>JBBBVM010000927.1:0-94850 GCA_037355625.1 Petunia x hybrida
AAGAAGGCCCAGCACAGCTAGGCGCCCCGCCTAGGAAGCTTACTGCCTAAGAATGGCATTGCACCCAGGCGCCCCGCCTGCCTAGGCGCCCCAGCCCAGGCGCCCGCCTAGCCCAGGCGCCCGCCTAGCTCCAGGCGCCCCGCCTGGCTTCAGATATTCCAGGCGCCCCTCCCAGCCCCAGGCGCCCCTCCTAGCTGCTGAACTTATGTTTCTTTTACTGTTTTGCCCTACGTGGCTTATTTAGTGAATCTTACTAGTAAGGTATTTAAGTCAATGTGTAAGCTTGGGAAACACTATAAATAGCCAAGCCTAGCTTATTTTACACTTAGTTTATGTTGAATGATGAATTGAATATTGTAAAGAGTGGATTCTCTTTGGGTTTATGAAACCAACCTTAGTTGGGACTTGTTACTTCTAGTGGATTCTATAGTTGCCTAACAACCCCGTCCCGATCATTCTACTGCGAGTTCTAGTTGACTCGAGGGTAGTTGCATAGCGTAGGTGTTCTTGTCCCTTCTCCCGGTGGTGTAACGGAACAAGTTCTCCGTTGCTACTTGGGATTAGAGATAGAGTTACGTCTCGTTCTTTATCCTTTTTACTTTCCGCGTTTGAGTCTCATCAGTTTGGTATCAGAGCAAGGCTCGGGTTTTGTTTCTACATACCCCCGATCCTTGGTTCTTCGTGCCTAGTATCTTTCTTTTAGTTTTCTTGTTGTTGAAGTTATTGAAAGAAGAAAATTATAAAAAAATTGAAAAATTGAAAAATCCAAAAATTGGGTGTATCTTGTTGGTTTGGATGATTTATGATATGGGTGTTATAGATTCTTGATCGTGGATGAATTCCCGTTACTTGGATACCAAAATTGTTTGGATTGGTGGAGTTTGAAAATTTGAAACCCCAAAACCCCTTAAACCCTTGAAGAACTTGTTCTTGATGATTTTGGCTTGATTCTTGGGTTGGATGGATGTTGATTGAAAACTTGATATTGGGGATTGAACTTCATTGAAAAACAAATGATTTGATACCAATTTTGTGGATTTGAGTATGTATAACACCAAGTTTGATTAATCACAATCTATTTTGAAAACCCTTTGAAAAACCCTTGTGTTCTTGAGGAAGATGAACATGGTGAATTCGTTGTTTTCGATTGGGGTTTGTTAAAAATCATTGGGGTTTGATCTTTGTGACCAAAAACAACTTTGGGTATCCTTGGATTGTGAAACAAGTCGAAAACATCGGATTAGAAGCTTGGAAATCGACTTGAAACGAGTTTGAACTGTGCTGGAAAGTTGCAGAGGCGGAGCGCCTCAATTTAGAGGCGGAGCGCCTCAGCTCTGTGAGCTCTCTGGATTTCCTGAGGCGGAGCACCTCCCCTGAAGAGGCGGAGCGCCTCCTCCTGTAGGTTTGCCCAGGGCGGACCGCCCACCTCCTGAGGCGGGGCGCCTACTTCCTGAAGCTTGGGAATTGGGTAGAAACTTCTAGGATTTCTTGTTTTGTTGCTTGCATTGCTTCCGGTTAGTGCTATTAGAGTATAATCCTACTCGATTAGTGCTAATTACTTTGAGCTATTAGGATCATCGTGCCTTAGAAAGGAGACTAGAATTCAAAGAAGATCCGTAGTATCTTTTGATTCAAGTCCTCATTTAAAGTGCCTATCGTCCAATCGAGTCCATTAACTCCACTCGCCCCGGAGTGCATTTGGACTTGATAAGTTGAGTGATTGAGTTGTGGTTCGTTGGTCAACTACTTGAAGCTTTTAGACTCAAACTTGTGTGAAATATCCATCCCCCACTAAACACGAGCGAGCCGAGTGAAACAATTGTAAGGGAGCGGGTGAGGTGTTTTGCTAACGTTGTTGCTTTTTGTAGGTACCATGGCAAACGATGGAGATGATCCTATGAAAATTTTCATGGCTACCGTTATAGCCAAGTTGGAGGATATCACTTTGAGACTTGAGTCCGTCGAGAGGAACCAAGTTGAGACCGGTGAGAGGAGGACCCCGAGCGTCCAAATTGAATCCGGAGAAGGCACGAGTCATAGCACTCCTATGACTCCGGGACACTTTGTTGAGCTAAACAAGAGGTATGAACAAAGCAAAGTTGAAGCTCTACGAGAGCGTGGGTTGGGCAATCCCCGACAAGAGGGCAATCCCCTCAACTTGGGCAATCCCCAAGTAAATGCTCCACTTAGAAGACCCGTGCGGAATGTCCCACCTCTTGAACAAATTGATGAGGTTCAAGAAGAGGAGGAGTTCGGGTATGGTGATGAAGCCTATGGGTATGATGTTCCTTATCAACCTAGGAGGCAAATGCATTGGGGTCGAAACGTGGATAGGGGTAGAGGCCGAGGTCGAGGGCCACCCATGGGCTATGCTAGAGGGAATGTGAGAAGAGAGTATGTTGCACATGATGACCACTATGGAGGCCAACCGGAGCCTAACTATGGGGTACGTGACAACAACAACAACCTCAATAGTGTCAAGCTCAATCTTCCATCCTTCAAAGGAACTTGTGATCCGGAGGCATACATGGAATGGGTACTACAAATGGAAAGAGTGTTTGATACCAATGAGATGACCGAGGAGCGAAAGGGTACATATGCTATTTCTACCTTTGAGGCCTATGCTTCTACTTGGTGGGAGTGTATGAAGAGGTCTAGGAGAAGGATGAATTTGCATTTGAATGTGACTTGGGATGAGTTGAAAGGCCTTATGAACACCAAGTACATAACTCCAAGGTATCGGCAAGAGCAACTCAAGAAGCTCTATGATCTAAAGCAAGGTGTCAAATCGGTGCATGAGTACTATGATGAGTTTGAGAAGATCCGGATGGCATTGGATATGGATACCGAAGGGGAAGAAGAAGCCATGATCCGATTCAAGAATGGCTTGAGCTATGGTATAGCTTCTCAATTGAGGTTGCATCATTACCTCACACTTGAAGATATTTTTGAAGCCGCAATTGATGCCGAGGCTTGGCTCAAAAGAGAGAAGTTCAAAAACAACACTCCTACTACTACAAGCAAGCCAAAAGAGTGGAAGACTCCAAATGCCAACTTCCAAGTGCAAGTGCTAGCAAGAAGTGAAAGGGCCTTATGAGAAGACTACACCACACTTGGGAGGTAATTCTAAAACCCGCTTGAGTAATCCTATTTCTACTTCTACTCAATGTTATAAGTGTAAGGGCTTTGGGCATATTGCTAAGGAATGCACCACGAAAAGAACCATGGTTGTGGTTGGTGATTTGGTGTATGAGCAAGAGAGTGAACCCGAGGAAGAAGAGGGAGTAGAGGGTGATGAGGAAGGAGATGTTGGGGAGATTGTTGCCGTGGAGGAAGAAGATGATGATGCCCTTGCCTTCCTTGTTGTGCGGAGGAGTCTAGGAGCCATGTGTGTGGAGGATGTTGAGACCTACAACGGGAGAACCTTTTTTCATTCCAAATGCCGAGTCATGGGTCTCATTTGTTCTATGATCATTGACTCGGGAAGTTGTGCTAATGTTATTAGCCAAACACTAGTTACCCAATTGAAAATACCTACCTTGAAGCACCCAAATCCTTATAGGCTACAATGGCTTAGTGAGTGTGGTGAATTGAGGGTGGTTAAGCAATGTTTGATCAAGTTCAAGATTGGGAACTACGTGGATGAGCTGATAAGGGGCAAAATAGGTGGAAGCAACAAACGATACGAAAATGCGGAATTGATAAAGATAAAGATAAAAACGAGACGAGACTCGAACGATTACCTAAGTAGCAACGAGGAACTTGTCTCGCTACACCTCGGGGAATGTCAAGGAATCACCTACGCTATGCAACTATCCTCAAGAGATACTCGACCCTTGCAAATAGAATGATCAAAGATGGATGAAGTTCAAATTGGATTCCACCAATTGAATTCAAGTTCCCAACAAGGGTTCAAATGAGAGCATAGCTCAAGTTTCATCAATATTCAAGATTGTCTAATGAATGAAATGGCTAAGTGTCCTATTTATAGTCTTTCATAAGACATGGTGAAATGACTAAAATGCCCTCTAAGTAGTTTAGGATACAATAGAAAGCCTAGGGCTAAACTTGGAAGTTCACTCAAAAAGTTGGAGAAGATAGCAAGTTGGGCGCCCCTCCTGAAGCTAGGCGCCCCGCCTGGAGCTGGGAGGTCTCACTGGAAAGTTGCTAGGCGCCACGCCTGGGTCCAGGCGCCCCGCCTGGGTTGCCCTGCACCTAGGCGCCCCGCCTGGGTCTAGGCGCCCCGCCTGGTGCCTGGACGCCTCACTGATCAAAGGCGGGGCGCCCCTCCTGGGTCTAGGCGCCCCGCCTGGGTCTGAAGCCTAGTGTTTCCTCCGCCCTCGGTGCTCTAATGCATGATCTTCAAGTCGCTTCCGGAGTCGTTCACTTGCATCTTTTGTGCTCCCGAGGTTGGCTCTTGATGGTTGTCGATTAGGCCATTTTACACCGCATCATCCTCCCCTTCTTGAAAGGATTTCGTCCTCGAAATCAAACCATCAAAGCCTACATCCAAAGACAAACAAAGCAAAAAGGTTCCTACTACAAGAGTACGTTAGTGCCCCAAAGTGTGGGAGAACACACTTTTATGGTATAACCAAGTATCAATAGCAATAAAGAAGTTCATGTTCCCAAAGGAACTAGCAATTACTTGGTTCAACAAAGAAGTGCACCCAACACAAGAACAAACAAAGAGATCAATAGGGTATGGTATATGCAAGATTAAGCTATCAAAATCCCTACAATCCCTAAGTTCAAGATTAGTACACCAAGACCTTCCGCTACATGAGTAGGTAGGTCCAACAAGAGTGAGTGCATGCACGGTGGAAAATTCGCTCTTGTGATAGAGCCAAGTATCAATATCAATCAAGAAGCTTATGTTCCCAAAGGGAACAACAAGTCCTTGGCTCCATAGTGTCAAGCACTCACAATCATAACAAGCAAGGGAATCATTAGGACATAGAACATTCACGATCAAGCAATCAAAGTTCCTATGACCCCTAAGCTCATGATTATCATACCAAACCTTCAAGGCAATATTTTCAAAATGTGGCGCAATGGTTTTGGCATGCTCAATTCTCAAAGTGTGGCTAACATATGGGAGGGAATAGACAAAGTAGTGCAATACACAATTAGCATCAAATACCCCACTCCCCTTCTTAAAAGCCCTCATACTCACACTAAGAGATTCCTCCTCACCTCTAATCTCATCCTCAAGACAACCCTCCTCACAAGGTAAACTTTCAAGGAAGGTATTAGTAATGGTCTCTTCATCATCATAACCCAAACCAACAAGAGTAGGGTCACTAGAAGAATCATCTACCTCACTCGAAGCTTCAAACAAAGAGTTGTCTATGGGATCAAATCCCTCACACCACGGAGGTTCCAACTCATTCTCAACTCTAGTCCGATACAAATCACCTTCACAATTAAAGAGGCCCTCACGCAATGGGAATGTAAAAGCATGCACCTCAATTTCGTAGTCAAACAAAGGCATCGTATCACGACTAGGTTCATCATCCACACTTGAGGAGTCATCATAGACAACCTTGTCCAATTCATGCAATTTGGACTCCTCAAGGTCACTATCATCCTTACTACGACACACAAGTCCACTAAAAACAATTATATCAACAAGGGTAGAGTCACATAACTCATCTTCCCCTTTGTCAAATACGGGTGGGGTGTCATAACAAGGGTCACAAGTAAGGTCAACTACCACATTTTCACTAAGAGAAGTCCTTTGAATTCCGGGCTCACATCGTGATGTGGCTTTTCATTCCTCTCTACTAGCGGTTCACAAGCACACACTAGTCGACCATTAGACTCTTCACTAGTTGCAAGTTCAATAGGGACATTACAAACAACAACTAGATTGGAGTCTACGCAAGACAAGGGGCTAACATGTTCATGAAAGGAAAAGGTAACACTTACATTGGAGTCGCTCCCGTGAGTACTCACATTGCTTGAAGTGTCGCGTTCAATTCCTCCTTCATGAAGCTCACAATGAAGATCTCCGTCCTCTTGTCTTCCTTCCAAGGCAATCGGTTGAGGCACCACTAGCTTGCCTCCAAGAGTACCTACACACAAGCCCAAGCAAGTAGAAGAAGAAGGGAGTAAAACGTGGTTAGAACAAAGGGTGTCCTCACTCTCTCTTTGTATTTCCTCTCCTCCCCCCTCTTTCATTTCCATCCCAAGGCCAAGTGTAGATTCGGGTGACAATTCACTCACGTCACTCCTCTCCTCCTTTTGCCTCTCATGTGGGGTGGAGTGACTTTCACTTCCAACTAGCAAAGGCATGAGCACATCACCTTGCTCACCTCCACCTTGGGGAATGCCCAAGTTGTGGGGAATGCCCACTTGTTGGGGAATGCCCAAGTTGTGGGGAATGCCCACTTGTTGGGGAATGCCCAAGTTGTGGGGAATGCCCACTTGTTGGGGATTGCCCAACACTTCATAACTAGTACCTCTTTCGGTACCCTTTTGGACACTCGAGGTCCATTCCTCTTTGAAGCGATCAAACCTCGAGCTTATGGATCTCACCTCGGCCAAAGGTTGACCAAAGTGCTTACCGGGACCTCAATCGTATCGTACACGTCTCCGGCCATGTACCTATATAAATCAAAGACAAGAAAGAAGTTAGAGTAAAAACCTCACTCGCTCCCTCACTTTTGAATGTCACTCGGATCACTCGTTTAGTGGTGGGGGATTTATCACTCAAACTTGATTCAATGGCTTCCTCGTAGTTGAACAACCTCCTCGATAACCAACTAAGTTCACAAGAACCAAATACTCTTCGGGAAGAGTGGAATTGATGGGACTCGATGAACGCTAGGCTATTTAGGTGCGCACTTGAAGCAAAATCAAACTACGAGTCTTCTTTGAGGTCTACTCTCCTCTAGGCACGAAGGTCCTAAATACACAATGAACTAGTACTAATTGAGTAGGAGTGTTACTCTCAAAGTACTAGCCGGAAGCAACGGAAACCAACCAAACACGAAAAACCATGAAACAAGGCAAAACCAACCAGCCAGTGGCCTGGGCGGTCCGCCTGGTGGCCTGGGCGGTCCGCCTGGGGCCGACCAGTAAGGGCTGTGGGCGGCCCGCCTAGGGCATGGGCGGTCCGCCTGGGGCCTGCTCCCAGCACCTCCGAAAACGGGATTTTTGACTTTTTTCACCCAAATTCTCAACGTTTTCAAGTTGTTTTTGATATGTAATGGTACCCAAAGTTGTTTTGGACTATAACAAACAAACCCCAATGATTTATATCAACAAACAACCATCAACAAGATCGTTTCAAGAATTTGGAGCAAGTTCTTCAAAGTTTTCAAAAATTTTCAAGATCCAAAACTTCGATTTTCAATCCACAACTCCAAACGATGTTATGGGGGTACCAAAACGACGGGTTAACATCAAAGAACAATCCCCGATGCCAAACAACCAAGAATTCACAACACAAAACAAGTTCTATCAAATTTTGTGAATTCTCAACTTTGAGATTTGGTTTTCAAGATTTCGGTTCACGACTTCAAATCGGGTTTCGAGGGTACCAAATCAACGGGAATATGATATCAATCAATCCCCGATAACAAACAACAACAAAATCGTTACAAACAATGATTTCTAGCAATTTTTTTGTGATTTTCAAGTTTTTGGATTTTTTGTTTTTCTTCTAATTTCAAGAACAAACAACACAAGGATAACAACGATAAGAACAAGACCGAGGATTCGTAAGAACGAAGCCTAGCCGTGCTCTGATACCAACTGATAAGGGGCAAAATAGGCGGAAGCAACAAACGATACGAAAATGCGGAATTGATAAAGATAAAGATAAAAACGAGACGAGACTCGAACGATTACCTAAGTAGCAACGAGGAACTTGTCTCGCTACACCTCGGGGAATGTCAAGGAATCACCTACGCTATGCAACTATCCTCAAGAGATACTCGACCCTTGCAAATAGAATGATCAAAGATGGATGAAGTTCAAATTGGATTCCACCAATTGAATTCAAGTTCCCAACAAGGGTTCAAATGAGAGCATAGCTCAAGTTTCATCAATATTCAAGATTGTCTAATGAATGAAATGGCTAAGTGTCCTATTTATAGTCTTTCATAAGACATGGTGAAATGACTAAAATGCCCTCTAAGTAGTTTAGGATACAATAGAAAGCCTAGGGCTAAACTTGGAAGTTCACTCAAAAAGTTGGAGAAGATAGCAAGTTGGGCGCCCCTCCTGAAGCTAGGCGCCCCGCCTGGAGCTGGGAGGTCTCACTGGAAAGTTGCTAGGCGCCACGCCTGGGTCCAGGCGCCCCGCCTGGGTTGCCCTGCACCTAGGCGCCCCGCCTGGGTCTAGGCGCCCCGCCTGGTGCCTGGACGCCTCACTGATCAAAGGCGGGGCGCCCCTCCTGGGTCTAGGCGCCCCGCCTGGGTCTGAAGCCTAGTGTTTCCTCCGCCCTCGGTGCTCTAATGCATGATCTTCAAGTCGCTTCCGGAGTCGTTCACTTGCATCTTTTGTGCTCCCGAGGTTGGCTCTTGATGGTTGTCGATTAGGCCATTTTACACCGCATCATGAGCACATGTTCGATGTTGTGCCTATGCAAGCATGCCACCTTCTCTTTGGTAGGCCATGGCAATTTGATCGACGTGTGGTTCATGATGGCCATGCCAACACCTATACGGTGATGCATGAGGGAAAAAAGTTCGTGCTTCAACCCCTAACTCCCAAGCAAGTGAATGATGACTACAAACTCATGAAGGAGTTGAGGGAAAGGGCTAAAGCGAAGTCACCCATTGATGCAATCGAAAATACGAAAGCGATAAAAGATAAGAAACGAGACGAGACTCACACTAAAGTCGAGTAGCAACGAAGAACTTGTTCCGTTACACCCCGAGCGATTGGAAAGAATCACCTACGCTAAGCAACTATCCTCAAGAGACACGAGGCTCAAGCAAATAGAATGATCGAAAATGGATTGAAGAGCAACTTGGATTCATCCAATTGATTTCAAGCCAAAAGAGTTACAATGTCAAGAGCTATGCTCATTCAATGTGTTTTATGTTCAAAGTAGTGTGAAAAAACAATAAATGATGAAAGAGGGCATTTATAGCACCTCATTACAATGTTTCCTAGCATTCTGGTCCGCTGCTACTCGAGTGTTCTTCGCGATCGCGCAGAGTTATATGCGATCGCGTGGAACACTAAAATGCAGAAGGTCGCGATAGCGCGAGTCTTGGCGCGATCGCGCAGGCAAAAGAAATGGTCATCGCGATCGCGTGAGTGATGGACGCGATCGCGAAGAGCAAGTTTCCAGTCTTAGGCAGTAAGCTCAGCAGACTTCCCCTGTTTTTGCCCTGTTTTGCTCCCCTGCTTCTTGCACTGTTTCCTGCCCTGTTTCCACATGGAGTGAGCTCCAATGCATTGCCTTTAAGTCCTTCCCCGAGCTCGTCTCATCCACGCCTCTCCAAACCAAGTGTAGGTGAGCGTCTTGTATGTCCTTGGCTTGACTTCGAGTGAATGGTGTCGATGCAATTTGGGTTGCATCATCCTCCCCTTCTTGAGAAGATTTCGTCCTCGAAATTGAGGCGTCCTCCTCCAAGGTGTCGTCACCTACATCAAAAGAAGTCAAGTCACTAACATTGAAAGTAGTCGATACATTATACTCACCGGGCAAATCTATCACGTATGCATTGTTGTTGATCTTGGACAACACTTGGAATGGTCCATCGCCCCTTGGTGCCAACTTTCCTTTCCTTTGGATGGGAAATCTTTCCTTTCGGAAATGCACCCATACCCAATCTCCCTTCTTGAACTCCACCTTCTTTCTCCCTTTGTTTCTCTTGGTTGCTATCTTCTCATAAGCCTCTTCCAAAGCCTTCCGCGCTTTGGCGTGAAGTTCAAGTAACGCCTTGGCCCGAGCTTTACCTTCAAAATCAACAACCACATCCCTTGGCAAAGGGGTAAGATCAAGAGGAATCAATGGGTTAAAACCATAAACACACTCAAATGGAGTCATGCCAATCATGCGATGTAAAGTGCGGTTATATGCAAACTCCATGAGTGGTAGCTTATCAATCCAAGTCCCGGCCTTTCCTTTGGTCATAGCTCGTAGTAGAGCTCCCAAAGTCCGGTTCACCACCTCGGTTTGCCCATCGGTTTGAGGGTGGTGGGACGTGGAGAAGAGCAATTTGGTGCCAAGAGCACCCCACAAACATTTCCAAAAATGGCTAAGGAACTTGGAGTCCCTATCACTAACAATGGTGCGAGGCACCCCATGCAATTTCAAGACATTATCAATAAACAAGGAAGCTACATGATGGGCATCATTAGTCTTTTTGCACGGAATGAAGTGAGCCATTTTGGAGAATCGGTCAACGACAACAAAAATGCTATCGTGTCCTCCTCTAGTCCGGGGTAAAGCCATAACAAAATCCATAGAAAGATCAACCCACGGACTAGTAGGGATGGGCAAAGGAGTGTATAGTCCTTGGTTGTTAGATCTAGACTTGGCCCTCTTGCAATCCAAGCAAGCATTGCAAAATCGTTCCACAAGAGGCCTCATTTTTGGCCAATGGAATTGCTCTTTAAGTATGGCCATAGTCTTGTCCACCCCAAAGTGACCCATCAAGCCCCCGCAATGTGCTTCTTGCACTAGCACATCTCTCCAAGAGGACTCGGGGACACACACTCGCCCATGCTTGAAAATGTAGCCATCTACCCATTGGTATTTTTCCACCCTTTCCCCACTCACTAGAGCATCATGAATGCTCTTGAGCTTTGGGTCATGAGCGTACAATGACTTGATACTCTCAAAACCCACAAGTCTAGAAGCGAGAGTGGTGGCAAGAGCGAATTTTCTTGAAAGCGCATCGGCCACAACGTTGTCCTTACCCTTCTTGTAATGAATTACATAAGGAAAGGACTCCACGAACTCCACCCATTTGGCATGTCTCTTGTTCAACTTTTCTTGACCTCTTAGATGCTTGAGTGACTCATGGTCACTCTTGATCACAAATTCCCGAGGCCATAGATAGTGTTGCCAATGGGCTAAAGCTCTCACGAGGGCATACAACTCCTTGTCATACGTGGAGTAATTCAAGGTTGCGCCCTTCAACTTCTCACTAAAGTAGGCAACGGGCTTCCCTTCTTGCATGAGGACACCCCCAATTCCCACCCCCGAGGCATCACATTCTACCTCAAAAGCCTTCCCGAAGTCGGGCAATTGCAACAATGGGGCGGTACTTAACCTACTTTTCAATTCTTGGAAAGCCTTCTCTTGCGGCTCTCCCCAAACAAAGGACTTGTCCTTTTTCACCAACTCGGTGAGTGGTGCGGCAATGGTGCTAAAGTCTCTAACAAAGCGCCGATAGAAACTAGCAAGGCCATGAAAACTCCGCACATGAGAAACGGTGGTGGGAGTAGGCCAATCTCTAATGGCTTCAACTTTGGACTCATCAACTTCTACACCATTGACACTAACAACAAAGCCCAAAAAGACAACCTTTTCAACACAAAAGGCACACTTCTTAAAGTTGGCATAGAGCTTTTCGGCTCGTAGCACTTCAAGCACTTGACTCAAGTGGCCCACATGGTCGTCTATTGACTTGCTATAAATCAATATGTCATCAAAGTAGACGACCACGAATTTGTTGATAAATGGCTTAAGCACGTGGTTCATTAGTCTCATGAAAGTGCTAGGTGCGTTGGAGAGGCCGAAGGGCATCACCAACCATTCATATAGACCAAATTTAGTCTTGAATGCGGTTTTCCACTCATCACCCGGTTTCATCCGGATTTGGTGGTAGCCGGACCTAAGGTCTATTTTTGAAAAGACACTAGAACCACTAAGCTCATCCAACATGTCATCCAATCGAGGTATGGGATGTCGATACTTTACCGTGATCTTGTTGACCGCTCGACAATCCACACACATTCTCCAAGTGCCATCCTTTTTTGGAACGAGGATCACGGGCACGGCACAAGGACTTAAGCTTTCCCTCACCAAGCCCTTTGTAAGCAATTCATCAATTTGTTTTTGCAACTCCCTTGTGTCATCGGGATTGCTTCTATATGCCGGCTTGTTGGGGATTTGAGATCCCGGGACAAAATCAATTTGATGTTCAATACCTCTCAAGGGAGGTAGTCCATCCGGCATCTCTTCCGGAAACATGTCCTCGTAGACCTTCAAAACATTGTCAATGGCACTAGGCAAAGGGTTAGGGTTAGATAAATAATCACTTTCGGAATTTAAAACCATACCTTTGTGCACTAGGCATATGAGCATCTTGGTGCCATCATTACCTCTCAAAACCTCACCCGGTTGCATCATGGCACACATGCGACCGGTGGGTGATGGTGGAGTCTCGGCCAAAGATTGGTCACAATCGGGGACTTGGCCTTAGCCGCTTCCCTCAACTCTTTCATGCGCCGATAGTCTTCACTTACTTGTTTCGGGGTCAAAGGTGTAAGCACGAACCTTTTTCCCTCATGTTTCACCGTGTAAGTGTTGGCCCGGCCATCATGAACCACTTGTTTGTCGTATTGCCAAGGCCTTCCAAACAAAAGATGGCAAGCTTGCATTGGCACCACGTCAAACATGTGTTCATCTTGATAGTTCCCAATCTTGAACCTAACCAAGACTTGCTTCACTACCCTCAATTCCCCACACTCACTTAGCCATTGCAAACGGTAGGGGTTCGGGTGTTTAATGGTAGTCAACTTCAATTGGGAGACCAAAGATTGGCTCACCACATTTGCACAACTACCCGAGTCAATAATCATGGAACAAACTTGCCCCCTCACTCTACAACGGGCATGGAACAAGTTCTCCCTTTGCTCATCTTCCCTCTCCTCACTCAACATAGTCCCCAAAATGCGGCGTACCACAAGGAACATATTAGGATCATCCCCCTCCGTCGCTCTCTCCTCACCTTCACCCTCAACTTCCTCACTCTCCTCCTCATCATCTTCCTCGGGCTCACTTTCCCCCTCATAGACCAACCCATCATCCATTACAATCATTGTTTTCCGGGTAGGGCACTCCTTGGCAAAGTGGCCATAACCCTTGCATTTATGACATTGGAAGGAAGAAGAAGAAGGAGTACTTAAAGTAGTTTTAGAAATACCTCCAACTTCTTTGTGGTCGCTCTTCGGGGTAGCCTTCTCAAAAGGCTTCTTTGCATCTCGACTCCCACTTGCCCCACTAGCATATGGGCTCTTCCATTCTTTGGTGCGAGTTGAAGGAGTGGTAGTGGTAGTACTCCTATAGCGAGGAGCCTTTTCTTCTTTGAGCCATTTCTCGGCTTCAACCGCGGCATCACAAACATCTTGTAAGGAGTGAAAGATGTGAAGTCTCAATTGGGATGTAATTTCCTTACTCAAGCCACTTTTGAAACGGATGATGGCTTGTTCCTCATCTTCCGTTTCCATATCTAGAGCCATCCGAATTTTCTCAAAGTCGTTGAAATATTCATCAACGGACTTGTAACCTTGTTTTAATTCATAGAGCCTCTTGAGTTGCTCTTGTCGATACTTGGGAGCCACATACTTGTTGCTCATTATGTCTTTCAACTCTTCCCAAGTGATGTTCATCCGCAACCCAAGTCGTCTCCTCGAACGCTTCATGGATTCCCACCATGTAGAGGCATAAGACTCAAATGATGATATAGCATAGGTGGCCTTCTTCTCCTCGGTCATATCATTTGTGTCAAAGACCCGCTCCAATTGGATCTTCCATTCAAGAAATGCTTCCGGATCACTAGTCCCCTTGAAAGGCGGGATAGTGATCTTAACACTATTGAGATTAGTGTCTCGACCCCCACGGTGTTGTTCCGGTTGAACCCCATAGTTGTCATCAACATCTTCATATTCCCTTCCCAAGTTTCTTCCCATATAAGCTCTTGGTGGTCCTCGACCTCGACCACGACCTCTATCTATACCTCGGCCTCCGTTCATCGCCCTCCTATTTGGATAGGGGACATCAAAGTAATCATCATCAAGTCCGAGGCCCTCCCCTTCTTGAGCTTCATCAACTTGCTCAAGAGGTGCAATGTTTCTCCGTGGCCTTAGGAATGGAACATCTCCTTGGGGATTGCCCAAGGGTTGGGGATTGCCCAACATTCTTTCTCTAGCAAGAGCCTCATCCCTCAACCGTTGTCGACGAACTAGCTCCGCATAATGATCCGGCTTCATGATGGAATCATCACTAGTGCCTTCATTGGGGTCCTTTTGGACACTCGGGGTCCTCTCCTTTTCAAGAACCTCCATTTTAAGGTTTAGGGCCTTCACCTCGGCTAACAAGCTAGCCAAGACGTCGGTTGGAACCTCAATGGTACTCTTTGCTTTCTCCTCCGCCATGTACCTACAACAATCAAAAACAAGAAAGGAAGATTAGAGTAAAAGTCCTCACTCACTCTCTCACTTTTGTTTGTCGCTCGGGTTCACTCAAGCTTGGGGGTTGGTTTCACACAAACTTGAAATCTACGGCCTCCTCGTAGTTGCGCAACCTCCTCAATGATCAAACCCAAATACAAGAACCAAATGCTCTTCGGGAAGAGTGGATTCAATGGGACTCGATTAACGCTAAGCTATTTGGTGCGCACTTGAACCAAACAATTAACTACGAGTCTTCTTTGAATTCTACTCTCCTTCTAGGCACGAGTATCCTATTCGCACAAGGGATTAGTACTAATTGGGTAGAAGTGTTACCCTTAAAGTACTAACCGGAAGTGGCGTGATAAAATGTTCAAAGGTCGAATCGCCACTAAACGGATTCGGAATTGGATGAATTTTGGTTTGTGATCTAGAAACTCACCATATTTGATGATGCTATGGGAGTTTTGGTGGTTGGAAACTGTTATGATGGCTTTGCGAGCATTCTGTCCAACTCCAGGAAATTCTGGGAATTGACACACTTCGCGATCGCGTGCCGATGAGCGCGACCGCGATGAACAAAAATTCAGAATTGGCGCGATAGCGCGAGACCTTGCGCGATCGCGCAGGTTTGTTCAGCTGAACCAGAATCTCGACAGAAAAACAGCAGTTTTGGCACAACAACAACCCAAATGCAAGGTATTTCAGTTTTCAAGCTCTCCAAAGATGTTTTTCAGCTGGAACAAACATTCCCCAATAGTTCATACACAAAAACAACCATCAAACAACTTGTTTTCAAAGATTTTGACAAGTTCTTCAATATTTCCAAAACCTTCAAGAACCAAATTTTCGATTTTCACTACAATACTCCAAATGATGTTATGTTGGTATCAAAACAACGGGAAAACTATTGTGAACAATCCCCGATACCAAACAATCACAATATCATAACATCAAGCAAGTTTTGGCAAATTTTGCGAAATACCCAACCTAGGGTTCAATTTTTTGAACTTTTGATTTTCAACTCCAAAACGCGTTTTGTTGGTACCTAATTGTCGGGTTCACGTAAACAAACAATCCCCGATAATCAAAACCAACAAAATCGTAACACAAGCGATTTCCTCCAAATTTTTGGGTTTTTGAGTTTTTGAATTTTTTTCTTCTTTTTCAATATAACAAGAACAAGAACACGAAAATAAATGCGGAACAAAGATGACAAGCACGAAGAGTAGGACGAGGGCTCGTAAGAACGCGACCCTAGCCTTGCTCTGATACCAACTGATGCAATCGAAAATACGAAAGCGATAAAAGATAAGAAACGAGACGAGACTCACACTAAAGTCGAGTAGCAACGAAGAACTTGTTCCGCTACACCCCGAGCGATTGGAAAGAATCACCTACGCTAAGCAACTATCCTCAAGAGACACGAGGCTCAAGCAAATAGAATGATCGAAGATGGATTGAAGAGCAACTTGGATTCATCCAATTGATTTCAAGCCAAAAGAGTTACAATGTCAAGAGCTATGCTCATTCAATGTGTTTTGTGTTCAAAGTAAGGTGAAAACAATAAATGATGAAAGAGGGCATTTATAGCACCTCATTACAATGTTTCCTAGCATTCTGGTCCGCTGCTACTCGAGTGTTCTTCGCGATCGCGCAGAGTTATATGCGATCGCGTGGAACACTAAAATGCAGAAGGTCGCGATAGCGCGAGTCTTGGCGCGATCGCGCAGGCAAAAGAAATGGTCATCGCGATCGCGTGGGTGATGGACGCGATCGCGAAGAGCAAGTTTCCAGTCTTAGGCAGTAAGCTCAGCAGACTTCCCCTGTTTTTGCCCTGTTTTGCTCCCCTGCTTCTTGCACTGTTTCCTGCCCTGTTTCCACATGGAGTGAGCTCCAATGCATTGCCTTTAAGTCCTTCCCCGAGCTCGTCTCATCCACGCCTCTCCAAACCAAGTGTAGGTGAGCGTCTTGTATGTCCTTGGCTTGACTTCGAGTGAATGGTCTCGATGCAATTTGGGTTGCATCACAAGGGCACCCCATAAACTCCTCCAAAAATGACTTAGGAACTTAGTGTCCCTATCACTCACTATGGTTTGAGGCACACCATGCAATTTCAAGATATTATCAATAAACAAGGTTGCAACATGTTGTGCATCATCACATTTTCGACATGGAATGAAATGAGCCATTTTGGAGAACCTATCCACAACAACATAAATGCTATCATGGCCCCCCCTAGTCCTTGGTAATCCCATCACAAAATCCATTGAAATATCCAACCATGGACTAGTAGGTACGGGGAGTGGGGTATACAAACCATGGGAGTTCGATTTGGACTTAGCAACCTTGCATTCAAGACAAGAGTTGCAAAGTTTCTCAACATGAGTTCCCATTTTTGGCCAATGGAATTGTTCCCGAAGGATGGCCAAGGTCTTATCCCGACCAAAATGACCCATGAGTCCTCCACAATGTGCCTCTCGCACAAGCAATTCCCTCCATGAGGACTCGGGTATGCACACTTTACCATTCTTAAAGATATATCCATTAACCCATTGGTATTTCTCAACTCTCTCCCCCTTCTCTAGAGCGTCAAGGACACTCTTTAGCTTTGGGTCATGAGCATACATCGATTTAATGCTCTCAAACCCCATGAGCTTAGAGGTGAGAATGGTGGCTAGAGTAAACTTTCTCGAAAGCGCATCCGCCACCACATTGTCCTTCCCTTTCTTATATTGAATCACATAGGGAAAGGACTCAATGAATTCAACCCACTTGGCATGCCTCTTATTGAGCTTCTCTTGGCCTCTCAAATGCTTGAGTGACTCATGGTCACTCTTGATTACAAACTCACGAGGCCAAAGATAATGTTGCCAATGGGCAAGGGCTCTCACAAGGGCATACAACTCCTTGTCATATGTAGAATAGTTCAAGGAGGCCCCTTTCAACTTTTCACTAAAGTAGGCGATGGGTTTGCTATCTTGCATTAACACACCACCAATTCCCACCCCCGAGGCATCACACTCAACCTCAAATGCCTTTCCGAAGTCGGGCAATTGCAATAGAGGGGCGGTACTCAACCTACTTTTCAATTCATGGAAGGCCTTCTCTTGAGGCTCTCCCCAAACAAACGGTTGGTCTTTCTTCACCAATTCGGTGAGTGGAGCGGCAATGGAGCTAAAGTCTCTCACAAATCGCCTATAAAAGCTTGCGAGACCATGAAAGCTCCTCACTTGAGTCACGGTAGTAGGAGTAGGCCAATCACGTATGGCCTCTACCTTAGACTCATCCACCTCCACTCCTTGGGCACTCACAACAAACCCAAGAAAGACAACCTTATCCACACCAAAGGCACACTTTTTGAAATTAGCATAGAGCTTTTCGGCTCTCAAAGCATCAAGCACTTGCCTAAGGTGGTCAACATGTTCATCCATTGTCTTACTATAGATCAAGATATCATCAAAATAGACAACAACAAACTTGTTGATAAAAGACTTCAAAACATGATTCATGAGTCGCATGAAAGTGCTAGGTGCATTGGAAAGCCCGAAGGGCATTACCAACCATTCATAGAGACCGAATTTGGTCTTGAATGCGGTTTTCCATTCATCCCCGGGTTTCATCCGGATTTGATGGTAACCGGACCTAAGGTCGATTTTGGAAAAGACACACGACCCACTCAATTCATCCAACATATCATCAAGCCGGGGAATAGGGTGACGGTACTTGACCGTTATCTTATTCACGGCTCGGCAATCTACACACATTCTCCAAGTGCCGTCTTTCTTTGGGACAAGAATGACCGGTACGGCACAAGGACTCAAACTCTCCCTTACCAAGCCTTTGGAAAGCAAGTCATCAACTTGTTTTTGCAACTCCCTTGTATCCTCGGGATTGCTTCTATAGGCCGGCTTGTTCGGGATTTGAGAGCCCGGAATAAAGTCAATTTGATGTTCAATACCTCTCAAGGGAGGTAAGCCATCGGGCATCTCATCCGGGAACATGTCCCCAAAGTCTTCCAAGACATTTTTCAAAGCACTAGGCATAGGGCTAGAAGAAAAATCACAATTAGAGTTAAGGATCATACCTTTGTGCACTAGGCATAGGAGAAACTTGGTGCCATCATTACCTTTCAAGAGCTCGCCCGGTTGCATCATGTGATAAGAATCAAAAACGACGCGGAAAATAAAGATAAGAGGAACGAGACGTAACTCGATCTCTAATCTCAAGTAGCACCGGAGAACTAGTTCCGATACACCCCGAGAGAAGGACAAGAACACCTACGCTATGCAACTACCCTCGAGCCGCACCTGGGGCTCGCAAATAGAATGATCGGGGGTGGTTTGGGGTTCAACTAGAATCCACTAGTAAACTCAAACCGTCTCAAAGGGTTTTCATTCAAAGAGAATCCACTCTTGAACATTGTCATTGACAATCAATCATTCATCATAATAATCAAAACTAGCTAAGGAATAATGCTAAGCTATGGAGTATTTATAGGCCTCACTCAAGACATAAGGAAAGGCCTAAAGTACCCTTAAATTAGGTTCTAAAGACATAAGCCACGTAGGGGCATAGTAGGAATTACAAAGCAATTAAAGTCAAATTCCCGTCAAAGTTGCACAGGGGGAGGCGCCCGCCCTATGCCTTAGGCGGTCCGCCTCAGCTCCTCTAGGCGCTCCGCCTCCTTGGTCCGCCTCTTGGAATCCAGAGAGCAATCAATCCTTAGGCGGTCCGCCTCAATCCGTAGGCGGTCCGCCTCTTCCTAAAGCTTCTTGTAACACTTCGAATTGTGTCTCGGATGCTCTTCTTTCCATGGCGTCCCAATGTAAGACCTTGAAGTGCTCTTCCTTGGCCTTGGATGGTGCTTTTGGATGGTTGCTCGATTTGGGTCTTATCATCCTCCCCTTCTTGAGAAGATTTCGTCCTCGAAATCAAGGCTTGGTCTCTCATGGCTCTATCAACTCTTCGGGGTGGCCAAGAATCTACTCCTTTGTCCTTCTTGATCGTCACTTTGGCATAGGCTTCTTCCAAGATCTTCCCCGCCTTAGCATGGAGCTTAGAACCTACAAGCAACGACAAGCAAAAACAAGCAAACGTCCCACTTTGAAAGTAGGTTAGTGCAAGAAGTGTGGAAAACACACTCTTGTGATATAACCAAGCGTCAATAACAATCATGAATATCAAGTCTCCAAAGAGAACCATAAGTACTTGGTTAAAAATCAACATGCACTCAATAAGATAATGAGCAAAGAGGTCATGGGGAGATGGGAAATGCAAGATCAAGCTACTAAAATCCCCTTGAACCTTAAGCTCAAGATCAACACACCAACCTATCCTCGAGGTGTGATCAACATGTGGAGTGGAGTGAGTCAAATAGCCCACCCTACAAGTAGGATCAAGCACTCCACTCCCCTTCTTGAGAGCATACCTACTCACACCAAGGGGTTCCTCTTTCCCTTCCATTTCATCAACTAGGCAACCCTCCTCAAAAGTCAAGCTCTCAAGGAAGGTGTTGATGATGGATTCTTCTTCATCACAACCCAAACTAGCAATAGTAGGGTCACTCAAAGAACCATCTACCTCACCCACATTTTCAAGCAATGGGTTGCCTAAGGGGTCAAACCCTTCACACCACGGGGGTTCCATTTGACCACCCATCCTAGTCCGATACAAATCGCTACCACAAATGAGATTATCTTCACACAATGGAAATGTAAAAGCATGCACCTCAAATTCATGGTCAAATACAAGCATGGTATCAAGACTAGGTTCTTCACCCACACTCAAGGAGTCTTCGAAAACAAATCGATCCATCTCACATTCTAGAGACTCCTCAAGGTAACAATCATCCTTGCTACAACACATTGATCCACCAAATAGAAGCATATCAATTAGGGAATGGTCAACTACCTCATCTTTCCCTATGTCAAAGGTTGGCGGTGTGTCATAACAAAGGTCACAATCATGGTCAACTATCAAATCTACACTAGGGAGGGGTTCGATGAACAATGAGCTCACATCATGATGTGGCATAGTGCTCCTCCCAACTAGTGTTTCACATGCAAACTCAAGTTGACAACTAGACTCTTCACTAGTGGTATACTCACTAGATGCATCAAAAACACCAACTAGTGTTGAGTCATTACAAGACAAGTAGCTAGTAGGCTCATGAAAAGGTGAAGCAACACTTACATTTGTAGTACTTTCTTGATCACTCACAAGATTTGAAGTGTCATATGCAACTTCTCCTTCATGAAGCTCACATTGAGGCTCCAACGACTTGTCTTTCAATGTACCTACACAAGAACTTTCACAAGAAGAGATAGAAGATAAAGAAGGGTTAGAACAATGGGTGCTCTCACTCTCAATTTTTCCTTCCTCACCCCTCATCTCTCTCAATTTTACCTCATGGTCAAGTGTAGTTTGTGGTGACAATCCGCTCACATCACTCCTCAAATCCTCTCCTTTTTCCTCTCTTGGATTGCCACCGGTCACTCCCTCACTTCTCTCTATCTTTTCTCTCTCAATTGGAGTGGAGTGACTCCCATTTTCATCGTGCATTGGCAAAACAATGAAATTGTTTGCCTCGGGTTCAAGTACAATGGGTGACTTGGCTTTAGCCCTTTCCCTCAACTCCTTCATGAGTTTGTAGTCATCATTCACTTGCTTGGGAGTTAGGGGTTGAAGCACGAACTTTTTTTCCTCATGCATCACCGTGTAGGTGTTGGCATGGCCATTATGAACCACACGTCGATCAAATTGCCATGGCCTACCAAAGAGAAGGTGGCATGCTTGCATAGGCACAACATCGAACATGTGCTCATCCACGTAGTTCCCAATCTTGAACTTGATCAAACATTGCTTAACCACCCTCAACTCACCACACTCACTAAGCCATTGTAGCCTATAAGGATTTGGGTGCTTCAAGGTAGGTATTTTCAATTGGGTAACTAGTGTTTGGCTAATGACATTAGCACAACTTCCCGAGTCAATAATCATGGAACAAATGAGACCCATGACTCGGCATTTGGAATGAAAAAGATTCTCCCGTTGTAAGGTCTCAACATCCTCCACACACATGGCTCCTAGACTCCTCCGCACAACAAGGAAGGCAAGGGCATCATCATCTTCTTCTTCCACGGCAACAATCTCCCCAACATCTCCTTCCTCATCACCCTCTACTCCCTCTTCTCCCTCGGGTTCACTCTCTTGCTCATACACCAAATCACCAACCACAACCATGGTTCTTTTCGTGGTGCATTCCTTAGCAATATGCCCAAAGCCCTTACACTTATAACATTGAGTAGAAGTGGAAATAGGGTTACTCAAGCGAGTTTTAGAGTTACCTTCCAAGTGTGGTGTAGTCTTCTCATAAGGCTTCTTCACTTCTTTGCTAGCACTTGCACTTGGAAAGTTGGCATTTGGAGTCTTCCACTCTTTTGGCTTGCTTGTAGTAGTAGGAGTGTTGTTTTTGAACTTCTCTCTTTTGAGCCAAGCCTCGGCATCAATTGCGGCTTCAAACATATCTTCAAGTGTGAGGTAATGATGCAACCTCAATTGAGAAGCTATACCATAGCTCAAGCCATTCTTGAATCGGATCATGGCTTCTTCTTCACCTTCGGTATCCATGTCCAATGCCATCCGGATCTTCTCAAACTCATCATAGTACTCATGCACCGATTTGACACCTTGCTTTAGATCATAGAGCCTTTTGAGTTGCTCTTGCCGATACCTTGGAGTTATGTACTTGGTGTTCATAAGGCCTTTCAACTCATCCCAAGTCACATTCAAATGCAAATTCATCCTTCTCCTAGACCTCTTCATACACTCCCACCAAGTAGAAGCATAGGCCTCAAAGGTAGAAATAGCATAGGTACCCTTTCTCTCCTCGGTCATTTCATTGGTGTCAAACACTCTCTCCATAAGTAGTACCCATTCCATGTATGCCTCCGGATCACAAGTTCCTTTGAAGGATGGAAGATTTAGCTTGACACTATTGAGGTTGTTGTTGTTGTCACGTATCCCATAGTTAGGCTCCGGTTGGCCTCCGTAATGGTCATCATGAGCAACATACTCTCTCCTCGCATTCCCTCTAGCATAGCCCATGGGTGGCCCTCGACCTCGGCCTCTACCCCTATCCACGTTTCGACCCCAATGCATTTGTCTCCTAGGTTGATGAGGAACATCATACCCATAGGCCTCATCACCATACCCGAACTCCTCCTCTTCTTGAACTTCATCAATTTGTTCAAGAGGTGGGACATTCCGCACGGGTCTTCTAAGTGGAGCATTTACTTGGGGATTGCCCAAGTTGAGGGGATTGCCCTCTTGTCGGGGATTGCCCAACCCACGCTCTCGTAGAGCTTCAACTTTGCTTTGTTCATACCTCTTGTTTAGCTCAACAAAGTGTCCGGGAGTCATACGAGTGCTATGACTCGTTCCTTCTCCGGACTCAATTTGGACGCTCGGGGTCCTCCTCTCACCGGTCTCAACTTGGTTCCTCTCGACGGACTCAAGTCTCAAAGTGATATCCTCCAACTTGGCTATAACGGTAGCCATGAAAATTTTCATAGGATCATCTCCATCGTTTGCCATGGTACCTACAAAAAGCAACAAACGTTAGCAAAATTCCTCACCCACTCCCTTACAATTGTTTCACTCGGCTCGCTCGTGTCTAGTGGGAGATGGATATTTCACACAAGTTTGAGTCTAAAAGCTTCAAGTAGTTGACCAACGAACCACAACTCAATCACTCAACTTATCAAGTCCAAATGCGCTCCGGGGCGAGTGGAGTTAATGGGACTCGATTGGAACGCTAGGCACTTTAATTGAGGACTTGAATCAAAAGATACTACGGATCTTCTTTGAATTCTAGTCTCCTTTCTAAGGCACGATGATCCTAATAGCTCAAAGTAATTAGCACTAATCGAGTAGGATTATACTCTAATAGCACTAATTGGAAGCAATGCAAACAACGAAACAAGAAATCCTAGAAGTTTCTACCCAATTCCCAAGCTTCAGGAAGTAGGCGCCCCGCCTCAGGATGAGGGCGGTCCGCCCTGGGCAAACCTACAGGAGGAGGCGCTCCGCCTCTTCAGGGGAGGCGCTCCGCCTCAGGAATTCCAGAGAGCTCACAGAGCTGAGGCGCTCCGCCTCTAAATTGAGGCGCTCCGCCTCTGCAACTTTTCAGCACAGTCCAAACTCGTTTCAAGTCGATTTCCAAGCCTCAAATCCGATGTTTTCGACTTGTTTTCACAATCCAAGGATACCCAAAGTTGTTTTTGGTCACAAAGATCAAACCCCAATGATTTTTAACAAACCCCAATCGAAAACAATGAATTCACCATGTTCATCTTCCTCAAGAACACAAGGGTTTATCAAAGGGTTTTCAAAATGAATTGCGATTCATCAAAGTAGGTGTTATATTGGTTCAAATCCCACAAAATTGGTACCGAATCGTTTGTTTTTCAATGAAGCTCAATCCCCAATATCAAGTTTTCAATCTAACATCAATCCAACCCAAGAATCAAGCAAAATTTCATCAAGAACAAGTTCATCAAGGGTTTAAGGGCAATTGGGGTTTCAATTTTTCAAACTCCACCAAATCCAACAATTTTGGTACCCAAGTAACGGGGATTCATCCACGATCAAGAATCTATAACACCCATATCAAAAATCATCCAAACCAACAAGATACACCAAATTTTTAGATTTTTCAATTTTTTTCAATTTTTTTGTAATTTTCTTCTTTCAATAACAAGAACAAGAAAATAAAGATAGGAATCGACCTAGGCACGAAGAATCAAGGGTCGGGGGTTTGTAGAAACAAAACCCGAGCCGTGCTCTGATACCAAGATGATAAGAATCAAAAACGACGCGGAAAATAAAGATAAGAGGAACGAGACGTAACTCGATCTCTAATCTCAAGTAGCACCGGAGAACTAGTTCCGATACACCCCGAGAGAAGGACAAGAACACCTACGCTATGCAACTACCCTCGAGCCGCACCTGGGGCTCGCAAATAGAATGATCGGGGGTGGTTTGGGGTTCAACTAGAATCCACTAGTAAACTCAAACCGTCTCAAAGGGTTTTCATTCAAAGAGAATCCACTCTTGAACATTGTCATTGACAATCAATCATTCATCATAATAATCAAAACTAGCTAAGGAATAATGCTAAGCTATGGAGTATTTATAGGCCTCACTCAAGACATAAGGAAAGGCCTAAAGTACCCTTAAATTAGGTTCTAAAGACATAAGCCACGTAGGGGCATAGTAGGAATTACAAAGCAATTAAAGTCAAATTCCCGTCAAAGTTGCACAGGGGGAGGCGCCCGCCCTATGCCTTAGGCGGTCCGCCTCAGCTCCTCTAGGCGCTCCGCCTCCTTGGTCCGCCTCTTGGAATCCAGAGAGCAATCAATCCTTAGGCGGTCCGCCTCAATCCGTAGGCGGTCCGCCTCTTCCTAAAGCTTCTTGTAACACTTCGAATTGTGTCTCGGATGCTCTTCTTTCCATGGCGTCCCAATGTAAGACCTTGAAGTGCTCTTCCTTGGCCTTGGATGGTGCTTTTGGATGGTTGCTCGATTTGGGTCTTATCATCATGGCACACATGCCACCGGTAGATGAAGTAGGTGGGATTGCCACCATGCTTTTGGACAAAGGACTAGTCTCAATGAGTGACTTAGCCTTTGCCACCTCCCTCAACTCCTTCATTTTCTTGTAGTCATCACTAACTTGCTTAGGAGTGAGAGGTTTAAGAACAAATCTCTTCCCTTCATGTTTGACCGTGTAAGTGTTGACACGACCATCATGCACCACTTGCCTATCGAATTGCCATGGCCTCCCTAAGAGTAGGTGGCATGCTTGCATAGGCACAACGTCAAACAAATGCTCATCAACATAGCTACCCATTCTAAACTTGATCATGGCTTGTTTCATCACCTTAAGCTCTCCACATTCACTAAGCCATTGTAACCGGTAAGGTTTAGGATGCTTCATGGTAGTCAACTTCAATTGAGCCACTAGTGATTGACTCACTACATTTGCACAACTTCCGGAATCAATTATCATAGAGCAAACAACATCTTTGACCCGGCACCTAGCATGGAAAAGATTTTCCCGTTGCAAGGTCTCACTATCTTCCACAATCATAGCTCCTAGGCTCCGTCTTACAACCAAGAAAGTATGAGGATCCTCCTCCTCCATCGTATCATCAAGCAAATCATTCTCCTCTACTCCCTCATCTCCCTCTACTCCCTCTACTCCCTCATCTTCCGATTCACTCTCTTTCTCATATGCCTCATTGCCAACAACAATCATGGTCCTCTTTGTAGGACACTCCCTAGCAAAGTGACCATACCCCTTGCACTTGTGGCATTGTATTGAAGAAGAGGTAGGAGCATGTAGTTGAGTTTTAGAGTTACCTCCCACATTAGGTGTGTTCTTCTCAAACGGCTTCTTCACATCCTTGGTAGCATTTGCACCACTTGTTCCACTTGCACTTGGGAACCTTGCATTTGTGGTAGGAGGCTTCCAATCCTTTGGTTTGCTTGTTGGAGTAAGAGTGCTACTCTTGTAGCGGAGGGATTTCTCCTCCTTGAGCCATTTCTCGGCCTCAACCGCATCTTCACATAGCTTGTAATGATCATCATATTTGTGGAACTTCAATTGTGAAGCTATGTCTCGGTTCAAGCCCCCTTTGAAACGGATCATGGCCGTCTCATTATCTTCATCATCTAAGTCAAGGATCATTCGGATTTGCTCAAATTCATTGAAGTATTCACCAACCGATTTGTAACCTTGCTTCAAGTCATATAGACGCCTTTGTTGTTCAACCCGGTATTGATTAGTCAAGTACTTCTCATCCATCACACGGATCAACTCTTCCCAAGTAAGATTAATAGCCATACCCGTCCTCCTTCTATTCCTCTTCACCGACTCCCACCAAGTAGAAGCAAAAGATTCAAAGGAGGATATTGCATACTTGGTTTTCTTCACATCGGGCATATCATTGGTGTCAAAGATACGCTCCATAGCCAATTTCCAACCAATGTACTCCACCGGGTCACTACTTCCTTTGAAAGAAGGAATAGTGAGCTTCACACTATTAAGATTGTTGTTGTTATCACGACCCCCTTGGAATGGCTCCGGTTGGCCTCCTTGGTGATCATCATAAGCAACATAGTCCCTTCTAACATTCCTCCCTCCATATCCTAAGGGTGGCCCTCGACCTCGGCCTCTACCCCGATCCACATTCCGACCCCAATTCATAGCTCGCCTTGGTTGAAAGTGATCATCAAACCCATACTCATTGTCATCATAATCAACTTCCTCCCCTTCTTGAGCCTCAACAACTTGCTCAAGAGGTTGCACATTTCGGACGGGTCTTGGTAGTGGAAAGTTTCTTGGAGGATTGTCCAAAATACGGGGAATGCCCGTTCGTTCAATTCTCTCTCGGTCCTCCTTTACCCCTTGTTGATTGAGCAATTCAACAACTTGCTCCGGGGTAAAATTAGGACTACTTGAGCCTTCACCGGTCTCAATTTGGACACTCGGGGTCCCCTTTTCAATTGGGACACTCGGGGTCCCATGTTCTCCTTGGGTACTTGAAGCACCCTTTTCAAGTGACTCAATCCGTTGAGTCATAACATCCATCTTGGCAAGAAGGCTAGCCAAGGCCTCCTTGATGAAATCTTGACCTTCGTTGGCCATTGTACCTACAAACAAAGAAAACAAGAGTTAGTTAAAACACCTCACTCGCTCCCTCACTTGTGTTCACTCGGATCACTCTTTTGGGTGGCGGTGGATATTTCACTCAACTTGTAGTCCCAAAGCTTCACGTAGATGATTAGCAACTCCTCAACTCAACTAAATTATTCACGAGTCACGCACACTCCGGGGTGAGTGGAGTTAATAGGACTCAATGAACGCTAGGCACTTTGAAGTGAAGGACTTGAGTTAAAAGATTCTACGCTTTTCCTTAGAATTCTACTCTCCTTGCTAGGCACGAATCACTTAAGAGCAATCAAGGGTTAGCACTATTCAAGTAGATCGGTTACTCAAATTAGTACTAACTAGATGTTATGTTATCAAACAAAGGGAAATACCTACGAAAATCTACCCGAAACAATGCAATCAGCACTCAGGAGGGGCGCCTGAAACTCAGGTGGGGCGCCTGGGTTGTGCTGTGTTCCAGGCGGGGCGCCTGGGTCTAGGCGGGGCGCCTGGGACTTAGGCAGTAGCCAAGTCAGGCGGGGCGCCTGGCTTAGGCGGGGCGCCTAGCCTGAAGCTTTTTTCCAACTCGTTCCAAACTCGTTCCAAGTCGATTTTCAAGCCTCAAATCCGATGTTTTCAACTTGTTTTCACAATCCAAAGATACCCAAAGTTGTTTTTGATCTTCCTTAACAAAACCCAATCAAATTTTCAATCAAACAATCAATCAAATCAGGGTTCAATCTCAAGAACTCAAGAACACAAGGGTTTATCAAAAGGGTTTCAACAAGGATTGTGATTCATCAAAGAAGGTGTTATACATGTTCAAATCCCACAAAATTGGTACCGAATTGTTTGTTTTTCAGTGAAGATCAATCCCCAATACCAAGTTTCCACACAAACATCAATCCAACCCAAGAATCAAGGCAAAATTCATCAAGAACAAGTTCTTCAAGGGTTTAAGGGGTTTTGGGGTTTCTTCACCAATTCCAACAATTTTGGTACTCAAGTAACGGGAAATCAATCACGATCAAGAATCCACAACACCCATATCACAAATCATCCAAATCAACAAGTTACACCAAATTTTTGTATTTTCCAATTTTTCAAAAATTTTTTTTTTTTTTTTTTTTTTTGCAATTTTCTTCTTTCAATAACTTCAACAACAAGAAAACTAAAAGATAGATACTAGGCACGAAGAATCAAGGGTCGGGGGTTTGTAGAAACAAAACCCGAGCCTTGCTCTGATACCAAATGATGTAGGAAATCAAACGCGGAAAAGTAAAAGATAAAGAACGAGACGTAACTCGATCTCTAATCCCAAGTAGCAACGGAGAACTTGTTCCGATACACCCCGGGAGAAGGACAAGAACACCTACGCTATGCAACTACCCTCGAGCTAACGCGAGCACGCAAGTAGAATGGTCGGAGAGGAAGAGTATTCATCTAGATCCGCTAGAAGACATACAAGTCCAAGAACAAAAGGTTTCATTCATTCAATAGTCAAGAGCCTTGCTCATGTTCATCATTCATAATCATCAATAATAAGCTAAGTGTAAAATAAGCTATGCTTGGGTATTTATAGTGTTTTCCCAAGCTTACATAAAGACTTAAGTACCCTTACTAATAAGGTTCATCAAATAAGCCACGTAGGGCAAAACAGTCAAAGAAACATAAATTCAGTAGCTAGGAGGGGCGCCCGGGGCTGGGAGGGGCGCCTGGTTTGTGTTGAAGCCAGGCTGGGCGCCTGGATCTAGGCGGGGCGCCTGGCTTGGCCTTCAGTCAGGCTGGGCGCCTGAAGCTAGGCGGGGCGCCTGGCTTAGCCTGAAGCTAGGCGGGGCGCCTAGCCGGGTGGGGCGCCTGGTGCCTTTTTGGGCCTTAGGTAGTGAGCTCCCCAGGCGGGGCGCCTGGGGTAGGCGGGGCGCCTAGCTCTGCTGGGGTCTCTTCTTCCTTAGGCGTGAGGCCTAGTTTGAGCACCCGGAACGGCTTCCAATCGCTTCCTTCTTCAAGGCCCTTCCTCACCAAGTGTAAATGCGCTTCTTGGACATCCTTGGCTTGGCTCCTAGTGAATGGTCTCCTTGTGGTGGATTGCCCGGCATCAATCACACGGATCAACTCTTCCCAAGTAAGATTAATAGCCATTCCCGTCCTCCTTCTATTTCTCTTCACCGACTCCCACCAAGTAGAAGCAAAAGATTCAAAGGAGGATATTGCATATTTGGTTTTCTTCACATCGGGCATATCATTGGTGTCAAAGATACGCTCCATAGCCAATTTCCAACCAAGGTACTCCACCGGGTCACTACTTCCTTTGAAAGAAGGAATAGTGAGCTTCACACTATTAAGATTGTTGTTGTTATCACGACCCCCTTGGAACGGCTCCGGTTGGCCCCCATAGTGATCATCATAAGCAACATAGTCCCTCCTCGCATTCCTTCCTCCATATCCTAAGGGTGGCCCTCGACCTCGGCCTCTACCCCGATCCACATTTCGACCCCAATTCATACCTCTTCTCGGTTGAAGGTGATCATCATAACCATAAGCCTCATCATCATACTCGGCTTCCTCCCCTTCTTGAGCTTCATCTACTTGCTCAAGAGGTTGCACGTTTCGGATGGGCCTTGGTAATGGGATGTTTCTTGGAGGATTATCCAAGATACGGGGAATGCCCGTTCGTTCAATTCTCTCTCGATCTTCCTTTACCCGTTGTTGATTGAGAAGTTCAACAACTTGCTCCGGGGTAAAGGTAGGGCTACTCGAGCCTTCTCCGGCCTCAATTTGGACACTCGGGGTCCCCTTTTCAATTGGGACACTCGGGGTCCCTTGGTCTCCTTGGGTACTTGAGGCACCCTTTTCAAGTGACTCAATCCTTTGAGTCATAACATCCATCTTGGCGAGAAGGCTAGCCAAGGCCTCCTTGATGAAATCTTGACCCTCGTTGGCCATTGTACCTACAAAGAAGAGAAACAAGCGTTAGTCAAAACACCTCACTCGCTCCCTCACTTGTGTTCACTCGGATCACTCTTTTGGGTGGCGGTGGATATTTCACTCGACTTGTAATTCCAAAGCTTCCCGTAGATGACTAACAATCCCTCTACTCAACCAAACTATTCACGAGTCAAGCACACTCCGGGGTGAGTGGAGTTAATGGGACTCGTTGAACGCTAGGCACTTTGAAGTAAAGGACTTGAATCAAAAGAAACTACGGATCTTCTTCGAATTCTAGTCTCCTTCCTAAGGCACGATGGTCCTAGTAGCTCGAAGTAATTAGTACTAATCAAGTAGGATTATACTCTAATAGTACCAATTAGAAGCAATGCAAACAACAAAACAAGGAATCCTAGAAGTTCCTACCCAATTCCCAAGTTTCAGGAAGTAGGCGCCCCGCCTCAGCTAGTGGGCGGTCCGCCCTGGGTTAAGTGCAGGTGAGAGGCGCTCCGCCCTCTCAGGGAGGCGCTCCGCCTCAGAGAAAAATCCTGCAAGCTCACCAGTGGGAGGCGCTCCGCCTCTTTGTTAGGCGCTCCGCCTCCTGCTGTGTTCCAGCACAGTTCACTTCGCGTTTTGTTGAATTTTCACCCACAAATCCAACTATTCAAGCGTTGTTTTAGCAATTCAAAGGTACCCAAATGTTGTATTAGTCACAAAGATCAAACCCCAACAACTTTTATCAAACCCCAATCGAAAACAAACAATCCACCATGATCATCTTCTTCAAAGCAAGGGTTTCAAAATTTTCAAATTTTCATAGGGTTTCAAATTTTCAATTCATGCAATACAACTCCAAATTGGGTGTTTAAGGTACCAAAAGAACGGGAAACACACAAGGATCAAACCCCAATATCAAGTCTCAATCCAATATCAATCCAACCCAAGAATCAATCAAAAATCATCAAGAACAAGTTCATCAAGGGTTTTAAGGGGTTTTGGGGTTTTGATTTTCAATCTTCTCCAATCCAAGTGTTTTTGGTATCCAAACGACGGGGATTCAATCACGATCAAGAATCTATAACACCCATATCATGAATCACTCAAACCAACAAGTTACACCAAATTTTTAGATTTTCAATTTTTCAATTTTTTTTTTGTAATTTTCTTCTTTCAATAACAAGAACAAGAAAATAAAGATAGGAATCGACCTAGGCATGAAGAATCAAGGGTCGGGGGTTTGTAGAAACAAAACCCGAGCCTTGCTCTGATACCAAGATGATAAGAATCAAAATGCGGAAACGAAAAGATAAAAGCGAGACGTAGCTCGTACGATAATCCCAAGTAGCAACGGAGAACTTGTTCCGTTACACCCCGAGAGAATGACAAGAACACCTACACTAAGCAACTACCCTCGAGCTAACGTGAGCACGCAAGTAGAATGATCGGGGGGGATTGGAATTCATCTAGATCCGCTAGAGGAAGAACAAGTCCCATCAAGGTTTCATTCATTCAATCCAAGAGTTCAACTCTCAACACAAGTGTTTGTTCAATCATCAAAGTTAGCTCCTCATTTAAAGAGGCTAAGTGAAGTATTTATAGGCTTCACTTAGGTCTAAATAAAAGGTCTAAAATACCCTCAAAGGGGGTTAAAACAAATAAGGCCACGCAGGGCTAAAGTTGGAAGTTCAACAAAAGTCATTAAAAATCCCGCATGTGAGTCACAGGGGTAGGCGGTCCGCCTAGTAGGGGGGAGGCGGCCGCCCAGCAGTGTTCACTTCTCTGGATCTGGGGGAGGCGGTCCGCCTAGGCTGGGAGGCGGTCCGCCCTGAGCCTTTCATGCCTCTGGATTTTGGGAGGCGCCCCGCCTCAGCTGGGAGGCGCTCCGCCTTGTTCTGGAGCCCCTTGGGATGTCTCATTTTGGGTCTCTTGGGCCTCTCCAAGTGTCCTAGAGGGTCCTCCCTCCATGGTGCACCAAAGCATGGTCTTCAAGTTGCTCTCGGGACCTTCTTCCATACCCTTCCATACCAAGTAAAGATGAGCATCTTGGATCAACTTGGCTTGACTCCGAGTGAAGGGTCTTGAGGGGTTTTGGGTCTTATCACATCATAACCCCAACTAGCAATAGTAGGGTCACTCCAAGATCCATCTACCTCACCCAAATTCTCAGACAATGGGTTGCCTAAGGAATCAATTCCTTCACACCATGGGGGTTCCAATTTGCTATTCACCCTAGTCCGATACAAGTCATTACCACTAATGAGAATGCCTTCAAACAATGGATTAGTATAAACATGCATCTCACTATCATGATCAAGCATAGACAAGTTATCAAGACTAGGTTCACTTGAGGAGTCATCGTAGACAACCTTGTCCAATTCATGCAATTTGGACTCCTCAAGGTCAAGACCATCCTTACCACAACACATTGGTCCCCCAAATAGAAGCATATCAATTAGGGAATGATCAACTACCTCATCTTTCCCTATGTCAAATGTTGGCGGTGTGTCATAGCAAAGGTCACAATCATGGTCAACTATCAAATCTACACTAGGGAAGGGTTCAATGAACAATGAGCTCACATCATGATGTGGCATAAAATCCCTTCCAACTAGTGTTTCACAAGCACACACAAGTTGACAACTAGACTCTTCACTAGTGGCATATTCACTAGATGCATCACAAGCTCCAACTAGTGTTGAGTCGTTACAAGACAAGTAGCTAGTAGGTTCATGAAAAGGTGAAGCAACACTTACATTTGTAGTACTCCCTTGATCACTCACAAGGTTTGAAGTGTCATATGCAACTTCTCCTTCATGAAGCTCACATTGAGGCTCCAATGACTTGTCTTCAAATGTACCTACACTAGAGCTTTCACAAGAAGAGATAGAAGATAAAGAAGGGTTAGAATAATGGGTGCTCTCACTCTCAATTTTTCCTTCCTCACCTCTCATCTCTCTCAATTTTACCTCATGGTCAAGTGTAGTTTGTGGTGACAATCCCCTCACATCACTCCTCAAATCCTCTCCTTTTTCCTCTCTTGGATTGTCACCGGTCACTCCCTCACTTCTCTCTATCTTTTCTCTCTCATTTGAAGTGGAGTGACTCTCATTTTCATCATGCATTGGCAAAACAATAAGATTGTTTGCCTCGGGTTCAAGTACAATGGGTGACTTTGCTTTAGCCTCTTCCCTCAACTCCTTCATTCGTTTGTAGTCTTCCCTCACTTGCCTTGGAGTCAAAGGTCTAAGCACATACTTTCTCCCATCTTGCTTGACCGTATAGGAGTTGGTCCGGCCATCATGCACTACACACCTATCATGTTGCCATGGTCTCCCAAACAATAAATGGCATGCTTGCATCGGGACCACGTCAAACATGATCTTATCCTTATAGCTCCCAATGCTAAACTCAATCAACGCTTGTTTCACCACCTTTAGTTCACCACACTCGCTAAGCCATTGTAAACGATATGGTTTTGGATGCTTTAGAGTGGGTAACTTCAATTGGGAAATCAAGGTTTGGCTCACTATGTTAGTGCAACTCCCCGAATCAACAACCATTGAACATACTTGGCCCATTACTCGGCACCTAGCATGAAAGAGGTTTTCCCTTTGATCGTTTTCCACCTCCTCTTCCATAACAATGGTACTCAAGCTTCTCCTAACCACCAAGAACATTTGAGGGCCATCATCCTCTTCTACGGCCTCCTCACAATCAACTTCCTCATCCACCTCTACTTCTCCATTTTCGGACTCACTTTCTTGTTCATACACTAAATTGCCAACCACAACCATGTTTCGTTTTGTGGAGCATTCTTTAGCAATATGCCCATAGCCCTTGCACTTATAACATTGAGTAGAAGTAGAAATAGGATGACTCAAGCGAGTTTTAGAAGTACCTTCCAAAGGTGGAGTAGTCTTCTCATATGGCTTCTTCACTTCTTTGCTAGCATTGGCACTTGGAAAGCTTGAATTTGGAGTCTTCCACTCTTTTGGTTGGTTCATGGGAGTAGGAGTGCTACTCTTATAACGGGTGGACTTTTCTCCCTTAAGCCATTGCTCGGTTTCAATAGCGGCTCCCAATAGGTCTTGAAGTGAAGGATAAGAATGCAACCTCAATTGAGAAGCTATACCATAGCTCAAACCATTTTTGAAACGGATCATGGCTTGCTCTTCATCCTCGGTCTCCATATCTAAGGCCAATCGGGTCTTCTCAAACTCATCATAGTACTCATGAACCGTCTTGACACCTTGTTTTAGATCATAGAGCTTCTTGAGTTGCTCTTGCCGATATCTAGGAGTCACATACTTGGTATTCATGAGGGTCTTCAATTCATTCCACGTCACATTCACATGCACACCCGCTCTTCTTCTTGTCCTCTTTATGGATTCCCACCAAGTAGAAGCATAAGACTCAAAGGATGAAATAGCATAAGTACCTTTCTTCTCATCGGTCATCTCATTTGTGTCAAACACCCTCTCTATAAGTAGAACCCATTCCATATATGCCTCCGGATCACAAGCTCCCTTAAAGGATGGAAGATTAAGCTTCACACTATTGAGATTGTTGTTGTTGTCACGCACCCCATAGTTAGGCTCCGGTTGGCCTCCATAGTGGTCATCATGAGCAACATATTCTCTCCTAGCATTCCTTCCATCAAATCTCATGGGTGGCCCTCGACCTCGGCCTCTACCCCGATCCACATTTCGACCCCAATTCATTTGCCTCCTAGGTTGATAATGAGCATCATACCCATAGGCCTCATCACCATACTCGGCTTCCTCCTCTTCTTGAGCCTCAACAACTTGCTCAAGAGGTGGGACAAACCTAACGGGTCTTCGAAGTGGAGCATTTCCTTGGGGATTGCCCAAGTTGAGAGGATTGCTCTCATGTTGGGGATTGCCCAACCCACGCTCTCGTAGAGCTTCAACTTTGCTTTGTTCATACCTCTTGTTTAGCTCAACAAAGTGTCCGGGAGTCATAGGAGTGCTATGACTCGTGCCCTCTCCGGATTCAATTTGGACACTCGGGGTCCTCCTCTCACCGGTCTCAACTTGATTCCTCTCGACGGTTTCAAGTCTCAATGAGATATCCTCCAATTTAGCCATACTGGTGGCCATGAAATGCTTCATGGGATCATCTCCATCGTTTGCCATTGTACCTACAAGAAGCAACAAACGTTAGTAAAAGACCTCACTCACTCCCTCACTTGAGTTCACTCGGATCACTCTTTTGCGGGTGGTGGTGGATATTTCACTCGGACTTGTTACCAAAAGCTTCAAGTAGTTGACTATCAATCCTCAACCCAACCAACTATTCACAAGCCAATTGTACTCCGGGGCGAGTGGAGTTAATATGACTCGATGAACGCTAAGCAATTTGAAGTGAGGACTTGAACCAAAAGATACTACGGATCTTCTTTGAATTCTAGTCTCCTTTCTAGGCACGATGATCCTAATAGCAATTAAAAGGTTAGCACTATTCAAGTAGAACGGTTACTCAAAGTAGCACCAACTAGATGTTATGTTATCAAACAAAGGGAAATGCCTATGAAAATCTACCCGAAACAACACTTTCAGCACTCAGGAGGGGCGCCTGAAACTCAGGTGGGGCGCCTAACTGTGCAGTGTTCCAGGCGGGGCGCCTAGATCTAGGCGGGGCGCCTGGGACTTAGGCAGTAGCCAAGTCAGGCGGGGCGCCTGGCTTAGGCGGGGCGCCTGGCCTGGAGCCTTTTCCAACTCGTTCCAAACTCGTTCCAAGTCGATTTTCAAGCTCCAAATCCGATGTTTTAAACTTGTTTTCACAATCCAATGATACCCAAAGTTGTTTTTGATCTTCCTTAACAAACCCCAATCACATTAACATCCAAACAATCAATCAATTTCAAGATTCAATGTCAAGAACTCAAGAACAAGGGGGTTTTTCAAAGGGTTTTCAAAATGGATTGTGATTCATCAAACTTGGTGTTATTCATACTCAAATCCCACAAAATTGGTACCGAATCGTTTGTTTCTCAATGAAGATCAATCCCCAATATCAAGTTTTCAATCAAACATCAATCCAACCCAAGAATCAAGCCAAAAATCATCAAGAACAAGTTCTTCAAGGGTTTAAGGGGTTTTGGGGTTTCAAATTTTCAAACTCCACCAATCCAAACAATTTTGGTATCCAAGTAACGGGAATTCATCCACGATCAAGAATCTATAACACCCATATCATAAATCATCCAAACCAACAAGTTACACCAAATTTTTGGAATTTTCAATTTTTCAATTTTTTTGTAATTTTCTTCTTTCAATAACTTCAACAACAAGAAAACTAAAAGAAAAGATACTAGGCACGAAGAACCAAGGGTCGGGGGTTTGTAGAAACAAAACCCGAGCCTTGCTCTGATACCAAATGATGTAGGGAAAACGCGGAAAAGATAAAAAGATAAAGAACGAGACGTAACTCGATCTCTAATCCCAAGTAGCAACGGAGAACTTGTTCCGTTACACCCCGAGAGAAGGACAAGAAAACCTACGCTATGCAACTACCCTCGAGCCAACTAGGACCCGCAAGTAGAATGATCGGGGCGGGGTTGTTAGGCAACTAGAATCCACTAGAAGTAACAAGTCCCAACTAAGGTTGGTTTTCATAAACCCAAAGAGAATCCACTCTTTACAATATTCAATTCATCATTCAACATAAACTAAGTGTAAAATAAGCTAGGCTTGGCTATTTATAGTGTTTCCCAAGCTTACACAAAGACTTAACTACCCTTACTAATAAGGTTCACTAAATAAGCCACGTAGGGCAAAACAGTAAAAGAAACATAAGTTCAGCAGCTAGGAGGTGCGCCTGGGGCTGGGAGGGGCGCCTGGAATATGCTGAAGTCAGGCGGGGCGCCTGGAGCTAGGCGGGGCGCCTGGGCTAGGCGGGCGCCTGGGCTGGGGCGCCTGGGTGCAATGCCATTCTTAGGCAGTAAGCTTCCTAGGCGGGGCGCCTAGCTGTGCTGGGCCTTCTTCCTCCTCCTTAGGCGTGGAGCCTAATGTTGAAACCATCCGGAACACTTCCAAAGCCCTTGACTTCAAGTCCTTTGTATCTTCCAAGCTTGGCACATGTCGGAAAGTGTTGGAAAGTGTCTTGGCACGATTTGCTCTGCATCATCTCTCGATCCTCCTTTACCCGTTGTTGATTGAGCAATTCAACCACTTGCTCCGGGGTAAAGGTAGGGCTACTTGAGCCTTCACCGGTCTCAATTTGGACACTCGGGGTCCCCTTTTCAATTGGGACACTCGGGGTCCCATGTTCACCTTGAGCACTCGAGGCTCCCTTTTCAAGAGAATCAATCCTTTGGTTCATGAGGTCCATCTTGGCAAGAAGATTAGCCAAGGCCTCCTTAATGAAATCTTGACCTTCGTTGGCCATTGTACCTACAAAGAAAGAAACAAGAGTTAGTTAAAACACCTCACTCGCTCCCTCACTTGTGTTCACTCGGATCACTCTTTTGGGTGGCGGTGGATATTTCACTCAAATTGTAGTTCCAAAGCTTCACGTAGATGATTAGCAACTCCTCAACTCAACTAAACTATTCACGAGTCACGCACACTCCGGGGTGAGTGGAGTTAATGGGACTCAATGAACGCTAGGCACTTTGAAGTGAAGGACTTGAGTTAAAAGATTCTACGCTTTTCCTTAGAAGTCTACTCTCCTTGCTAGGCACGAATCACTTAAGAGCAATCAAAGGGTTAGCACTATTCAAGTAGATCGGTTACTCAAATTAGTACTAACTAGATGTTATGTTATCAAACAAAGGGAAATACCTACGAAAATCTACCCGAAACAATACGTTCAGCACCCAGGAGGGGCGCCTGAAACTCAGGAGGGGCGCCTAGACTGTGCAGTTTTCCAGGCGGGGCGCCTGGATCTAGGCGGGGCGCCTGAGACTTAGGCAGTAGCCAAGTCAGGCGGGGCGCCTGGCTTAGGCGGGGCGCCTGGCCTGAAGCCTTTTCCAACTCGTTCCAAACTCGTTTTCAAGTCGATTTTCAAGCTCCAAATCCGATGTTTTCAACTTGTTTTCACAATCCCATGATACCCAAAGTTGTGTTTGATCTTCCTTAACAAAACCCAATCAAATTTTCAATCAAACAAGCAATCAAATCAAGGTTCAATCTCAAGAACTCAAGAACACAAGGGTTTAACAAAAGGGTTTCAACAAGGATTGTGATTCATCAAAGTAGGTGTTATACATGTCCAAATCCCACAAAATTGGTACCGAATTGTTTGTTTTTCAATGAAGATCAATCCCCAATAACAAGTTTCCAATCAAACATCAATCCAACCCAAGAATCAAGCCAAAATTCATCAAGAACAAGTTCTTCAAGGGTTTAAGGGGTTTTGGGGTTTCAATTTTTCAAACTTCACCAATTCCAACAATTTTGGTACCCAAGTAACGGGAAATCAATCACGATCAAGAATCCATAACACCCATATCACAAATCATCCAAATCAACAAGTTACACCAAATTTTTGTATTTTTCAATTTTTCAATTTTTTTTGTAATTTTCTCCTTTCTAACAACCTCAACAACAAGAAAAACTAAAAGAAGATACTAGGCACGAAGAATCAAGGGTCGGGGGTTTGTAGAAACAAAACCCGAGCCTTGCTCTGATACCAAACTGATGAGAATCAAACGCGGAAAAAGTAAAAGATAAGAACGAGACGTAACTCGATCTCTAATCCCAAGTAGCAACGGAGAACTTGTTCCGTTACACCCCGAGAGAAGGACAAGAACACCTACGCTATGCAACTACCCTCGAGCTAACGCGAGCACGCAAGTAGAATGGTCGGAGAGGAAAAGTATTCATCTATATCCGCTAGAAGAACTACAAGTCCAAGATTAAAGGGTTTCATTCAATAACCAAGAGCCATGCTCATGTTCAATGTTTAACATTCATCAAATATCATAAACTAAGTGTAAATAAGCTAGACTTGGCTATATATAGTGTTTACCAAGCTTACACAAAGACTTAAATACCCTTACTAATAAGGTTCATTAAATAAGCCACGTAGGGCAAAACAGTAAAAGAAACATAAGTTCAGCAGCTAGGAGGGGCGCCTGGGGCTGGGAGGGGCGCCTGGAACATGCTGAAGCTAGGCGGGGCGCCTGGAGCTAGGCGGGGCGCCTGGCTTGGCCTTCAGCTAGGCGGGGCGCCTGAAGCTAGGCGGGGTGCCTGGGCACATTTCAGCTCTTAGGCAGTGAGCTTGCCAGGCGGGGCGCCTGGCTCTGCTGGGCTCTCTTCTTCCTTAGGCGTGAAGCCTAGTTTGAGCACCCGGAATGACTTCCAATCGCTTCCTTCTTCAAGGCCCTTCCCCACCAACTGTATGTGTACTTGATAAGAATCAAAAACGCGGAAAAGATAAAAAGATAGAAAACGAGACGAGGCTCGAACAAAGACCCAAGTAGCACCGGAGAACTAGTTCCGATACACCCCGGGTGGATGTCAAGGATCACCTACGCTATGCAACTACCCTCGAGCCGCACCTGGGGCTCGCAAATAGAATGATCGGGGGTGGTTTGGGGTTCAACTAGAATCCACTAGTAAACTCAAACCGTCTCAAAGGGTTTTCATTCAAAGAGAATCCACTCTTGAACATTGTCATTGACAATCAATCATTCATCATAATATCAAAATTAGCTAATGAATAATGCTAAGCTATGGAGTATTTATAGGCCTCATTCAAGACATAAGGAAAGGCCTAAAATACCCTTAAAATAGGTTCTAAAGTCATAAGCCACGTAGGGGCACACTAGGAATTACATAGCAAATTAAAGTCAAATTCCCGTCAAAGTTGCACAGGGGGAGGCGCCCGCCCTATGCCTTAGGCGGTCCGCCTCAGCTCCTCTAGGCGCTCCGCCTCCTTGGTCCGCCTCTTGGAATCCAGAGAGCAATCAATCCTTAGGCGGTCCGCCTCAATCCGTAGGCGGTCCGCCTCTTCCTAAAGCTTCTTGTAACACTTCGAATTGTGTCCCGGATGCTCTTCTTTCCATGGCGTCCCAATGCATGACCTTGAAGAGCTCTTCCTTGGCCTTGGATGGTGCTTTTGGATGGTTGCTCGATTTGGGTCTTATCATCCTCCCCTTCTTGAGAAGATTTCGTCCTCGAAATCAAGGCTTGGTCTCTCATGGCTCTATCAACTCTTCGGGGTGGCCAAGAATCTACTCCTTTGTCCTTCTTGATCGTCACTTTGGCATAGGCTTCTTCCAAGATCTTCCCCGCCTTAGCATGGAGCTTAGAACCTACAAGCAACGACAAGCAAAAACAAGCAAACGTCCCACTTTGAAAGTAGGTTAGTGCAAGAAGTGTGGAAAACACACTCTTGTGATATAACCAAGCGTCAATAACAATCATGAATATCAAGTCTCCAAAGAGAACCATAAGCACTTGGTTAAAAATCAACATGCACTCAATAAGATAATGAGCAAAGAGGTCATGGGGAGATGGGAAATGCAAGATCAAGCTACTAAAATCCCCTTGAACCTTAAGCTCAAGATCAACACACCAACCTATCCTCGAGGTGTGATCAACATGTGGAGTGGAGTGAGTCAAATAGCCCACCCTACAAGTAGGATCAAGCACTCCACTCCCCTTCTTTAGAGCATACCTACTCACACCAAGGGGTTCCTCTTTCCCTTCCATTTCATCAACTAGGCAACCCTCCTCAAAAGTCAAGCTCTCAAGGAAGGTGTTGATGATGGATTCTTCTTCATCACAACCCACACTAGCAATAGTAGGGTCACTCAAAGAACCATCTACCTCACCCACATTTTCAAGCAATGGGTTGCCTAAGGGGTCAAACCCTTCACACCATGGGGGTTCCATTTGACCACCCACCCTAGTCCGATACAAGTCATATCCACTAATGAGAATGCCTTCAAATAAGGGATTGGTAAACACATGCATCTCACTATCATGATAAAACATAGACGAGCTATCAAGACTAGGTTCACTTGAGGAGTCATCATGGACAACCTTGTCCAATTCATGCAATTTGGACTCCTCAAGGACAAGACCATCATCACCACAACACATTGGTCCACCAAATAGAAGCATATCAATTAGGGAATGGTCAACTACCTCATCTTTCCCTATGTCAAAGGTTGGTGGTGTGTCATAGCAAAGGTCACAATCATGGTCAACTATCAAATCTACACTAGGGAGGGGTTCAATGAACAATGAGCTCACATCATGATGTGGCTTAGCATCCCTCTCAACTAGTGTTTCACAAGCACACTCAAGTTGACAACTAGACTCTTCACTAGTGGTATACTCACTAGATGCATCAAAAACACCAACTAGTGTTGAGTCATTACAAGACAAGTAGCTAGTAGGCTCATGGAAAGGTGAAGCAACACTTACATTTGTAGTACTTTCTTGATCACTCGCAAGATTTGAAGTGTCATACGCAACTCCTCCTTCATGAAGCTCACATTGAGGCTCCAATGACTTGTCTTCAATTGTACCTACACAAGAACTTTCACAAGAAGAGATAGAAGATAAAGAAGGGTTAGAACAATGGGTGCTCTCACTCTCAATTTTTCCTTCCTCACCCCTCATCTCTCTCAATTTTACCTCATGGTCAAGTGATGCCGGGCAAATTGGAGCCAAAGCGCCAACCATCAAGAGCCAAGCTCAAGAGCACAAGGAGTATACATCAAAGGCTCCCGAGGAGGATCCGAGAGTAATTTGAAGTCATGAACTTGATCACGCTTGAGGGAGGACAAACTACGGACCAAGGAGGAACATCTAGAGTCCATTTTGAGCCATTTCAAGACCTCCCAGGATGTGGCGGACCGCCTACACAAAGAGGCGGACCGCCTAAACAAAGTCAAGCTTCAGGATCCAAGGAGGCGGACCGCCTGAAGTCACTAGGCGGACCGCCTAGTTGACTGCCACTCTCTGGAAGCTGGAAACAGGCGGAGCGCCTAGAGGGGGAGGCGGACCGCCTACCCCTGTGTGTGCATTACGGGATTTTCCTACATTTTGATGTGTATTTCCTACTTTAGCCCTAAGTGGCCTTTATTGTTTTAACCCACTTTGGGGGTATTTTAGACATTACATAGGGCATAGGAGAAGACTATAAATAGCTTCCTTAGTCTTTCATTTCATTGACACAATCTTGAATATTGAAGAAACTTGAGCAATGCTCTCATTTGAACCCTTGTTGGGAACTTGAATTCAATTGGTGGAATCCAATTTGAACTTCATCCATCTTTGATCATTCTATTTGCAAGAGCCGGGTGCCTCTTGAGGATAGTTGCATAGTATAGGTGATCCTTGACTTCACCCGGGGTGTATCGAGACGAGTTCCTCGGTGCTACTTAGGTAAACGTTCAAGCCTCGTCTTGCTCTTTATCTCGATATCTTCATCGATATCATCTATCTTGTTTTAGCTTCCGCATTTTCATATTGTTTCTAGCTTCCGCTCGTTTTTCCCTGCATCAGTTGGTATCAGAGCACGGCTAGGCTTCGTTCTTACGAATCCTCGGTCTTGTTCTTATCGTTGTTATCATTGTGTTGTTTGTTCTTGAAATTAGAAGAAAAACAAAAAAATCCAAAAACTTGAAAATCACAAAAAAATTGCTAGAAATCGTTGGTTGTAACGATTTTGTTGTTGTTTGCTATCGGGGATTGATTGATATCATATTCCCGTTGATTTGGTACCCTCGAAACACAATTTGAAGTTGTGAATCGAAAATCTTCAAAATCAAATCTCAAAGTTGAAAATTCACAAAACTTGCTAGAACTTGTTTGATGTTATGATTTATTGGTTGCTTGGTATCGGGGATTGTTCCTTATAGTTACCCCGTCATTTTGATACCCCCATAACATCATTTGGAGTAGCGGAATGAAAATCGAAGTTTTGAAATTTTGAAGTTTTTGAAATTTCTTGAAGAACTTGCTCCAAATTCTTGAAACATGTTGATTGTTGGACGTTTGTTGGATTAAACCATTGGGGTTTGTTTGTTATAGCATATAACAACTTTGGGTACCAAGGGGTTTGAGAATCGGGTTGAAAACGTTGAGGATTTGGGTGAAAAAGTCAAAAAATCCCGTTTTCGGAGGTGCTGGGAGCAAGCCCCAGGCGGACCGCCCATGCCCTAGGCGGGCCGACCACAGCCCTCACTGGTCGGCCCCAGGCGGACCGCCCAGGCCACCAGGCGGACCGCCCAGGCCACTGGCTGGTTGGTTTTGCCTTGTTTCAGGGTTTTTCGTGTTTGGTTGGTTTCCGTTGCTTCCGGCTAGTACTTTGAGAGTAACACTCCTACTCAATTAGTACTAGTTCATTGAGTATTTAGGACCTTCGTGCCTAGAGGAGAGTAGACCTCAAAGAAGACTCATAGTTTGATTTTGCTTCAAGTGCGCACCTAAATAGCCTAGCGTTCATCGAGTCCCATCAATTCCACTCTTCCCGAAGAGTATTTGGTTCTTGTGAACTTAGTTGGTTATCGAGGAGGTTGTTCAACTACGAGGAAGCCATTGAATCAAGTTTGAGTGATAAATCCCCCACCACTAAACGAGTGATCCGAGTGACATTCAAAAGTGAGGGAGCGAGTGAGGTTTTTACTCTAACTTCTTTCTTGTCTTTGATTGATATAGGTACATGGCCGGAGACGTATACGATACCATTAAGGTACCGGTGAGCACTTTGGTCAACCTCTTGGCCGAGGTGAGATCCATAAGCTCGAGGTTTGATCGCCTCAAAGAGGAATGGACCCCGAGTGTCCAAAATGGTACCGAAAGAGGTACTAGTGATGAAGTGTTGGGCAATCCCCAACCGTTGGGCAATCCCCAACAAGTGGGCATTCCCCACAACTTGGGCATTCCCCAAGGTGAAGGTGAGCAAGGCGATGAGCTTAAAACGACACTTGTGGTACGGAGGAGTTTGGGTGCCATGAGTATTGCGGAGTCGGAGCATGTGCAAAGAGAGAATCTCTTCCATGCTAGGTGTCGAGTGATGGGGCAAGTGTGCTCAATGATCATTGATTCGGGAAGTTGTGCTAACATAGTGAGTGAGACCTTGATTTCCCAACTACAATTGCCTACTATAGCCCATCCACATCCCTACCGGTTGCAATGGTTGAGTGAGTGTGGAGAGTTGAGGGTGGTGAAGCAAGCTTTGGTTGAGTTTGGCATTGGAAATTACCGAGATAAGGTAATGTTCGATGTAGTTCCTATGCAAGCTTGCCACCTCTTGTTTGGAAGGCCATGGCAATATGATCGGAGCGTAGTGCATGATGGTAGAACCAATTCCTATACGGTCTTGCATGGTTCTAGAAAATATGTGCTCAAGCCCTTGACGCCGAAGCAAGTAAGTAATGACTATAGGATTATGAGGGAGTTGAGGGAAGCGGCCAAAGCCAAGTCACCCATGGTACTTGAGCCCGGAACCAACAATCTTATGGTCATGCCCTTGCAAGTGGAGAGTGAAGCATCACCCGGACCTACAATTGGCCTTGAGCGAGAAATGAAAGAAGTGAGGGGAGAGGAAATTTTGAGAGAGAGTGAGGACACCCTTTGTTCTAACCATGATTCATCTTTTTCTCCTTCTATTTGTTTTGGCTTATGTGTAGGTACTCTTGGAGGCGAGCTAGTGGAGCCTCAACCGGATGGTAAGAAAGAAAGACAAGAGAATGGAGCTCTACATTGTGAGTTTCATGAAGGAGGACTTGAACAAGACACTTCAAGCGATGTGAGTACTCACGGGAGCTACTCAAAAGTAAGTGTTTCTTCACCTTCTTATGAACATAATCCTTCCATGTCTTGTGAAGACTCATTGCTAGTTGGTGCTTGTAATGCATTTGATGAAATTACAACTAGTGTAGAGTCGATGGGTCAACTTGTGTTTGCTTGTGAACCAATAATAGAGAGGAATGAGAAGCCGCATCATGATGTGAGCCCGGAATTCAAAGGACCTCTCTTTATTGAAAATGTGGTAGTTGACCTTACTTGTGACCCTTGTTATGACACCCCACCCGTATTTGACAAAGGGGAAGATGAGTTATGTGACTCTACCCTTATTGAAATGATGGATTTTGGTGGATTTGTGTGTCGTAGTAAGGATGATAGTGACCTTGAGGAGTCCAAATTGCATGAATTGGACAAGGTTGTCTATGATGACTCCTCAAGAGTGGGTGATGAACCTAGCTTTGATACTATGCTTTTGCTTGACCATGAAATTGAGGTGCGTGCTTTTACTAATCCTTTGTTTGATAGCATCTTTATTTGTGGTGGTGAGTTGTATCGATCTAGGGTTGAGAGAGAGTTGGAACCTCCGTGGTGTGAGGGATTTGATCCCATAGACAACTCTTTGTTTGAAACTTCGAGTGAGGAAGATGGTTCTTCTAGTGCCCCTACCCTTGTTGGTTTGGGTTATGATGATGAAGAGACCATTACTAATACCTTCCTTGAAAGTTTACCTTGTGAGGAGGGTTGTCTTGAGGATGAGATTAGAGGTGAGGAGGAATCTCTTAGTGTGAGTATGAGGGCTTTTAAGAAGGGGAGTGGGGTATTTGATGCTAATTGTGTATTGCACTACTTTGTCTATTCCCTCCCATATGTTAACCACACTTTGAGAATTGAGCATGCCAAAACCATTGCGCCACATTTTGAAAATATTTCCTTGAAGGTTTGGTATGATAATCATGAGCTTAGGGGTCATAGGAACTTTGATTGCTTGATCGTGAATGTTCTATGTCCTAATGATTCCCTTGCTTGTTATGGTTGTGAGTGCTTGACACTATGGAGCCAAGGACTTGTTGTTCCCTTTGGGAACATGAGCTTCTTGATTGGTATTGATACTTGGCTCTATAACAAGAGTGAATTTTCCACCGTGCTTGCACTCACTCTTATTGGACCTACCTACTCGTGTAGTGGGAGGTCTTGGTGTGCTAATCTTGAACTTAGGGATTGTAGGGATTTTGATAGCTTAATCTTGCATGTGTCGTGCCCTATTGATCTCTTTGTTTCTTCTTGTGTTGGGAGCACTTCGTTGTTGAACCAAGTACTTGCTAGTTCCTTCGGGAACATGAGCTTCTTTGTTGCCATTGATACTTGGTTGTACCATAAGAGTGTGTTTTCCCACACTTGTTGCACTAACCTACTCTCGTAGTAGGAGTTTTGTTTTTGTTTTTGTTTGTGCTTGTCTTTGATTGTAAGACTTGATGGTTTGATTTCGAGGACGAAATCCTTTCAAGAAGGGGAGGATGATGCCGGGCAAATTGGAGCCAAAGCGCCAACCATCAAGAGCCAAGCTCAAGAGCACAAGGAGTATACATCAAAGGCTCCCGAGGAGGATCCGAGAGTAATTTGAAGTCATGAACTTGATCACGCTTGAGGGAGGACAAACTACGGACCAAGGAGGAACATCTAGAGTCCATTTTGAGCCATTTCAAGACCTCCCAGGATGTGGCGGACCGCCTACACAAAGAGGCGGACCGCCTAAACAAAGTCAAGCTTCAGGATCCAAGGAGGCGGACCGCCTGAAGTCACTAGGCGGACCGCCTAGTTGACTGCCACTCTCTGGAAGCTGGAAACAGGCGGAGCGCCTAGAGGGGGAGGCGGACCGCCTACCCCTGTGTGTGCATTACGGGATTTTCCTACATTTTGATGTGTATTTCCTACTTTAGCCCTAAGTGGCCTTTATTGTTTTAACCCACTTTGGGGGTATTTTAGACATTACATAGGGCATAGGAGAAGACTATAAATAGCTTCCTTAGTCTTTCATTTCATTGACACAATCTTGAATATTGAAGAAACTTGAGCAATGCTCTCATTTGAACCCTTGTTGGGAACTTGAATTCAATTGGTGGAATCCAATTTGAACTTCATCCATCTTTGATCATTCTATTTGCAAGAGCCGGGTGCCTCTTGAGGATAGTTGCATAGTATAGGTGATCCTTGACTTCACCCGGGGTGTATCGAGACGAGTTCCTCGGTGCTACTTAGGTAAACGTTCAAGCCTCGTCTTGCTCTTTATCTCGATATCTTCATCGATATCATCTATCTTGTTTTAGCTTCCGCATTTTCATATCGTTTCTAGCTTCCGCTCGTTTTTCCCTGCATCATCAAGTGTAGTTTGTGGTGACAATCCGCTCACATCACTCCTCAAATCCTCTCCTTTTTCCTCTCTTGGATTGTCACCGGTCACTCCCTCACTTCTCTCTATCTTTTCTCTCTCAATTGGAGTGGAGTGACTCCCATTTTCATCATGCATTGGCAAAACAATGAAATTGTTTGCCTCGGGTTCAAGTACAATGGGTGATGCAACCCAAATTGCATCGAGACCATTCACTCGAAGTCAAGCCAAGGACATACAAGACGCTCACCTACACTTGGTTTGGAGAGGCGTGGATGAGACGAGCTCGGGGAAGGACTTAAAGGCAATGCATTGGAGCTCACTCCATGTGGAAACAGGGCAGGAAACAGTGCAAGAAGCAGGGGAGCAAAACAGGGCAAAAACAGGGGAAGTCTGCTGAGCTTACTGCCTAAGACTGGAAACTTGCTCTTCGCGATCGCGTCCATCACTCACGCGATCGCGATGACCATTTCTTTTGCCTGCGCGATCGCGCCAAGACTCGCGCTATCGCGACCTTCTGCATTTTAGTGTTCCACGCGATCGCATATAACTCTGCGCGATCGCGAAGAACACTCGAGTAGCAGCGGACCAGAATGCTAGGAAACATTGTAATGAGGTGCTATAAATGCCCTCTTTCATCATTTATTGTTTTTTCACACTACTTTGAACACAAAACACATTGAATGAGCATAGCTCTTGACATTGTAACTCTTTTGGCTTGAAATCAATTGGATGAATCCAAGTTGCTCTTCAATCCATTTTCGATCATTCTATTTGCTTGAGCCTCGTGTCTCTTGAGGATAGTTGCTTAGCGTAGGTGATTCTTTCCAATCGCTCGGGGTGTAACGGAACAAGTTCTTCGTTGCTACTCGACTTTAGTGTGAGTCTCGTCTCGTTTCTTATCTTTTATCGCTTTCGTATTTTCGATTGCATCAATGGGTGACTTCGCTTTAGCCCTTTCCCTCAAACCTCCCGACCATTCTATTTGCAAGGACCACGTGATTCTTGAGGATAGTTGCATAGTGCTAGGTGATTCTTTCCAATCGCTCGGGGTGTAACGGAACAAGTTCTCCGTTGCTACTCGACTTTAGTGTAAGTCTCGTCTCACTTTTATCTTTACTCGCTTTCGTAGGATTTCCCTACATCAGTTGGTATCAGAGCAAGGCTAGGGTTGCGTTCTTACGAGCCCTCGTCCTACTCTTCGTGCTTGTCATCTTTGTTCCGCATTTATTTTCGTGTTCTTGTTCTTGTTGTATTGAAAAAGAAGAAAAAAATTCAAAAACTCAAAAACCCAAAAATTTGGAGGAAATCGCTTGTGTTACGATTTTGTTGGTTTTGATTATCGGGGATTGTTTGTTTACGTGAACCCGACAATTGGGTACCAACAAAACGCGTTTTGGAGTTGAAAATCAAAAGTTCAAAAAATTGAACCCTAGGTTGGGTATTTCGCAAAATTTGCCAAAACTTGCTTGATGTTATGAAATTGTAATTGTTTGGTATCGGGGATTGTTCACAATAGTTTTCCCGTTGTTTTGATACCAACATAACATCATTTGGAGTATTGTAGTGAAAATCGAAAATTTGGTTCTTGAAGGTTTTGGAAATATTGAAGAACTTGTCAAAATCTTTGAAAACAAGTTGTTTGATGGTTGTTTTGTGTATGAACTATTGGGGAATGTTTGTTCCAGCTGAAAAACATCTTTGGAAAGCTTGAAAACTGAAATACCTTGCATTTGGGTTGTTGTTGTGCCAAAACTGCTGTTTTTCTGTCGAGATTCTGGTTCAGCTGAACAAACCTGCGCGATCGCGCAAGGTCTCGCGCTATCGCGCCAATTCCGAATTTTTGTTCATCGCGGTCGCGCTCATCTGCACGCGATCGCGAAGTGTGCCAGTTTCCAGAATTTCCTGAAGTTGGACAGAATGCTCACAAAGCCATCGTAACAGTTTCCAACCACCAAAACTCCCATAGCATCATCAAATATGGTGAGTTTCTAGATCACAAACCAAAATTCATCCAATCCCGAATCCGTTTAGTGGCGATTCGATCTTGAACATTTTATCGCGCCACTTCCGGTTAGTACTTTGAGGGTAACACTTCTACCCAATTAGTACTAATCCCTTGTGCGAATAGGATACTCGTGCCTAGAAGGAGAGTAGAATCCAAAGAAGATTCGTAGTTAATTGTTTGGTTCAAGTGCGCACCAAATAGCTTAGCGTTAATCGAGTCCCATTGAATCCACTCTTCCCGAAGAGCATTTGGTTCTTGTATTTTGGTTTGATCATTGAGGAGGTTGCGCAACTACGAGGAGGCTATTGATTTCAAGTTTGTGTGAAACCAACCCCAAGCTTGAGTGAACCCGAGCGACAAACAAAAGTGAGGGAGTGAGTGAGGACTTTTACTCTAACCTTCCTTTCTTGTTTTTGATTGTTGTAGGTACATGGCGGAGGAGAAAGCAAAGAGTACCATTGAGGTTCCAACCGACGTCTTGGCTAGCTTGTTAGCCGAGGTGAAGGCCCTAAACCTTAAAATGGAGGTTCTTGAAAAGGAGAGGACCCCTAGTGTCCAAAAGGACCCCAATGAAGGCACTAGTGATGATTCCATCATGAAGCCGGATCATTATGCGGAGCTAGTTCGTCGACAACGGTTGAGGGATGAGGCTCTTGCTAGAGAAAGAATGTTGGGCAATCCCCAACCCTTGGGCAATCCCCAAGGAGATGTTCCATTCCTAAGGCCACGGAGAAACATTGCACCTCTTGAGCAAGTTGATGAAGCTCAAGAAGGGGAGGGCCTCGGACTTGATGATGATTACTTTGATGTCCCCTATCCACATAGGAGGGCGATGAATGGAGGCCGGGGTATAGATAGAGGTCGTGGTCGAGGTCGAGGACCACCAAGAGCTTATATGGGGAGAAACTTGGGAAGGGAATATGAAGATGTTGATGACAACTATGGGGTTCAACCGGAACAACACCGTGGGGGTCGAGACACTAATCTCAATAGTGTTAAGATCACTATCCCGCCTTTCAAGGGGACTAGTGATCCGGAAGCATTTCTTGAATGGAAGATCCAATTGGAGCGGGTCTTTGACACAAATGATATGACCGAGGAGAAGAAGGCCACCTATGCTATATCATCATTTGAGTCTTATGCCTCTACATGGTGGGAATCCATGAAGCGTTCGAGGAGACGACTTGGGTTGCGGATGAACATCACTTGGGAAGAGTTGAAAGAAATAATGAGCAACAAGTATGTGACTCCCAAGTATCGACAAGAGCAACTCAAGAGGCTCTATGAATTAAAACAAGGTTACAAGTCCGTTGATGAATATTTCAACGACTTTGAGAAAATTCGGATGGCTCTAGATATGGAAACGGAAGATGAGGAGCAAGCCATCATCCGTTTCAAAAGTGGCTTGAGTAAGGAGATTACATCCCAATTGAGACTTCACATCTTTCACTCCTTACAAGATGTTTGTGATGCCGCGGTTGAAGCCGAGAAATGGCTCAAAGAAGAAAAGGCTCCTCGCTATAGGAGTACTACCACTACCACTCCTTCAACTCGCACCAAAGAATGGAAGAGCCCATATGCTAGTGGGGCAAGTGGGAGTCGAGATGTAAAGAAGCCTTTTGAGAAGGCTACCCCGAAGAGCGACCACAAAGAAGTTGGAGGTATTTCTAAAACTACTTTAAATACTCCTTCTTCTTCTTCCTTCCAATGTCATAAATGCAAGGGTTATGGCCACTTTGCCAAAGAGTGCCCTACCCGAAAAACAATGATTGTAATGGATGATGGGTTGGTCTATGAGGGGGAAAGTGAGCCCGAGGAAGATGATGAGGAGGAGAGTGAGGAAGTTGAGGGTGAAGGTGAGGAGAGAGCGACGGAGGGGGATGATCCTAATATGTTCCTTGTGGTACGCCGCATTTTGGGAACTATGTTGAGTGAGGAGAGGGAAGATGAGCAAAGGGAGAACTTGTTCCATGCCCGTTGTAGAGTGAGGGGGCAAGTTTGTTCCATGATTATTGACTCGGGAAGTTGTGCAAATGTGGTGAGCCAATCTTTGGTCTCCCAATTGAAGTTGACTACCATTAAACACCCGAACCCCTACCGTTTGCAATGGCTAAGTGAGTGTGGGGAATTGAGGGTAGTGAAGCAAGTCTTGGTTAGGTTCAAGATTGGGAACTATCAAGATGAACACATGTTTGACGTGGTGCCAATGCAAGCTTGCCATCTTTTGTTTGGAAGGCCTTGGCAATACGACAAACAAGTGGTTCATGATGGCCGGGCCAACACTTACACGGTGAAACATGAGGGCAAAAGGTTTGTGCTTACACCTTTGACCCCGAAGCAAGTAAGTGAAGACTATCGGCGCATGAAAGAGTTGCGGGAAGCGGCTAAGGCCAAGTCCCCGATTGTGACCAAATCCTTGGCCGAGACTCCACCATCTTCCACCGGTCGCATGTGTGCCATGATGCAACCGGGTGAGGTTTTGAGAGGTAATGATGGCACCAAGATGCTCATATGCCTAGTGCACAAAGGTATGGTTTTAAATTCCGAAAGTGATTATTTATCTAACCCTAACGCTTTGCCTAGTGCCATTGACAATGTTTTGAAGGTCTACGAGGACATGTTTCCGGAAGAGATGCCGGATGGACTACCTCCCTTGAGAGGTATTGAACATCAAATTGATTTTGTCCCGGGGTCTCAAATCCCCAACAAGCCGGCCTATAGAAGCAATCCCGATGACACAAGGGAGTTGCAAAAACAAATTGATGAATTGCTTACAAAGGGCTTGGTGAGGGAAAGCTTAAGTCCTTGTGCCGTGCCCGTGATCCTCGTTCCAAAAAAGGATGGCACTTGGAGGATGTGTGTGGATTGTCGAGCGGTCAACAAGATCACGGTAAAGTATCGACATCCCATACCTCGATTGGATGACATGTTGGATGAGCTTAGTGGTTCTAGTGTCTTTTCAAAAATAGACCTTAGGTCCGGCTACCACCAAATCCGGATGAAACCGGGTGATGAGTGGAAAACCGCATTCAAGACTAAATTTGGTCTATATGAATGGTTGGTGATGCCCTTCGGCCTCTCCAACGCACCTAGCACTTTCATGAGACTAATGAACCACGTGCTTAAGCCATTTATCAACAAATTCGTGGTCGTCTACTTTGATGACATATTGATTTATAGCAAGTCAATAGACGACCATGTGGGCCACTTGAGTCAAGTGCTTGAAGTGCTACGAGCCGAAAAGCTCTATGCCAACTTTAAGAAGTGTGCCTTTTGTGTTGAAAAGGTTGTCTTTTTGGGCTTTGTTGTTAGTGTCAATGGTGTAGAAGTTGATGAGTCCAAAGTTGAAGCCATTAGAGATTGGCCTACTCCCACCACCGTTTCTCATGTGCGGAGTTTTCATGGCCTTGCTAGTTTCTATCGGCGCTTTGTTAGAGACTTTAGCACCATTGCCGCACCACTCACCGAGTTGGTGAAAAAGGACAAGTCCTTTGTTTGGGGAGAGCCGCAAGAGAAGGCTTTCCAAGAATTGAAAAGTAGGTTAAGTACCGCCCCATTGTTGCAATTGCCCGACTTCGGGAAGGCTTTTGAGGTAGAATGTGATGCCTCGGGGGTGGGAATTGGGGGTGTCCTCATGCAAGAAGGGAAGCCCGTTGCCTACTTTAGTGAGAAGTTGAAGGGCGCAACCTTGAATTACTCCACGTATGACAAGGAGTTGTATGCCCTCGTGAGAGCTTTAGCCCATTGGCAACACTATCTATGGCCTCGGGAATTTGTGATCAAGAGTGACCATGAGTCACTCAAGCATCTAAGAGGTCAAGAAAAGTTGAACAAGAGACATGCCAAATGGGTGGAGTTCGTGGAGTCCTTTCCTTATGTAATTCATTACAAGAAGGGTAAGGACAACGTTGTGGCCGATGCGCTTTCAAGAAAATTCGCTCTTGCCACCACTCTCGCTTCTAGACTTGTGGGTTTTGAGAGTATCAAGTCATTGTACGCTCATGACCCAAAGCTCAAGAGCATTCATGATGCTCTAGTGAGTGGGGAAAGGGTGGAAAAATACCAATGGGTAGATGGCTACATTTTCAAGCATGGGCGAGTGTGTGTCCCCGAGTCCTCTTGGAGAGATGTGCTAGTGCAAGAAGCACATTGCGGGGGCTTGATGGGTCACTTTGGGGTGGACAAGACTATGGCCATACTTAAAGAGCAATTCCATTGGCCAAAAATGAGGCCTCTTGTGGAACGATTTTGCAATGCTTGCTTGGATTGCAAGAGGGCCAAGTCTAGATCTAACAACCAAGGACTATACACTCCTTTGCCCATCCCTACTAGTCCGTGGGTTGATCTTTCTATGGATTTTGTTATGGCTTTACCCCGGACTAGAGGAGGACACGATAGCATTTTTGTTGTCGTTGACCGATTCTCCAAAATGGCTCACTTCATTCCGTGCAAAAAGACTAATGATGCCCATCATGTAGCTTCCTTGTTTATTGATAATGTCTTGAAATTGCATGGGGTGCCTCGCACCATTGTTAGTGATAGGGACTCCAAGTTCCTTAGCCATTTTTGGAAATGTTTGTGGGGTGCTCTTGGCACCAAATTGCTCTTCTCCACGTCCCACCACCCTCAAACCGATGGGCAAACCGAGGTGGTGAACCGGACTTTGGGAGCTCTACTACGAGCTATGACCAAAGGAAAGGCCGGGACTTGGATTGATAAGCTGCCACTCATGGAGTTTGCATATAACCGCACTTTACATCGCATGATTGGCATGACTCCATTTGAGTGTGTTTATGGTTTTAACCCATTGATTCCTCTTGATCTTACCCCTTTGCCAAGGGATGTGGTTGTTGATTTTGAAGGTAAAGCTCGGGCCAAGGCGTTACTTGAACTTCACGCCAAAGCGCGGAAGGCTTTGGAAGAGGCTTATGAGAAGATAGCAACCAAGAGAAACAAAGGGAGAAAGAAGGTGGAGTTCAAGAAGGGAGATTGGGTATGGGTGCATTTCCGAAAGGAAAGATTTCCCATCCAAAGGAAAGGAAAGTTGGCACCAAGGGGCGATGGACCATTCCAAGTGTTGTCCAAGATCAACAACAATGCATACGTGATAGATTTGCCCGGTGAGTATAATGTATCGACTACTTTCAATGTTAGTGACTTGACTTCTTTTGATGTAGGTGACGACACCTTGGAGGAGGACGCCTCAATTTCGAGGACGAAATCTTCTCAAGAAGGGGAGGATGATGCAACCCAAATTGCATCGAGACCATTCACTCGAAGTCAAGCCAAGGACATACAAGACGCTCACCTACACTTGGTTTGGAGAGGCGTGGATGAGACGAGCTCGGGGAAGGACTTAAAGGCAATGCATTGGAGCTCACTCCATGTGGAAACAGGGCAGGAAACAGTGCAAGAAGCAGGGGAGCAAAACAGGGCAAAAACAGGGGAAGTCTGCTGAGCTTACTGCCTAAGACTGGAAACTTGCTCTTCGCGATCGCGTCCATCACTCACGCGATCGCGATGACCATTTCTTTTGCCTGCGCGATCGCGCCAAGACTCGCGCTATCGCGACCTTCTGCATTTTAGTGTTCCACGCGATCGCATATAACTCTGCGCGATCGCGAAGAACACTCGAGTAGCAGCGGACCAGAATGCTAGGAAACATTGTAATGAGGTGCTATAAATGCCCTCTTTCATCATTTATTGTTTTTTCACACTACTTTGAACACAAAACACATTGAATGAGCATAGCTCTTGACATTGTAACTCTTTTGGCTTGAAATCAATTGGATGAATCCAAGTTGCTCTTCAATCCATTTTCGATCATTCTATATGCTTGAGCCTCGTGTCTCTTGAGGATAGTTGCTTAGCGTAGGTGATTCTTTCCAATCGCTCGGGGTGTAACGGAACAAGTTCTTCGTTGCTACTCGACTTTAGTGTGAGTCTCGTCTCGTTTCTTATCTTTTATCGCTTTCGTATTTTCGATTGCATCAATGGGTGACTTCGCTTTAGCCCTTTCCCTCAACTCCTTCATGAGTTTGTAGTCATCATTCACTTGCTTGGGAGTTAGGGGTTGAAGCACGAACTTTTTGATGTAGGGAAATCCTACGAAAGCGAGTAAAGATAAAAGTGAGACGAGACTTACACTAAAGTCGAGTAGCAACGGAGAACTTGTTCCGTTACACCCCGAGCGATTGGAAAGAATCACCTAGCACTATGCAACTATCCTCAAGAATCACGTGGTCCTTGCAAATAGAATGGTCGGGGAGGTTTGAGGTTCAACTTGGAGTCGTCCAATTGAAATTCAAGCCAAGAATCAAAGGTTTCAAATAGAGAGTAATTCTCTTGTGTTTTGCATTCAAGGTAGGTTAAAATGAGTTCAAGATCTAATGAAGGCTTTTATAGCCTTCTACAAACTTGTAATGAAGTGCCTAAAATACCCCTAAGTGGGTTTAAACAATAGAAGCCACTTAGGGCCAAAGTTGGAATTATACACACAAAATAGTCAAAATTCGGATTGGGTCACAACAGGGGTAGGCGGTCCGCCCACCCCTAGTAGGCGCTCCGCCCAGCTTAAGCTTCCTGAGGCCACCAGTCAAGGAGGCGGTCCGCCTCTGTGAGGTAGGCGGTCCGCCCCTCCTAAATCCAGAGAATGTTCAATTTGTAGGCGGTCCGCCTCTTCAGGTAGGCGGTCCGCCTCTTCCTGAAGCTTCTTGGGGTGCCTCCTTTTGTGTCTCTTGAGCCTCTCCAAGTGTCCTAGATGGTTCCCCTTCCACGGTGCTCCAATGCATGATCTTCAAGGTTGTTCCGGAGCTTCCATCTTCCTCGTTCAAGCCTCTCCATACCAAGTGAAGGTGAGCATCATGGATAGCTTTAGCTTGGCTTCTTGTGAAGGGTCTCGAGCTAGTTTGCCCGGCATCATCCTCCCCTTCTTGAGAAGATTTCGTCCTCGAAATTAAGGCGTCATCCTCCACTGCATCACCTACATCACAAGGAGCCAAGTCACTAACATTGAAAGTACTTGACACATTGTACTCACCCGGTAGATCAATCACATAGGCATTGTTGTTGATCTTGGATATCACTTGGAACGGGCCATCTCCTCGGGGTGCCAACTTCCCTTTTCTAATGCTTGGGAATCTTTCTTTTCGGAAGTGCACCCACACCCAATCGCCTTTCTTGAATTCCACTTTCTTTCTCCCCTTGTTCTTCTTGGTGGCCAACTTTTCATAAGCTTCCTCCAAGTTCTTCTTTGCTTTGGCATGGAGGTCCATCAAGGCCTTAGCTCGGCTTGTACCTGCAACATTAACAACCATTTCCCTTGGCAAAGGGGTGAGATCAAGTGGAATCAAAGGATTAAAACCATAAACGCACTCAAATGGAGTCATGCCAATCATTCTATGCAAAGTGCGGTTGTATGCAAACTCCATGAGTGGTAACTTCTCCACCCATGTCCCAGCCTTACCTCGGGTCATAGCTCTAAGAAGAGACCCCAAGGTTCGGTTCACCACCTCGGTTTGGCCATCCGTTTGAGGGTGGTGGGACGTAGAGAACAACAATTTGGTGCCAAGGGCTCCCCACAAACATCTCCAAAAATGGCTTAGGAACTTAGTGTCCCTATCACTTACAATGGTTTGAGGCACGCCATGCAATTTTAACACATTATCAATGAACAAGGAAGCTACATGGTGTGCATCACTACTCTTCTTACAAGGAATGAAGTGAGCCATTTTGGAAAACCGATCCACGACAACATAAATGCTATCATGGCCCCCTCTAGACCGCGGCAAACCCATAACAAAATCCATTGAGATGTCCATCCACGGGCTAGTAGGAATAGGCAAAGGAGTATACAAGCCATGGGAATTCGACTTAGACTTGGCGTGCTTGCAATCTAAACAAGCATTGCATAGCCGCTCAACATGCATTCCCATCTTAGGCCAATGGAATTGCTCCATAAGAATGGCCAAAGTCTTATCCCTCCCAAAGTGACCCATCAAGCCTCCACAATGTGCTTCACGCACTAACAATTCTCGCCAAGAGGACTCGGGGACACACACTCTCCCTTTCTTGAAAATGTAGCCATCCACCCATTGGTATTTCTCCACCCTTTCCCCACTCACTAGAGCATCATGAATGCTCTTGAACTTTGGGTCATGTTCATACAAGGATTTTATACTCTCAAAACCCATAAGTCTAGAAGCAAGAGTGGTAGCAAGGGCGAACTTTCTAGAAAGCGCATCGGCTACAACATTGTCCTTACCCCGTTTGTAGTGAATTACATAAGGGAAGGACTCAATAAACTCCACCCACTTGGCATGTCTTTTGTTCAACTTCTCTTGGCCTCTTAGATGTTTGAGTGACTCATGGTCACTCTTGATCACGAATTCCCGAGGCCATAGATAGTGTTGCCAATGGGCCAAAGCTCTCACTAGGGCATACAATTCCTTGTCATACGTGGAGTAATTCAAGGTTGCGCCCTTCAACTTCTCACTAAAGTAGGCAACGGGTTTCCCTTCTTGCATGAGAACACCCCCAATACCCACCCCCGAGGCATCACATTCTACCTCAAAAGCCTTCCCGAAGTCGGGCAATTGCAACAAGGGGGCGGTACTTAACCTACTTTTCAATTCTTGGAAAGCCTTCTCTTGCGGCTCTCCCCAAACAAAGGGCTTGTCCTTTTTCACCAACTCGGTGAGTGGTGCGGCAATGGTGCTAAAGTCTCTAACAAAGCGCCGATAGAAACTAGCAAGGCCATGAAAACTCCGCACATGAGAAACGGTGGTGGGAGTAGGCCAATCTCTAATGGCTTCAACTTTGGACTCATCAACTTCTACACCATTGACACTAACAACAAAGCCCAAAAAGACAACCTTTTCAACACAAAAGGCGCACTTCTTAAAGTTGGCATAGAGCTTTTCGGCTCGTAGCACTTCAAGCACTTGACTCAAGTGGCCAACGTGGTCGTCTATAGACTTGCTATAGATCAATATGTCATCAAAGTAGACGACCACGAATTTGTTGATGAAGGGTTTAAGCACGTGGTTCATTAATCTCATGAAAGTACTAGGCGCGTTGGAGAGGCCAAAGGGCATCACCAACCATTCGTATAGACCAAACTTGGTCTTGAATGCCGTTTTCCATTCATCTCCGGGTTTCATCCGGATTTGATGGTAACCGGACCTAAGATCTATCTTTGAAAAGATGCTAGAACCACTAAGCTCATCTAACATATCATCCAAACGAGGTATGGGATGTCGATACTTTACCGTGATCTTGTTGACCGCTCGACAATCCACACACATCCTCCAAGTGCCATCCTTCTTCGGAACAAGGATCACGGGCACGGCACAAGGGCTCAAGCTCTCCCTCACCAAGCCTTTGGTGAGCAACTCATCAATTTGCTTTTGTAGCTCCCTTGTGTCCTCGGGATTGCTCCTATATGCCGGCTTGTTGGGAATTTGAGATCCCGGGACAAAGTCAATTTGATGTTCAATGCCCCTCAAAGGAGGCAATCCATCCGGCATCTCATCCGGGAACATGTCCTCATAAACCTTCAAAACATTTTCAATGGCACTAGGCAAAGGGTTAGGGTTAGATAAATAATCACTTTCGGAATTTAAAACCATACCTTTGTGCACTAGGCATATGAGCATTTTGGTGCCATCATTACCTTTCAAAATCTCACCCGGTTGCATCATGGCACACATGCGACCGGTGGAAGATGGTGGAGTCTCGGCCAAAGGTTTGGCCACAACCGGGGACTTGGCCTTAGCCGCTTCCCTCAACTCTTTCATGCGCCGATAGTCTTCACTTACTTGCTTTGGGGACAAGGGAGTGAGCACAAACTTCTTCCCCTCATGTCTAACCGTGTAAGTGTTGGCCCGGCCATCATGAACCACTTGTTTGTCGTATTGCCACGGCCTACCAAATAAAAGGTGGCATGCTTGCATTGGCACCACGTCAAACATGTGTTCATCTTGATAGTTCCCAATCTTGAACCTAATCAAGACTTGCTTCAAGACCCTCAATTCCCCACACTCACTTAACCATTGCAAACGGTAGGGATTAGGGTGCTTTTGGGTAGTCAATTTCAATTGTGAGACCAAGGATTGGCTCACCACATTCGCACAACTACCCGAGTCTATGATCATTGAACACACTTGCCCCTTCACTCTACACCGAGCATGGAACAAGTTTTCTCTTTGTTCATCTTCCCTCCCTTCACTCACCATGGTTCCCAAAATGCGGCGAACCACAAGGAACATATTAGGATCATCCCCCTCCGTCACTCTCTCTTCACCCTCACCCTCAACTTCCTCACTCTCCTCCTCAATCTCTCCCTCGGACTCACTTTCCCCCTCATAGACCAACCCATCATCCATCACAATCATTGTTTTCCGGGTAGGGCACTCTTTGGCAAAGTGGCCGTAACCCTTACATTTATGGCATTGGAAAGAAGAAGAAGAAGGAGTATTTAAAGTAGTTTTAGAATTACCTCCAACCTCTTTGTGGTCGCTTCTCGGGGTAGCCTTCTCAAAAGGCTTCTTCACATCTCGACTCCCACTTGCACCACTTGTGTATGGGGTCTTCCATTCTTTGGGGCGAGTTGTTGGAGTGGTAGTGGTGGTACTCCTATAGCGAGGAGCCTTTTCTTCTTTGAACCACTTCTCGGCCTCAACCGCGGCATCACACACATCTTGTAGAGAGTGGAAGGTGTGTAGCCTCAATTGGGAAGCAATCTCCCTACTCAAGCCACTTTTGAAGCGGATGATAGCTTGTTCCTCATCCTCCGTTTCCATATCAAGAGCCATCCGGTTCTTCTCAAAGTCATTGAAATACTCATCAACGGATTTGGAGCCTTGCTTCAATTCATAGAGCCGTTTGAGTTGCTCTTGTCGGTACTTGGGAGTCACATACTTGTTGCTCATTATTTCTTTCAACTCTTCCCAAGTGATGTTCATCCGCAACCCAAGTCGTCTCCTCGAACGCTTCATGGATTCCCACCATGTAGAGGCATAAGATTCAAAGGAAGCAATGGCATATGTAGCCTTCTTCTCCTCGGACATATCATTCGTGTCAAAGACCCGCTCCAATTGAACCTTCCATTCTAAGAAAGCCTCCGGATCACTAGTCCCCTTGAAAGGCGGGATAGTGATCTTTACACTATTGAGGTTAGTGTCACGACCCCCACGATGTGGTCCCGGTTGACCCCCGTAGTAGTCTTCAACCTCATCATACTCCCTTCTCAAGTCCCTTCCCATGAAAGCCCTTGGAGGTCCTCGACCTCGCCCACGACCTCCATCCATCCCTCGGCCTCCGTTCATCGCTCTCCTAGGTGGATAATGAGCATCAAAATCATCATCTAAACCGAGGCCCTCCCCTTCTTGAGCTTCATCAACTTGCTCAAGAGGAATCACATTTCTTCGGGGCCTTAAGAGTGGGACATCTCCTTGGGGATTGCCCAAGGGTTGGGGAGTGCCCAACGATCTTTCTCTAGCAAGAGCCTCGTCCCTCAACCGTTGTCGACGAACTAACTCCGCATATTGATCCGGTTTCATGATTGAATCATCACTTGTGCCTTCATTGGCATCCTTTTGGACACTCGGGGTCCTTTCCTTTTCAAAGACCTCCATTCTAAGGTTCAAGGTTTTCACCTCGGCCAATAGACTAGCCAAGACGTCAACGGGAACCTCAATGGTTGATTTGGCCTTCTCATCCGCCATTGTACCTACAACAATCAAAAACAAGTAAAGAGATTAGAGTAAAAGTCCTCACTCGCTCCCTTACCTTTGATTGTCCCTCGGGTTCACTCTTGTTTTTGGGGTAGGTTCACTCAAGCTCGAATTCAAAAGTCTTCCTCGGAGTTGAACAACTACCTCAACAACCAAACAATCCAACAAGTACCCAATGCTCTTCGGGAAGAGTGGAGTTAATGGGACTCTATGGGCGTTTGGCTTTTTAAGTGAGCACTTGAGCCAAAGAAATTCTACGAGTCTTCTTTGAAGTTATCAACACCAACACGCACGAATATCCTAAGCGCTCAATGAATTAGTACTAGTTGAGTAGAAGGATTACTCACAAAGTACTAACCGGAAGTAACGGAAGCAAAGAAAACACGAAAACTTACGAAACAAACTACCCGGACACCTTCCCAGTGGGAGGCGGTCCGCCTATGGACTGAGGCGGAGGGCCTCACAAAGTCCAGAGAACAAGCAGTGGAGAGGCGGTCCGCCTAAAGAGAGGGGCGGTCCGCCTAGGTCTGTTCTCTGCACAATTTCAAGTCCGTTTCTTGGTTTTTGGCACTCGATTTTCCAATGTTTTCAAGGAGTTTTTGATATGTAATGGTACCCAAAGTTGTTTTGGACTATATCAAGCAAACCCCAATGGTTTAATCCAACAAACAACCAACAAACAACTTGATTCGAAGATTTGGAGCAAATTCTTCAAAAACTTTCAAGAACACCAAGATTTCAAAAATTCGATTTTCACTCCGCTACTCCAAATGATGTTATAGTGGTATCAAAATGACGGGGTAACTATAAGGAACAATCCCCGATACCCAACAACCACAAAATCATAACATCAAACAAGTTTTGGCAAATTTTGCAAAATACCCAACCTAGGGTTCAAATTTTTCAATCTTTGATTTTCAACTCCAAAACGCGTTTTGTTGGTACCCAATTGTCGGGTTCACGTAAACAAACAATCCCCGATAATCAAAACCAACAAAAACGTAACAACCAACGATTTCTAGCAAATTTTTGGGTTTTCTAGTTTTTGACTTTTTTTCTTCTTTTTCAATGAAACAAGAACAAGAACACGAAAATAAGCACGGAACATAAAAGACAAGCACGAAGAGTAGGACGAGGGCTCGTAAGAACGCAACCCTAGCCTTGCTCTGATACCAACTGATGTAGGGAAATCCTACGAAAGCGAGTAAAGATAAAAGTGAGACGAGACTTACACTAAAGTCGAGTAGCAACGGAGAACTTGTTCCGTTACACCCCGAGCGATTGGAAAGAATCACCTAGCACTATGCAACTATCCTCAAGAATCACGTGGTCCTTGCAAATAGAATGGTCGGGGAGGTTTGAGGTTCAACTTGGAGTCGTCCAATTGAAATTCAAGCCAAGAATCAAAGGTTTCAAATAGAGAGTAATTCTCTTGTGTTTTGCATTCAAGGTAGGTTAAAATGAGTTCAAGACCTAATGAAGGCTTTTATAGCCTTCTACAAACTTGTAATGAAGTGCCTAAAATACCCCTAAGTGGGTTTAAACAATAGAAGCCACTTAGGGCCAAAGTTGGAATTATACACACAAAATAGTCAAAATTCGGATTGGGTCACAACAGGGGTAGGCGGTCCGCCCACCCCTAGTAGGCGCTCCGCCCAGCTTAAGCTTCCTGAGGCCACCAGTCAAGGAGGCGGTCCGCCTCTGTGAGGTAGGCGGTCCGCCCCTCCTAAATCCAGAGAATGTTCAATTTGTAGGCGGTCCGCCTCTTCAGGTAGGCGGTCCGCCTCTTCCTGAAGCTTCTTGGGGTGCCTCCTTTTGTGTCTCTTGAGCCTCTCCAAGTGTCCTAGATGGTTCCCCTTCCACGGTGCTCCAATGCATGATCTTCAAGGTTGTTCCGGAGCTTCCATCTTCCTCGTTCAAGCCTCTCCATACCAAGTGAAGGTGAGCATCATGGATAGCTTTAGCTTGGCTTCTTGTGAAGGGTCTCGAGCTAGTTTGCCCGGCATCACTTTTTTCCCTCATGCATCACCGTATAGGTGTTGGCATGGCCATCATGAACCACACGTCGATCAAATTGCCATGGCCTACCAAAGAGAAGGTGGCATGCTTGCATAGGCACAACATCGAACATGTGCTCATGATGCGGTGTAAAATGGCCTAATCGACAACCATCAAGAGCCAACCTCGGGAGCACAAAAGATGCAAGTGAACGACTCCGGAAGCGACTTGAAGATCATGCATTAGAGCACCGAGGGCGGAGGAAACACTAGGCTTCAGACCCAGGCGGGGCGCCTAGACCCAGGAGGGGCGCCCCGCCTTTGATCAGTGAGGCGTCCAGGCACCAGGCGGGGCGCCTAGACCCAGGCGGGGCGCCTAGGTGCAGGGCAACCCAGGCGGGGCGCCTGGACCCAGGCGTGGCGCCTAGCAACTTTCCAGTGAGACCTCCCAGCTCCAGGCGGGGCGCCTAGCTTCAGGAGGGGCGCCCAACTTGCTATCTTCTCCAACTTTTTGAGTGAACTTCCAAGTTTAGCCCTAGGCTTTCTATTGTATCCTAAACTACTTAGAGGGCATTTTAGTCATTTCACCATGTCTTATGAAAGACTATAAATAGGACACTTAGCCATTTCATTCATTAGACAATCTTGAATATTGATGAAACTTGAGCTATGCTCTCATTTGAACCCTTGTTGGGAACTTGAATTCAATTGGTGGAATCCAATTTGAACTTCATCCATCTTTGATCATTCTATTTGCAAGGGTCGAGTATCTCTTGAGGATAGTTGCATAGCGTAGGTGATTCCTTGACATTCCCCGAGGTGTAGCGAGACAAGTTCCTCGTTGCTACTTAGGTAATCGTTCGAGTCTCGTCTCGTTTTTATCTTTATCTTTATCAATTCCGCATTTTCGTATCGTTTGTTGCTTCCGCCTATTTTGCCCCTTATCAGTTGGTATCAGAGCACGGCTAGGCTTCGTTCTTACGAATCCTCGGTCTTGTTCTTATCGTTGTTATCCTTGTGTTGTTTGTTCTTGAAATTAGAAGAAAAACAAAAATCCAAAAACTTGAAAATCACAAAAAAATTGCTAGAAATCATTGTTTGTAACGATTTTGTTGTTGTTTGTTATCGGGGATTGATTGATATCATATTCCCGTTGATTTGGTACCCTCGAAACCCGATTTGAAGTCGTGAACCGAAATCTTGAAAACCAAATCTCAAAGTTGAGAATTCACAAAATTTGATAGAACTTGTTTTGTGTTGTGAATTCTTGGTTGTTTGGCATCGGGGATTGTTCTTTGATGTTAACCCGTCGTTTTGGTACCCCCATAACATCGTTTGGAGTTGTGGATTGAAAATCGAAGTTTTGGATCTTGAAAATTTTTGAAAACTTTGAAGAACTTGCTCCAAATTCTTGAAACGATCTTGTTGATGGTTGTTTGTTGATATAAATCATTGGGGTTTGTTTGTTATAGTCCAAAACAACTTTGGGTACCATTACATATCAAAAACAACTTGAAAACGTTGAGAATTTGGGTGAAAAAAGTCAAAAATCCCGTTTTCGGAGGTGCTGGGAGCAGGCCCCAGGCGGACCGCCCATGCCCTAGGCGGGCCGCCCACAGCCCTTACTGGTCGGCCCCAGGCGGACCGCCCAGGCCACCAGGCGGACCGCCCAGGCCACTGGCTGGTTGGTTTTGCCTTGTTTCATGGTTTTTCGTGTTTGGTTGGTTTCCGTTGCTTCCGGCTAGTACTTTGAGAGTAACACTCCTACTCAATTAGTACTAGTTCATTGTGTATTTAGGACCTTCGTGCCTAGAGGAGAGTAGACCTCAAAGAAGACTCGTAGTTTGATTTTGCTTCAAGTGCGCACCTAAATAGCCTAGCGTTCATCGAGTCCCATCAATTCCACTCTTCCCGAAGAGTATTTGGTTCTTGTGAACTTAGTTGGTTATCGAGGAGGTTGTTCAACTACGAGGAAGCCATTGAATCAAGTTTGAGTGATAAATCCCCCACCACTAAACGAGTGATCCGAGTGACATTCAAAAGTGAGGGAGCGAGTGAGGTTTTTACTCTAACTTCTTTCTTGTCTTTGATTTATATAGGTACATGGCCGGAGACGTGTACGATACCATTGAGGTCCCGGTAAGCACTTTGGTCAACCTCTTGGCCGAGGTGAGATCCATAAGCTCGAGGTTTGATCGCTTCAAAGAGGAATGGACCTCGAGTGTCCAAAAGGGTACCGAAAGAGGTACTAGTTATGAAGTGTTGGGCAATCCCCAACAAGTGGGCATTCCCCACAACTTGGGCATTCCCCAACAAGTGGGCATTCCCCACAACTTGGGCATTCCCCAACAAGTGGGCATTCCCCACAACTTGGGCATTCCCCAAGGTGGAGGTGAGCAAGGTGATGTGCTCATGCCTTTGCTAGTTGGAAGTGAAAGTCACTCCACCCCACATGAGAGGCAAAAGGAGGAGAGGAGTGACGTGAGTGAATTGTCACCCGAATCTACACTTGGCCTTGGGATGGAAATGAAAGAGGGGGGAGGAGAGGAAATACAAAGAGAGAGTGAGGACACCCTTTGTTCTAACCACGTTTTACTCCCTTCTTCTTCTACTTGCTTGGGCTTGTGTGTAGGTACTCTTGGAGGCAAGCTAGTGGTGCCTCAACCGATTGCCTTGGAAGGAAGACAAGAGGACGGAGATCTTCATTGTGAGCTTCATGAAGGAGGAATTGAACGCGACACTTCAAGCAATGTGAGTACTCACGGGAGCGACTCCAATGTAAGTGTTACCTTTTCCTTTCATGAACATGTTAGCCCCTTGTCTTGCGTAGACTCCAATCTAGTTGTTGTTTGTAATGTCCCTATTGAACTTGCAACTAGTGAAGAGTCTAATGGTCGACTAGTGTGTGCTTGTGAACCGCTAGTAGAGAGGAATGAAAAGCCACATCACGATGTGAGCCCGGAATTCAAAGGACTTCTCTTTAGTGAAAATGTGGTAGTTGACCTTACTTGTGACCCTTGTTATGACACCCCACCCGTATTTGACAAAGGGGAAGATGAGTTATGTGACTCTACCCTTGTTGATATAATTGTTTTTAGTGGACTTGTGTGTCGTAGTAAGGATGATAGTGACCTTGAGGAGTCCAAATTGCATGAATTGGACAAGGTTGTCTATGATGACTCCTCAAGTGTGGATGATGAACCTAGTCGTGATACGATGCCTTTGTTTGACTACGAAATTGAGGTGCATGCTTTTACATTCCCATTGCGTGAGGGCCTCTTTAATTGTGAAGGTGATTTGTATCGGACTAGAGTTGAGAATGAGTTGGAACCTCCGTGGTGTGAGGGATTTGATCCCATAGACAACTCTTTGTTTGAAGCTTCGAGTGAGGTAGATGATTCTTCTAGTGACCCTACTCTTGTTGGTTTGGGTTATGATGATGAAGAGACCATTACTAATACCTTCCTTGAAAGTTTACCTTGTGAGGAGGGTTGTCTTGAGGATGAGATTAGAGGTGAGGAGGAATCTCTTAGTGTGAGTATGAGGGCTTTTAAGAAGGGGAGTGGGGTATTTGATGCTAATTGTGTATTGCACTACTTTGTCTATTCCCTCCCATATGTTAGCCACACTTTGAGAATTGAGCATGCCAAAACCATTGCGCCACATTTTGAAAATATTGCCTTGAAGGTTTGGTATGATAATCATGAGCTTAGGGGTCATAGGAACTTTGATTGCTTGATCGTGAATGTTCTATGTCCTAATGATTCCCTTGCTTGTTATGATTGTGAGTGCTTGACACTATGGAGCCAAGGACTTGTTGTTCCCTTTGGGAACATAAGCTTCTTGATTGATATTGATACTTGGCTCTATCACAAGAGCGAATTTTCCACCGTGCATGCACTCACTCTTGTTGGACCTACCTACTCATGTAGCGGAAGGTCTTGGTGTACTAATCTTGAACTTAGGGATTGTAGGGATTTTGATAGCTTAATCTTGCATATACCATACCCTATTGATCTCTTTGTTTGTTCTTGTGTTGGGTGCACTTCTTTGTTGAACCAAGTAATTGCTAGTTCCTTTGGGAACATGAACTTCTTTATTGCTATTGATACTTGGTTATACCATAAAAGTGTGTTCTCCCACACTTTGGGGCACTAACGTACTCTTGTAGTAGGAACCTTTTTGCTTTGTTTGTCTTTGGATGTAGGCTTTGATGGTTTGATTTCGAGGACGAAATCCTTTCAAGAAGGGGAGGATGATGCGGTGTAAAATGGCCTAATCGACAACCATCAAGAGCCAACCTCGGGAGCACAAAAGATGCAAGTGAACGACTCCGGAAGCGACTTGAAGATCATGCATTAGAGCACCGAGGGCGGAGGAAACACTAGGCTTCAGACCCAGGCGGGGCGCCTAGACCCAGGAGGGGCGCCCCGCCTTTGATCAGTGAGGCGTCCAGGCACCAGGCGGGGCGCCTAGACCCAGGCGGGGCGCCTAGGTGGAGGGCAACCCAGGCGGGGCGCCTGGACCCAGGCGTGGCGCCTAGCAACTTTCCAGTGAGACCTCCCAGCTCCAGGCGGGGCGCCTAGCTTCAGGAGGGGCGCCCAACTTGCTATCTTCTCCAACTTTTTGAGTGAACTTCCAAGTTTAGCCCTAGGCTTTCTATTGTATCCTAAACTACTTAGAGGGCATTTTAGTCATTTCACCATGTCTTATGAAAGACTATAAATAGGACACTTAGCCATTTCATTCATTAGACAATCTTGAATATTGATGAAACTTGAGCTATGCTCTCATTTGAACCCTTGTTGGGAACTTGAATTCAATTGGTGGAATCCAATTTGAACTTCATCCATCTTTGATCATTCTATTTGCAAGGGTCGAGTATCTCTTGAGGATAGTTGCATAGCGTAGGTGATTCCTTGACATTCCCCGAGGTGTAGCGAGACAAGTTCCTCGTTGCTACTTAGGTAATCGTTCGAGTCTCGTCTCGTTTTTATCTTTATCTTTATCAATTCCGCATTTTCGTATCGTTTGTTGCTTCCGCCTATTTTGCCCCTTATCAGCTCATCCACGTAGTTCCCAATCTTGAACTTGATCAAACATTGCTTAACCACCCTCAATTCACCACACTCACTAAGCCATTGTAGCCTATAAGGATTTGGGTGCTTCAAGGTAGGTATTTTCAATTGGGTAACTAGTGTTTGGCTAATAACATTAGCACAACTTCCCGAGTCAATGATCATAGAACAAATGAGACCCATGACTCGGCATTTGGAATGAAAAAGGTTCTCCCGTTGTAAGGTCTCAACATCCTCCACACACATGGCTCCTAGACTCCTCCGCACAACAAGGAAGGCAAGGGCATCATCATCTTCTTCCTCCACGGCAACAATCTCCCCAACATCTCCTTCCTCATCACCCTCTACTCCCTCTTCTTCCTCGGGTTCACTCTCTTGCTCATACACCAAATCACCAACCACAACCATGGTTCTTTTCGTGGTGCATTCCTTAGCAATATGCCCAAAGCCCTTACACTTATAACATTGAGTAGAAGTAGAAATAGGATTACTCAAGCGGGTTTTAGAATTACCTCCCAAGTGTGGTGTAGTCTTCTCATAAGGCCCTTTCACTTCTTTGCTAGCACTTGCACTTGGAAAGTTGGCATTTGGAGTCTTCCACTCTTTTGGCTTGCTTGTAGTAGTAGGAGTGTTGTTTTTGAACTTCTCTCTTTTGAGCCAAGCCTCGGCATCAATTGCGGCTTCAAAAATATCTTCAAGTGTGAGGTAATGATGCAACCTCAATTGAGAAGCTATACCATAGCTCAAGCCATTCTTGAATCGGATCATGGCTTCTTCTTCCCCTTCGGTATCCATATCCAATGCCATCCGGATCTTCTCAAACTCATCATAGTACTCATGCACCGATTTGACACCTTGCTTTAGATCATAGAGCTTCTTGAGTTGCTCTTGCCGATACCTTGGAGTTATGTACTTGGTGTTCATAAGGCCTTTCAACTCATCCCAAGTCACATTCAAATGCAAATTCATCCTTCTCCTAGACCTCTTCATACACTCCCACCAAGTAGAAGCATAGGCCTCAAAGGTAGAAATAGCATATGTACCCTTTCGCTCCTCGGTCATCTCATTGGTATCAAACACTCTTTCCATTTGTAGTACCCATTCCATGTATGCCTCCGGATCACAAGTTCCTTTGAAGGATGGAAGATTGAGCTTGACACTATTGAGGTTGTTGTTGTTGTCACGTACCCCATAGTTAGGCTCCGGTTGGCCTCCATAGTGGTCATCATGTGCAACATACTCTCTTCTCACATTCCCTCTAGCATAGCCCATGGGTGGCCCTCGACCTCGGCCTCTACCCCTATCCACGTTTCGACCCCAATGCATTTGCCTCCTAGGTTGATAAGGAACATCATACCCATAGGCTTCATCACCATACCCGAACTCCTCCTCTTCTTGAACCTCATCAATTTGTTCAAGAGGTGGGACATTCCGCACGGGTCTTCTAAGTGGAGCATTTACTTGGGGATTGCCCAAGTTGAGGGGATTGCCCTCTTGTCGGGGATTGCCCAACCCACGCTCTCGTAGAGCTTCAACTTTGCTTTGTTCATACCTCTTGTTTAGCTCAACAAAGTGTCCCGGAGTCATAGGAGTGCTATGACTCGTGCCTTCTCCGGATTCAATTTGGACGCTCGGGGTCCTCCTCTCACCGGTCTCAACTTGGTTCCTCTCGACGGACTCAAGTCTCAAAGTGATATCCTCCAACTTGGCTATAACGGTAGCCATGAAAATTTTCATAGGATCATCTCCATCGTTTGCCATGGTACCTACAAAAAGCAACAACGTTAGCAAAACACCTCACCCGCTCCCTTACAATTGTTTCACTCGGCTCGCTCGTGTTTAGTGGGGGATGGATATTTCACACAAGTTTGAGTCTAAAAGCTTCAAGTAGTTGACCAACGAACCACAACTCAATCACTCAACTTATCAAGTCCAAATGCACTCCGGGGCGAGTGGAGTTAATGGGACTCGATTGGACGATAGGCACTTTAAATGAGGACTTGAATCAAAAGATACTACGGATCTTCTTTGAATTCTAGTCTCCTTTCTAAGGCACGATGATCCTAATAGCTCAAAGTAATTAGCACTAATCGAGTAGGATTATACTCTAATAGCACTAACCGGAAGCAATGCAAGCAACAAAACAAGAAATCCTAGAAGTTTCTACCCAATTCCCAAGCTTCAGGAAGTAGGCGCCCCGCCTCAGGAGATGGGCGGTCCGCCCTGGGCAAACCTACAGGAGGAGGCGCTCCGCCTCTTCAGGGAGGCGCTCCGCCTCTTCAGGGGAGGCGCTCCGCCTCAGGAAATCCAGAGAGCTCACAGAGCTGAGGCGCTCCGCCTCTAAATTGAGGCGCTCCGCCTCTGCAACTTTCCAGCACAGTTCAAACTCGTTTCAAGTCGATTTCCAAGCTTCTAATCCGATGTTTTCGACTTGTTTTCACAATCCAAGGATACCCAAAGTTGTTTTTGGTCACAAAGATCAAACCCCAATGATTTTTAACAAACCCCAATCGAAAACAACGAATTCACCATGTTCATCTTCCTCAAGAACACAAGGGTTTATCAAAGGGTTTCAAAATGGATTGTGATTCAAGGTAGGTGTTATATAAGTCCAAATCCCACAAAATTGGTACCGAATCGTTTGTTTTTCAATGAAGCTCAATCCCCAATATCAAGTTTTCAATCTAACATCAATCCAACCCAAGAATCAAGCCAAATTTCATCAAGAACAAGTTCATCAAGGGTTTAAGGGCAATTGGGGTTTCAAATTTTCAAACTCCACCAAATCCAACAATTTTGGTACCCAAGTAACGGGGATTCATCCACGATCAAGAATCTACAACACCCATATCAAAAATCATCCAAACCAACAAGATACACCAAATTTTTAGATTTTCAATTTTTCAATTTTTTTTTAATTTTCTTCTTTCAATAACAAGAACAAGAAAATAAAGATAGGAATCGACCTAGGCACGAAGAATCAAGGGTCGGGGGTTTGTAGAAACAAAACCCGAGCCTTGCTCTAATACCAAGATGATAAGAATCAAAAACGCGGAAAAGATAAAAAGATAGAAAACGAGACGAGGCTCGAACAAAGACCCAAGTAGCACCGGAGAACTAGTTCCGATACACCCCGGGTGGATGTCAAGGATCACCTACGCTATGCAACTACCCTCGAGCCGCACCTGGGGCTCGCAAATAGAATGATCGGGGGTGGTTTGGGGTTCAACTAGAATCCACTAGTAAACTCAAACCGTCTCAAAGGGTTTTCATTCAAAGAGAATCCACTCTTGAACATTGTCATTGACAATCAATCATTCATCATAATATCAAAATTAGCTAATGAATAATGCTAAGCTATGGAGTATTTATAGGCCTCATTCAAGACATAAGGAAAGGCCTAAAATACCCTTAAAATAGGTTCTAAAGTCATAAGCCACGTAGGGGCACACTAGGAATTACATAGCAAATTAAAGTCAAATTCCCGTCAAAGTTGCACAGGGGGAGGCGCCCGCCCTATGCCTTAGGCGGTCCGCCTCAGCTCCTCTAGGCGCTCCGCCTCCTTGGTCCGCCTCTTGGAATCCAGAGAGCAATCAATCCTTAGGCGGTCCGCCTCAATCCGTAGGCGGTCCGCCTCTTCCTAAAGCTTCTTGTAACACTTCGAATTGTGTCCCGGATGCTCTTCTTTCCATGGCGTCCCAATGCATGACCTTGAAGAGCTCTTCCTTGGCCTTGGATGGTGCTTTTGGATGGTTGCTCGATTTGGGTCTTATCAGTACTCCTTGGATCTCCTTAGCTTGACTCCGGGTGAATGGTCTTGTGGAGGTTTGAGTCTCATCAAGCATAAGTACCTTTCTTCTCATCGGTCATCTCATTTGTGTCAAACACCCTCTCTATAAGTAGAACCCATTCCATATATGCCTCCGGATCACAAGCTCCCTTAAAGGATGGAAGATTAAGCTTCACACTATTGAGATTGTTGTTGTTGTCACGCACCCCATAGTTAGGCTCCGGTTGGCCTCCATAGTGGTCATCATGAGCAACATATTCTCTCCTAGCATTCCTTCCATCAAATCTCATGGGTGGCCCTCGACCTCGGCCTCTACCCCGATCCACATTTCGACCCCAATTCATTTGCCTCCTAGGTTGATAATGAGCATCATACCCATAGGCTTCATCACCATACTCGGCTTCCTCCTCTTCTTGAGCCTCAACAACTTGCTCAAGAGGTGGGACAAACCTAACGGGTCTTCGAAGTGGAGCACTTCCTTGGGGATTGCCCAAGTTGAGAGGATTGCTCTCTTGTTGGGGATTGCCCAACCCACGCTCTCGTAGAGCTTCAACTTTGCTTTGTTCATACCTCTTGTTTAGCTCAACAAAGTGTCCGGGAGTCATAGGAGTGCTATGACTCGTGCCCTCTCCGGATTCAATTTGGACACTCGGGGTCCTCCTCTCACCGGTCTCAACTTGATTCCTCTCGACGGTTTCAAGTCTCAATGAGATATCCTCCAATTTAGCCATACTGGTGGCCATGAAATGCTTCATGGGATCATCTCCATCGTTTGCCATTGTACCTACAAAGAAGCAACAAACGTTAGTAAAAGACCTCACTCACTCCCTCACTTGAGTTCACTCGGATCACTCTTTTGGGGGTGGTGGTGGATATTTCACTCGGACTTGTTACCAAAAGCTTCAAGGAGTTGACTATCAATCCTCAACCCAACCAACTATTCACAAGCCAATTGTACTCCGGGGCGAGTGGAGTTGATATGACTCGATGAACGCTAAGCAGTTTGAAGTGAGGACTTGAACCAAAAGATACTACGGATCTTCTTTGAATTCTAGTCTCCTTTCTAGGCACGATGATCCTATTACCAATTAAAAGGTTAGCACTATTCAAGTAGAACGGTTACTCAAAGTAGCACCAACTAGATGTTATGTTATCAAACAAAGGGAAATGCCTATGAAAATCTACCCGAAACAACACTTTCAGCACTCAGGAGGGGCGCCTGAAACTCAGGTGGGGCGCCTAGACTGTGCAGTATTCCAGGCGGGGCGCCTGGGTCTAGGCGGGGCGCCTGAGACTTAGGCAGTAGCCAAGTCAGGCGGGGCGCCTGGCCTGAAGCCTTTCCCAACTCGTTCCAAACTCGTTTCAAGTCGATTTTCAAGCTCCAAATCCGATGTTTTCAACTTGTTTTCACAATCCAATGATACCCAAAGTTGTTTTTGATCTTCCTTAACAAACCTCAATCACATTAACATCCAAACAATCAATCAATTTCAAGATTCAATGCCAAGAACTCAAGAACAAGGGGGTTTTTCAAAGGGTTTTCAAAATAGATTGTGATTAATCAAACTTGGTGTTATACATACTCAAATCCCACAAAATTGGTATCAAATCGTTTGTTTTTCAATGAAGTTCAATCCCCAATATCAAGTTTTCAATCAAACATCCATCCAACCCAAGAATCAAGCCAAAATCATCAAGAACAAGTTCTTCAAGGGTTTAAGGGGTTTTGGGGTTTCAAATTTTCAAACTCCACCAATCCAAACAATTTTGGTATCCAAGTAACGGGAATTCATCCACGATCAAGAATCTATAACACCCATATCATAAATCATCCAAACCAACAAGATACACCCAATTTTTGGATTTTTCAATTTTTCAATTTTTTTTATAATTTTCTTCTTTCAATAACTTCAACAACAAGAAAACTAAAAGAAAAGATACTAGGCACGAAGAACCAAGGATCGGGGGTTTGTAGAAACAAAACCCGAGCCTTGCTCTGATACCAAACTGATGAGACTCAAACGCGGAAAGTAAAAAGGATAAAGAACGAGACGTAACTCGATCTCTAATCCCAAGTAGCAACGGAGAACTTGTTCCGTTACACCCCGGGAGAAGGACAAGAACACCTACGCTATGCAACTACCCTCGAGTCAACTAGAACTCGCAAGTAGAATGATCGGGACGGGGTTGTTAGGCAACTATAGAATCCACTAGAAGTAACAAGTCCCAACTAAGGTTGGTTTTCATAAACCCAAAGAGAATCCACTCTTTACAATATTCAATTCATCATTCAACATAAACTAAGTGTAAAATAAGCTAGGCTTGGCTATTTATAGTGTTTCCCAAGCTTACACATTGACTTAAATACCTTACTAGTAAGATTCACTAAATAAGCCACGTAGGGCAAAACAGTAAAAGAAACATAAGTTCAGCAGCTAGGAGGGGCGCCTGGGGCTGGGAGGGGCGCCTGGAATATGCTGAAGCCAGGCGGGGCGCCTGGAGCTAGGCGGGGCGCCTGGGCTAGGCGGGCGCCTGGGCTGGGGCGCCTAGGCAGGCGGGGCGCCTGGGTGCAATGCCATTCTTAGGCAGTAAGCTTCCTAGGCGGGGCGCCTAGCTGTGCTGGGCCTTCTTCCTCCTCCTTAGGCGTGGAGCCTAATGTTGAAACCATCCGGAACACTTCCAAAGCCCTTGACTTCAAGTCCTTTGTATCTTCCAAGCTTGGCACATGTCGGAAAGTGTTGGAAGGTGTCTTGTCTCGATTTGGGGCTTATCACAAGTGGTGTGGAAAATTCACTCTTGTGATAGAGCCAAGTATCAATACTAATCAAAAGCTTATGTCCCCCAAGGAGACAACAAGTTCTTGGCTCACCAATGACAAGCACTCACAACCATAACAAGCAAAGAGATCATTAGGACATAGAATATTCAAGATTACACAATCAAGTTTCCTATGACCCCTAAGCTCATGATCGACACGCCAAACCTTTAACGTAATGCTTTCACAGTGTGGCACAATGGGTTCGACATGCTCAATTCTCAAAGTGTGGTTAATATGCGGGATGGGATAGGCAAAGTAAGTCAATTCACAATTAGAATCAATCACCCCACTCCCCTTCTTAAGAGCTCTCATACTCACACTAAGAGATACCTCCTCACTTCTAATTTCATCCTCAAGACAACCCCCTTCACAAGGTAAAATCTCAAGGAAGGCATTATTAATGGCCTCTTCATCATCGTAACCCGAACCAACAAGAGTAGGGTCACTAGAAGAATCACCTACCTCACTCGAAGCTTCAAACAAAGAGTTGTCTATGGGATCAAATCCCTCACACCACGGAGGTTCATACTCATTCCCAACTCTAGCTCGATACAACTCACCACAACCAATAGGGGTGCCCTCAAACAAAGGATTAGTATAAGTACGCAACCCATTCTCAAGGTCAAGCAAAGGTGACGTATCAAAGCTAGATTCTTCGCTCTCACTTGAGGAGTCATCGAATATAATTCGATCCATTTCACCCACTAGGGACTCCTCAAGGTCACTACTTTCCCCACTACAACACATAGGCCCACCAAAGGCAATTAAATCAATAAGGGCATGATCAAACAACTCATCTTCCCCTTTATCAAAAATTGGTGGTGTGTCATAACTTGTTCACAAGTATAGTCAACTACCATTTTCTCACTAAAGAGAGGTTCATTGAATATCGAGCTCACATCATGACGTGGCTTATCAATCCTCTCAACTAGTGGTTCACATGTACACACAAGTTGACTAATCGACTCTACGCTAGTTGCGATTCTATCACATACATTACAAGTACTAACTAGCATTGAGTCTTCACAAGACAAGGAATGACCATGTTCATAAGAAGGTGAAGAAACACTTTGATGCAGCCCGATCACGTGCTGATCAAGTGATCGATCCACCGATGAGACCGATGACAAGAAGCCAAGCCAAGCTGCTGCACGATGTGCACGTTCACTTAGCCTGGCCGAAGGAAAACAATTGCTCCGAAGCTGAGTGGCCGAGCTCAAGAATCGAAGGCATTATCTTCAGATTTGAGCCCGAAGGCAAAGTGAACAAGGACAATGAGCTCGAAGACAATTGAGCGTCCGAAGGCAACAAGTGTGTGTTCGAGCAGACAATCGAGAACCGAAGCCAAGGCTTACCGAAGTCAAAGTCTGCCGAACACATTTTAATTCAGCCCTGCGTGGCTTATTTCTATTGATCAACTGTGACCTATTTACTAGTTTACCCTTAGTATTTCCTATATAAACACTACTTCCTTTCATTGTAAGTAGCTAGTTTTTGGATATTGAAATTGAATGAAAGTGCCGAGCACATTTCTTGTCTCCGTCGTGAGCAAAACCCCGGTGAGGGCTTTTAAGGACTTGTGGCTTTCGGTTAGTCCGATTGAACATTCCTCTTGATCATTCAGTTTGCAAGAGGCAATGTTCTCTTGAGGATTGTTGCATAGTTAGGGTGATTCTTGTCTCCCTTTTGATCGAGCTTAGGGACAGGTTCCCCTCTGTTCTTTCGAAAGAAGCAAGTTTTGTCTTGCTTTTATCTTCTTCTTTATTGTTCTTGTTCCGCGTTTGTGCTAAGCAACCCCTTCGGGAATTGCATTGCACCATCTTGGTATCAGAGCACGGTTTGGGCTTGTTTCTACAACCCCAATCCTGTTCAAGTTATCTTTATTTTCGTGCGTTGAGTCTTTGTTTTCCATTTAGTGTTCCTGTTTGTTTTGTTACTGTTGGTGTTTTTACAAAAAAAAAAAAAAAAAAAAGGTGTTAAAAGAAAAATTCAAAAATTGTGTTTGATTGTTGGTTGTTTGGGAAAAACAATCTTGGATTCTTGTTCACCTTCGAGTTCTGATTCCAACGAATACCCGACGTACTGATTTCGTGACTAGGGTTTCTTGGTGAATTTTTGGACTGTTTTTGAGCTTTAATGGTGACTGAACTCGAACCCCACTGTGTTTGGAAGAAACCGGTGAAGATTGGTGGTTCTTGAGTGATTTGGGTTTGTTTGTTGCTCAAAAATCGAAGCTCTGAGTTTAAATCGATGTCCGTACGCCGGAAATTGTTACAAAATCGTAACAGTGTACGGCACGAACGAGCTGAATTTTAGTTCAAAGAACTCAGTTTGATTTCCTCCGTTGTTGTTTAGAACCGGAGTTGAAAGAAGCAACTCAGATCTGTTGAATTTCGTGGTCAGTGAACCGAAGTCGTTGTGTCCGTACGCCGGAGCAAGGTCACTGTTCCATTGAAGAAGAAAGGGGTTAAAATTTTAACATCAAAGCCCCAGGTGAAATTTGTCGGCTGTAAAGGGAAAGTGGATAAGGTAAAACCCTATCCGTACCAAGGAGGGACCACTTTTGTACGGACAGGAGTGGGTGTGATCGAAAAAGATTCCAAGGGAATCAAAGGGTAGATTCTCCTAGGTTCTCACTTTCTTTCGTGTCAAAATTCTAGTTGGTGGATCTTTTGAGTAATTGTCCTACTCGAGGTCGTACCAACTCATTTAAGCTGATAGGAACTCGTGCGAAGGGGTGACCGAAGTCCAAACTTTCGTAGGAATTCTCTTGACTCCCCGAGCTCAGTTAAAAAGCGTCCGTTCCATCGAGTCGAACATCACTTCACTCTTCCGAAGAGGCAGTGACTATTGTCGAACTTGAAGGATCTTAGAGGACCGATCAATCAGACAAGCCACTGTTAACAAGTCCTTGAGTGATCAAAAACCGAACCCATAAATTGAGTGGACCCGAGTGCCACCCATCAAAGGTGAGGGAGTGTGTGAGGTGATTTCTAACCCTAACATTTTGTTTGATCTTTGACTTGTGCAGGTACAATGGCTGGAAACGATGGCAAAAGCATTGAAAAGCCTGAATTATCGTTAGCCGATCTCATGGCTGCGATACAAGGCATCAGTGCCGAAGTAAGAGGAGTGAGTGCTCGAGTAGCTAACCTCGAGCAGGGAAACGCGTCCGTGGCCATGAATGGGTCCGGCGTGGGAACGAGCCAATCCACTCCGATGAAACCTGAACTGTATGCTGAGCTTGTACGACAACATCAGTTGTGATAAGGGGTAAACCCACGAAAGCGATAAAGAGATAAAGCGAGACGAGACTTACACTAAAGTTCGAGTAGCAACGAAGAACTTGTTCCGTTACACCCCAAACGATTGGAAAGAATCACCTAACACTATGCAACTATCCTCAAGAGGCACGAGGCTCAAGCAAATAGAATGATCGAAGATGGATTGAAGAGCAACTTGGATTCATCCAATTGATTTCAAGCCAAAAAGAGTTACAAGTGTTTGAGAGCAATGCTCATTAATGTTCTTTGTTCAAAGTAAGGTGAGAGCAATAAATGAAAGAGGGGTGTTATAAATACACCCCTTTAAGGTTTTCCTAGTTTCTGGTCCGAGGCTGCCAAAGTGTTCATCGCGATCGCGCATGATTATATGCGATCGCGAGGCACACTTAAAACTAGTTGCGCGATCGCGCAAGACATGGCGCGAAGGCGAAGAGCAAAAAGAGACTCTTCGCGATCGCGAAGGTATTCACGCGATCGCGAAGAACAAAAATCCAGCTTCAGGCAGTAAGCTCAGCAGAATTCCCCTGTTTTGGCCCTGTTTTGGTCCCCTGCTTCTTGCTCTGTTTCCTGCCCTGTTTCAACGTTGATTGAGCTCCAATGCATTGTTTTCAAGTCTTCTCCCGAGCTCGTATCGTCCATGCCCTTCCGGATCAAGTGTAAGTGAGCATCATGAAGTGCTTTGGCTTGGCTTCTCGTAAAGGGTCTTGTGACGGTGGTTTGCCCGCATCATCCTCCCCTTCTTGAGAAGATTTCGTCCTCGAAATTGTAGCGTTAACTTCCACGACATTGTCCTCTACGGCGCCATTACCTACATCAAAAGGAGCCAAGTCACTAACATTAAAAGTGTTTGAAATAGCGTACTCACTTGGCAAATCGATCACATAGGCGTTGTTGTTGATCTTGGATATCACTTGGAAGGGTCCATCTCCCCGGGGTGCCAATTTCCCTTTCCTGAGGTTTGGAAACCTTTCTTTGCGGAAATGCACCCACACCCAATCTCCTTTCTTGAGTTCCAACTTCTTCCTCCCCTTGTTCTTCTTGAGGGCAACCTTGTCATAGGCTTCCTCCAATCGCTTCCTCGTTTTGGCATGGATTTCAAGCATGGCTTTAGCACGGTTTTCACCTTCAAAATTAACAACCATTTCCTTGGGCAAAGGGGTTAGATCAAGTGGAATCAAAGGATTAAAACCATAAACGCACTCAAACGGAGTCAAGCCAATCATGCTATGCAATGTACGGTTATAAGCAAACTCCATAAGAGGCAACTTGTCAACCCAAGTCCCGGCCTTACCTCGGGTCATGGCTCTAAGGAGAGCACCCAAGGTTCGGTTCACCACTTCGGTTTGACCATCCGTTTGGGGGTGGTGGGACGTGGAGAATAACAACTTGGTGCCAAGAGCACCCCAAAGACACCTCCAAAAATGGCTAAGGAACTTAGAGTCCCTATCACTCACAATGGTTTGAGGCACACCATGCAACTTTAATACATTATCAATGAACAAAGAAGCTACATGTTGTGCATCATGACTCTTCTTACAAGGAATAAAGTGAGCCATTTTGGAGAACCGATCCACGACAACATAAATGCTATCGTGCCCCCCTTTAGACCGTGGTAAGCCCATAACAAAATCCATTGAAATATCCATCCACGGGCTAGTAGGAATAGGTAGGGGAGTATACAAACCATGGGAATTAGATTTGGACTTAGCATACTTGCAATCCAAGCAAGTATTGCAAAGTCTCTCAACTTGCACACCCATCTTTGGCCAATGGAATTGCTCCATGAGAATGGCCAAGGTTTTGTTCCTCCCAAAGTGACCCATCAAGCCCCCACAATGTGCTTCACGAACAAGCAGCTCCCTCCATGAGGACTCGGGCACACAAACTCTTCCATTTTTAAAAATGTAGCCGTCAACCCATTGGTATTTCTCCACCCGCTTTCCACTCACTAGAGCATCATGAATGCTCTTGAACTTTGGGTCATGTTCATACAAAGACTTTATACTCTCAAAACCCATAAGTCTAGAGGCAAGAGTGGTAGCAAGGGCGAACTTCCTAGAAAGCGCATCGGCTACAACATTGTCCTTGCCCTTCTTGTAATGAATTACATAAGGGAAAGACTCAATGAACTCCACCCACTTGGCATGCCTTTTGTTCAATTTCTCTTGGCCTCTCAGATGCTTGAGTGACTCATGGTCACTCTTGATCACAAATTCCCGAGGCCATAGATAGTGTTGCCAATGGGCTAATGCTCTCACGAGGGCATACAACTCCTTGTCATACGTGGAGTAATTCAAGGTTGCGCCCTTCAATTTCTCACTATAGTAGGCAACGGGCTTCCCTTCTTGCATGAGAACACCCCCAATTCCCACCCCCGAGGCATCACATTCAACCTCAAAAGCCTTCCCGAAGTCGGGCAATTGTAGCAAGGGGGCGGTACTCAACCTACCTTTCAATTCTTGAAAGCTCTCTCTTGAGACTCTCCCCACACAAAGGGTTTATCTTTCTTCACCAACTCGGTGAGTGGTGCGGCAATGGTGCTAAAGTCTCTAACAAAGCGCCGATAGAAAACTAGCAAGGCCATGGAAACTCCTCACATGAGAAACGGTGGTAGGAGTAGGCCAATCTCTAATGGCTTCAACTTTGGACTCATCAACTTCCACACCATTGACACTAACAACAAAGCCCAAAAAGACAACCTTTTCAACACAAAAGGCACACTTCTTAAAGTTGGCATAGAGCTTTTCGGCTCGTAGCACTTCAAGCACTTGACTCAAGTGGCCCACATGGTCGTCTATTGACTTGCTATAAATCAATATGTCATCAAAGTAGACGACCACGAATTTGTTGATAAATGGCTTAAGCACGTGGTTCATTAATCTCATGAAAGTGCTAGGTGCGTTGGAGAGGCCGAAGGGCATCACCAACCATTCATATAGACCAAATTTGGTCTTGAATGCGGTTTTCCATTCATCCCCGGGTTTCATCCGGATTTGATGGTAGCCGGACCTAAGGTCTATTTTAGAAAAGACACTAGAACCACTAAGCTCATCCAACATATCATCCAAACGAGGTATGGGATGTCGATACTTTACCGTGATCTTGTTGACCGCGCGACAATCCACACACATCCTCCAAGTGCCATCCTTCTTTGGAACGAGGATCACGGGCACGGCACAAGGACTCAAGCTCTCCCTCACCAACCCCTTTGTAAGCAATTCATCAATTTGTTTTTGCAACTCCCTTGTGTCCTCGGGATTGCTTCTATATGCCGGCTTGTTGGGGATTTGAGATCCCGGGACAAAATCAATTTGATGTTCAATACCTCTCAAGGGAGGTAGTCCATCCGGCATCTCTTCCGGAAACATGTCCTCGTAGACCTTCAAGACATTGTCAATGGCACTAGGCAAAGGGTTAGGGTTAGATAAATAATCACTTTCGGAATTTAAAACCATACCTTTGTGCACTAGGCATATGAGCATCTTGGTGCCATCATTACCTCTCAAAACCTCACCCGGTTGCATCATGGCCATACAACAGTGCAGGACCGGTGGGTGATGGTGGAGTCTCGGCCAAAGATTTGATCACAATCGGGGACTTGGCCTTAGCCGCTTCCCTCAACTCTTTCATGCGCCGATAGTCTTCACTTACTTGCTTCGGGGTCAAAGGTGTAAGCACGAACCTTTTTCCCTCATGTTTCACCGTGTAAGTGTTGGCCCGGCCATCATGAACCACTTGTTTGTCGTATTGCCAAGGCCTTCCAAACAAAAGATGGCAAGCTTGCATTGGCACCACGTCAAACATGTGTTCATCTTGATAGTTCCCAATCTTGAACCTAACCAAGACTTGCTTCACTACCCTCAATTCCCCACACTCACTTAGCCATTGCAAACGGTAGGGGCTCGGGTGTTTAATGGTAGTCAACTTCAATTGGGAGACCAAAGATTGGCTCACCACATTTGCACAACTACCCGAGTCAATAATCATGGAACAAACTTGCCCCCTCACTCTACAACGGGCATGGAACAAGTTCTCCCTTTGCTCATCTTCCCTCTCCTCACTCAACATAGTTCCCAAAATGCGGCGTACCACAAGGAACATATTAGGATCATCCCCCTCCGTCGCTCTCTCCTCACCTTCACCCTCAACTTCCTCACTCTCCTCCTCATCATCTTCCTCGGGCTCACTTTCCCCCTCATAGACCAACCCATCATCCATTACAATCATTGTTTCCGGGTAGGGCACTCTTTGGCAAAGTGGCCATAACCCTTGCATTTATGACATTGGAAGGAAGAAGAAGAAGGAGTATTTAAAGTAGTTTTAGAAATACCTCCAACTTCTTTGTGGTCGCTCTTCGGGGGTAGCCTTCTCAAAAGGCTTCTTTACATCTCGACTCCCACTTGCCCACTAGCATATGGGCTCTTCCATTCTTTGGTGCGAGTTGAAGGAGTGGTAGTGGTAGTACTCCTATAGCGAGGAGCCTTTTCTTCTTTGAGCCATTTCTCGGCTTCAACCGCGGCATCACAAACGTCTTGTAAGGAGTGAAAGATGTGAAGTCTCAATTGGGATGCAATCTCCTTACTCAAGCCACTTTTGAAACGGATGATAGCTTGTTCCTCATCTTCCGTTTCCATATCTAGAGCCATCCGAATTTTCTCAAAGTCGTTGAAATATTCATCAACGGACTTGTAACCTTGTTTCAATTCATAGAGCCTTTTGAGTTGCTCTTGTCGATACTTGGGAGTCACATATTTGTTGTTCATTATTTCTTTCAACTCTTCCCAAGTAATGTTCATCCGCAACCCAAGTCGTCTCCTTGATCGCTTCATGGACTCCCACCATGTAGATGCATAAGACTCAAATGATGATATAGCATAGGTGGCCTTCTTCTCCTCGGTCATATCATTTGTGTCAAAGACCCGCTCCAATTGGATCTTCCATTCAAGAAATGCTTCCGGATCACTAGTCCCCTTGAAAGGCGGGATAGTGATCTTGACACTATTGAGATTAGTGTCTCGACCCCCACGGTGTTGTTCCGGTTGAACCCCATAGTTGTCATCAACATCTTCATATTCCCTTCCCAAGTTTCTCCCCATATAAGCTCTTGGTGGTCCTCGACCTCGACCACGACCTCTATCTATACCTCGGCCTCCATTCATCGCCCTCCTATTTGGATAGGGGACATCAAAGTAATCATCATCAAGTCCGAGGCCCTCCCCTTCTTGAGCTTCATCAACTTGCTCAAGAGGTGCAATGTTTCTCCGTGGCCTTAGGAATGGAACATCTCCTTGGGGATTGCCCAAGGGTTGGGGATTGCCCAACATTCTTTCTCTAGCAAGAGCCTCATCCCTCAACCGTTGTCGACGAACTAGCTCCGCATAATGATCCGGCTTCATGATGGAATCATCACTAGTGCCTTCATTGGGGTCCTTTTGGACACTCGGGGTCCTCTCCTTTTCAAGAACCTCCATTTTAAGGTTTAGGGCCTTCACCTCGGCTAATAAGCTAGCCAAGACGTCGGTTGGAACCTCAATGGTACTTTTTGCTTTCTCCTCCGCCATGTACCTACAACAATCAAAAACAAGAAAGGAAGATTAGAGTAAAAGTCCTCACTCACTCCCTCACTTTTGCTTGTCGCTCGGGTTCACTCAAGCTTGGGGTTGGTTTCACACAAACTTGAAATCAATGGCCTCCTCGTAGTTGCGCAACCTCCTCAAAGATCAAACCAAAATACAAGAACCAAATGCTCTTCGGAAGAGTGGATTCAATGGGACTCGATCAACGCCAAGCTATTTGGTGCGCACTTGAACCAAACAATTAACTACGAATCTTCTTTGAAATCTACTCTCCTTCTAGGCACGAGTGTCCTAGTCGAATGAGGGATTAGTACTAATTGGGTAGAAATGTTACCCTCAAAGTACTAACCGGAAGTGGCGCGATAAAATGTTCAAAGATCGAATCGCCACTAAACGGATTCGGAATTGGATGAATTTTGGTTTGTGATCTAGAAACTCACCATATTTGATGATGCTATGGGAGTTTTGGTGGTTGGAAACTGTTACGATGGCTTCGCGGGCATTCTGTCCAACTCCAGGAAATTCTGGGAATTGACACACTTCGCGATCGCGTGCCGATGAGCGCGACCGCGATGAACAAAAATTCAGAATCGGCGCGATAGCGCGAGACCTTGCGCGATCGCGCAGGTTTGTTCAGCTGAACCAGAATCTCGACAGAAAAACAGCAGTTTTGGCACAACAACAACCCAAATGCAAGGTATTTCAGTTTTCAAGCTTTCCAAAGATGTTTTTCAGCTGGAACAAACACTCCCCAATAGTTCATACACAAAAACAACCATCAAACAACTTGTTTTCAAAGATTTTTGACAAGTTCTTCAATATTTCCAAAACCTTCAAGAACCAAATTTTCGATTTTCACTACAATACTCCAATGATGTTATGTTGGTATCAAAACAACGGGAAAACTATTGTGAACAATCCCCGATACCAAACAATCACAATATCATAACATCAAGCAAGTTTTGGCAAATTTTGCAAAATACCCAACCTAGGGTTCAATTTTTGAACTTTCGATTTTCAACTCCAAAACGCGTTTTGTTGGTACCCAATTGTCGGGTTCACGTAGACAAACAATCCCCGATAATCAAAACCAACAAAATCGTAACAACAAGCGATTTCCTTCAAATTTTTGGGTTTTTGAGTTTTTGAATTTTTTTCTTCTTTTTCAATATAACAAGAACAAGAACACGAAAATAAATGCGGAACAAAGATGACAAGCACGAAGAGTAGGACGAGGGCTCGTAAGAACGCAACCCTAGCCTTGCTCTGATACCAACTGATAAGGGGTAAACCCACGAAAGCGATAAAGAGATAAAGCGAGACGAGACTTACACTAAAGTTCGAGTAGCAACGAAGAACTTGTTCCGTTACACCCCAAACGATTGGAAAGAATCACCTAACACTATGCAACTATCCTCAAGAGGAACGAGGCTCAAGCAAATAGAATGATCGAAGATGGATTGAAGAGCAACTTGGATTCATCCAATTGATTTCAAGCCAAAAAGAGTTACAAGTGTTTGAGAGCAATGCTCATTAATGTTCTTTGTTCAAAGTAAGGTGAGAGCAATAAATGAAAGAGGGGTGTTATAAATACACCCCTTTACAAGGTTTTCCTAGTTTCTGGTCCGAGGCTGCCAAAGTGTTCATCGCGATCGCGCATGATTATATGCGATCGCGAGGCACACTTAAAACTAGTTGCGCGATCGCGCAAGACATGGCGCGAAGGCGAAGAGCAAAAAGAGACTCTTCGCGATCGCGAAGGTATTCACGCGATCGCGAAGAACAAAAATCCAGCTTCAGGCAGTAAGCTCAGCAGAATTCCCCTGTTTTGGCCCTGTTTTGGTCCCCTGCTTCTTGCTCTGTTTCCTGCCCTGTTTCAACGTTGATTGAGCTCCAATGCATTGTTTTCAAGTCTTCTCCCGAGCTCGTATCGTCCATGCCCTTCCGGATCAAGTGTAAGTGAGCATCATGAAGTGCTTTGGCTTGGCTTCTCGTAAAGGGTCTTGTGACGGTGGTTTGCCCCGCATCAAGTTGACAAGTGAAGCAATTCGAAGAGAGCTTAACTTGGGCAATCCCCAAGCACAACTTAACTTGGGCAATCCCCAAGCTGGAAATCAAAACTTGGGCATTCCCCGAGGAGAGAGGTTACCACTTCCAAGGACCCGAAGAGATCTTGGAGCTGTAACCGAAGAGGTTGATGAAGAGGAATTTCCCGAGGACGAATATGAGCGTGAGCCGCCATTCGCTCAACGAAGGCAAGCTCACCGAGGACGTGGAATTTCCGAGGTCGAGGCCGAGGCGCAAATATTGAAAGAAATATTGGGCGTGAGGCTGATGATCGAGAAGATGAGTTTCCCGAACAGGCTAGAGCTGTTCGAGACTCCAATTTGAACAGTGTCAAGATCACTATTCCACCCTTTAAAGGAACTAGTGATCCCGACGAGTATCTTGAATGGAAGCTTAAAATGGAGCGCATCTTTGAAACAAATGAGATGACCGATGAGAGAAAAGCTGCCCATGCCATTGCTTCGTTCGAAGCTTATGCATCAACATGGTGGGAATCTGACAAGAGGCATAGAAGAAGAAATGACTATCCAGTAGTCAATACATGGCCACAGTTGATGAGAGCGATGGATGGTAAGTACTTGAGTGCCAAATACAGGCAGACTCAAATGCAAAAACTCTATGAGTTAAAGCAAGGGTCTAAGACCGTCCAAGAGTACCACGATGAGTTTGAAAAGGTTCGATTGAATCTTGATCTGGTCGAAGACGAAGAGCAAGCCATTATCAGATTCAAAAATGGCTTGGCTAGGGATGTGTCTTCTCAGTTGAGACTCCACGTGTACCACACGTTGGAAGATTTGTTTGATGCTGCCACCGAAGCTGAAAAGTTGGTGAAGGACGATAAGGCAAACCGGTATCGAGGAGTTACTACTTCTGCTCCTTTGAACCGAAGTAAAGAATGGAAAAGTCCAAACCAAACAAATGCTAACACTGTTCGAGATTCGAAGAGACCCTTCGAAAGAGGTGTGACCGTTAACCAACCAAGAGAAGTGGGAGGTAAAGTTCAACTCAACTCTCCTAGTGCTTCAAATATTCAGTGTCACAAATGCAAAGGTTATGGTCACATGGCAAAAGAGTGTCCAACTCGCAAGGTTATGCTTCTGCTCGAAGATGGAACCGTCCATGAGCAAGCGAGTGACACCGAGGAGGAAATTATCGAGGAGACTGAACGAGCTGAAGGTGATGATGATCATGAGGCTGCCGAAGCTGATCATCCGGAAATGTTTCTTGTGGTTCGAAGGAATTTGAGCTGCATGACTCTTGAAGAAGAGGACAACCAAAGAGAAAACCTCTTTCATGCCCGATGTCGAGTGAGGGGAAAGGTGTGTTCGATGATCATTGACTCTGGTAGCTGTGCAAATGTGGTGAGCCAAACTTTGGTTCACAAATGGGACTACCTACGATGAAGCATCCCCACCCTTACAAATTACAATGGCTGAATGAGTGTGGAGAATTGAGGGTTGTCAAACAAGTGTGGATCAAGTTTAGAATCGGCGAGTATCAAGATGAAATGGTATTCGATGTGGTGCCGATGCAAGCTTGTCATTTGCTCTTGGGTCGACCATGGCAATATGACCGAACAGCTGTTCACAATGGCAGATCCAACACTTACACCATAAAGCTTGATGGGAAGAGTTTCATCCTCAAACCATTGTCTCCGAAACAAGTCTCCGAGGACTATAAACGAATGAAAGAATTGAAAGAAGCGGCCAAAGCTAAGCTTCCGATAGGAGCAAAATTGGGGCCCGAAGAGACAAACTCACCGACCGAAGTGAAAGGAATTTGTGCAATCATGCAACCCGGTGAGATCTTACGAGGCAACGACCACGGTCAGATGATGATTTGCCTCGTGCACAAGGGTATCTTTCTAAACTCTAATGATGATTTTTCTAATGATAACCCTTTGCCTTTGTTTGTTCAAAAAGTTTTGCAGGACTTCGAGGACATGTTTCCCGAGAAATGCCAGGTGGATTACCTCCATTGAGAGGAATCGAGCACCAAATTGACTTCGTACCAGGGTCTCAAATCCCTAACAAACCTGCATACCGGTGTAATCCCGAAGACACTAAAGAGCTCCAACGGCAGGTTGATGAATTGCTGAACAAGGGCCTCGTTCGAGAGAGCTTGAGTCCTTGTGCTGTTCCTGTTATCCTTGTCCCGAAGAAGGATGGCACATGGCGAATGTGTGTTGACTGTCGGGCAGTCAACAAAATAACGGTCAAGTATCGTCATCCTATCCCTCGATTAGATGACATGCTAGATGAGTTAAGTGGTTCTTCATGTTTTTCGAAGATAGACCTCAGGTCCGGTTACCACCAGATCCGAATGAAACCCGGAGACGAGTGGAAAACCGCATTCAAGACCAAATTCGGTCTCTATGAATGGTTGGTGATGCCTTTTGGCTTATCCAATGCACCGAGCACATTCATGCGACTGATGAACCATGTGCTCAAGCCGTTCATAAATAAGTTTGTTGTCGTTTATTTCGATGATATACTTGTTTATAGCAGAACCGTGGATGAACATGCCGAACACCTAAGGCAAGTGCTCGAAAAGCTTCGAGAAGAGAAGTTGTATGCCAACTTCAAGAAATGCGCCTTTGGTGTCGATCGTGTAGTCTTTCTTGGATTTGTTGTCAGTGTTAATGGTGTCGAAGTCGACGAAATCAAAAGTCGAAGCCATCAAAGATTGGCCAACTCCAACCTCGGTATCACAAGTTCGTAGCTTCCATGGCTTAGCTCGCTTTTTACCGAAGGTTTGTTCGTGACTTTAGCACCATAGCAGCTCCTTTAACCGAGCTGGTGAAGAAAGACAATCCATTTGTGTGGGGAGAGTCCCAAGAGAGGGCTTTCAAGAGTTGAAGCGGAGGCTTTGTTCTGCCCCGTTGTTGCAATTCCCTGACTTCGGCAAAGCATTCGAAGTCGAGTGTGATGCGTTCTGGAGTTGGGATCGGAGAGTACTGATGCAAGAATCGAAGCCGATCGCTTACTTTAGCGAAAAGCTTAAGGGTGCAACTTTGAATTACTCTACGTATGACAAAGAGTTGTATGCCCTCGTTCGAGCACTCGCCCATTGGCAGCATTATTTGTGGCCTCGAGAGTTTGTGATCAAAAAGTGATCATGAGTCTTTGAAACACCTCCGAGGTCAGAGAAATTGAATCGAAGACATGCCCAAGTGGGTTGAATTCATTGAAAGCTTTCCCTATGTAATTCATTACAAAAAGGAAAAGATAATGTTGTGGCCGATGCGCTATCAAGAAAATTTGCCTTAGCGACCACTCTCGCCTCGAGGCTCATGGGATTCGAAAGTATCAAGTTAATGTACGATGACGATCCCAAGCTGAAATGCGTTCGTGACGCAATCTTGAGTGGCCGAAAGGTTGAGAAATATCAGTGGCATGATGGCTACCTCTTCAAAAATGGGAGGGTTTGTGTGCCAGTGTCATCGTGGAGAGAGCTCTTGGTTCGAGAAGCTCATTCAGGTGGACTGATGGGGCACTTCGGTGTCGATAAAACTCTTGGTATCTTGACCGAGCAGTTCCATTGGCCCAAAATGCGACGAGATTGTGGAAAAGCTTTGCAACGCTTGTCTCGTTTGCAAGAAAGCAAAATCGAAGTCCAACCCTCATGGTTTGTACACCCCGTTGCCTGTGCCTGATCGACCTTGGGTTGATATATCCATGGACTTTGTCTTGGGGTTACCGAGGTCGGGGGAGGACATGATAGCATCTTCGTTGTGGTTGACCGTTTTTCAAAAATGGCTCACTTTATTCCTTGCAAAAAGTGTGATGATGCACAGCATGTAGCTACATTGTTTGTTCTAACGTGTTAAAATTGCATGGTGTACCTCGTACTATTGTGAGTGATCGAGACTCGAAGTTCTTGAGTCATTTTTGGAAGTGTTTGTGGGGTGCCCTCGGCACTAAGCTACTATTCTCGACGTCTCACCATCCTCAGACTGATGGCCAGACCGAGGTAGTAAACCGAACCTTGGGATCGTTGCTTCGGGCAATGACAAAAGGGAAGGTTGGAAACTGGGCTGATCGTTTGCCCATGATGGAGTTTGCATACAATCGAACGGTGCATAGAATGATCAACATGACCCCGTTTGAATGTGTGTATGGCTTTAATCCTTTAATTCACTTGATTTAACCCCATTGCCTCGAGATTCTGTTCTTGATTTTGAAGGGTACTCGACGAGCAGCTGCCTTGATCGAATTACATGCAAAGGTGAAGAAGAGAACCTCGAGGAGGCCTATGCAAGGTTTGCCTTAAAGAAAAACAAGGGGCGTAAAAAGTTGGAATTAAAGAAGGGAGATTGGGTTTGGGTTCACTTCCGAAAGGAACGCTTCCCGAACCAAAGGAAAGGAAAGTTGGCTCCTCGAGGGGATGGTCCATTTCAAGTGTTGACCAAGATCAACAACAATGCCTACGTGATCGACCTCCCTGGTGAGTATAACGTGTCCAACACCTTTAATGTTGCTGACTTAGTTCCTTGTGTTGTAGGTCCAACTTCGGAGGACGAGGAAGGCTTGATTTCGAGGACGAAACCTTCTCAAGAAGGGGAGGATGATGCAGCCCGATCACGTGCTGATCAAGTGATCGATCCACCGATGAGACCGATGACAAGAAGCCAAGCCAAGCTGCTGCACGATGTGCACGTTCACTTAGCCTGGCCGAAGGAAAACAATTGCTCCGAAGCTGAGTGGCCGAGCTCAAGAATCGAAGGCATTATCTTCAGATTTGAGCCCGAAGGCAAAGTGAACAAGGACAATGAGCTCGAAGACAATTGAGCGTCCGAAGGCAACAAGTGTGTGTTCGAGCAGACAATCGAGAACCGAAGCCAAGGCTTACCGAAGTCAAAGTCTGCCGAACACATTTTAATTCAGCCTGCGTGGCTTATTTCTATTGATCAACTGTGACCTATTTACTAGTTTACCCTTAGTATTTCCTATATAAACACTACTTCCTTTCATTGTAAGTAGCTAGTTTTTGGATATTGAAATTGAATGAAAGTGCCGAGCACATTTCTTGTCTCCGTCGTGAGCAAAACCCCGGTGAGGGCTTTTAAGGACTTGTGGCTTTCGGTTAGTCCGATTGAACATTCCTCTTGATCATTCAGTTTGCAAGAGGCAATGTTCTCTTGAGGATTGTTGCATAGTTAGGGTGATTCTTGTCTCCCTTTTGATCGAGCTTAGGGACAGGTTCCCCTCTGTTCTTTCGAAAGAAGCAAGTTTTGTCTTGCTTTTATCTTCTTCTTTATTGTTCTTGTTCCGCGTTTGTGCTAAGCAACCCCTTCGGGAATTGCATTGCACCACACTTACACTGAGTAGCTCCCGTGAGTACTCACATCGCTTGAAGTGTCACGTTCAAGTCCTCCCTCATGAAACTCACAATGAAGATCTTCATCCTCTTGTCCTTCTTCCAAGGCAAATGGTGGAGGCTCCAATAGCTCGCCTCCAAGAGTACCTACACAAAAGCTATAGCAAGAAGAAGAAGATAACATATGGTTAGGACAAAGGGTGCCCTCACTCTCAATTTGTTTTTCCTCTCCTCTCCTTTCTTTCAATTCGCTCTCATGTGCAAGTGTGTGGGGATGAGGTCCAAGAATGTCATCACCTCGCTCACCTTCCCCAACTCCCTCATTTGCCATTGGTTGGCTCATAGGAGTAGTAGAATTACTCCTAGAGTGAGTAGTTACATTTACTTGGGGTATGCCCAAGTTGTGGGGAATGCCCACTTGTTGGGGATTGCCCAACACTTCATCACTAGTACCCCCTTCGGTACCATTTTGGACACTCGGGGTCCATTCCTCTATGAGGCGATCAAACCTCGAGCTTATGGATCTCACCTCGGCCAAGAGGTTGACCAAAGTGCTTACCGGTACCTCAACGGTATCGTATACGTCTCCGGCCATGTACCTACAAAAATTAAAGACAAGAGAAAGAGGTTAGAGTAAAAACCTCACTCGCTCCTCACCTTTGGAATGTCTCTCGGGTACACTCAATTTAGTGGGTGGTAGGATCACTCAAGCTTGATTTCAAAGGCTTCCTCGTAGTTGAACAACCACCTCAATAACCACTCAAGTCACACGAACCAAATACTCTTCGGGGTGAGTGGAATCGATGGGACTCGATGGACGAACGGCTATATGAGTGAGCACTTGAAGCAAAATGTTCTACGAGGCTTCTTTGAGTTCTACTCTCCTCTAGGCACGAATGTCCTAATACGCTCAAGAGTTAGTGTCTTTCGAGTAGGCCAATTACCCTAGAACACTAACCAAGAAGCCCGGAGGCAAACAACAAGTGAAAACCTACGAAAAAACTACCCGGAAATAAGTAACAGGGGGAGGCGCTCCGCCCAGAGGGGGAGGCGCTCCGCCTACCAAAGTCCAGAGAAGGACTTTTGCTGAGGCGGTCCGCCTAAATCGTGAGGCGGTCCGCCTAAAGCTGAAGCTGCAACTTTTTCAACTACGGGTTTTTGGCTTTTTGCACCCAAATTTTCCAACGATTTCAACCCGTTACTCAATTCAATGATACCCAATGGTGTATTCAACTATGATAAACCAATCCCCAATAGTTTTTTAACTTCAAACAACCAACAACAAGATTGATTCAAGTTTTGAAGCAAAATTTTCAAGTTTTCAAGAATTTGGGATTTCAAGAATTTCGATTTTCAATCCGTAACACCAAAACATGTTATGAGGGTATCAAATCAACGGGTTAACAATATAGAACAATTCCAATACATTTAAACGCTTGGGGAATCAAATCCAACCCGATCTACTAAATTTTTTCAACTTTTCAACTTTTTCAATTTTTTTGTTTTTTCTTCAAATCTTCAAGAACAAAAACATAACAACACAACAACAATAAGAACAAGACGAGGATCGTAAGAACGAAGCCTAGCCGTGCTCTGATACCAACTGATGCAATGGAAAATACGCGGAAGCTAAAGACGATATGAAAATGCGGAAGCTAAAACAAGATAGGCGATATCGATGAAGATATCGAGATATAAAGAGCAAGACGAGGCTTGAACGTTTACCTAAGTAGCACCGAGGAACTCGTCTCGATACACCCCGGGTGAAGTCAAGGATCACCTATACTATGCAACTACCCTCAAGAGGCACCTGGCTCTTGCAAATAGAATGATCAAAGAGGTTTCGATGTTCAACTTGGAATCCACCAAGTGAAATCATGCCCGCTCACGGGTTCTTCATTGAGATTCACTCAAGAAATTCATCATTCTACATTCAAGGTTTGTTAAAAGAAATGAAGACCTAAGGGCTCTATTTATAGGCCCTTTCTAAGACTAAAGTAAATGTCTAAAACACCCCAAAGTGGGTTATAACAATACAAGCCACTTAAGGGCAAAAATGGAACTTTACACAAATCCTGCCTCAGCTTACAGGGGGAGGCGCTCCGCCACCATTTGGGGAGGCGCTCCGCCTCATGGCCCTTCAGTGAGGGGCGGTCCGCCTCAGTGGGGGAGGCGCTCCGCCTCTTGCTGTGCAGCCTTCTGGACTTTGGCAGGCGGTCCGCCTCTTTGGGGAGGCGCTCCGCCTCTTCCTGGGAGGTCTTGAAATGGCTCAAAATGGACTCTAGGCGTTCCTCCTTGGTCCGTAGTTGGTCCTCCCTCGATGGTGATCAAGTTCATGACTCCAAATCACTCTCGGATCCTCTCGGGAGCCCTTGATGTATACTCCTTGTGCTCTTGAGCTTGGCTCTTGATGGTTGTCGTTTAGGCCCGATTTATATTGCATCACTCATCACTTGAGGTCTCTTTTCTTTGTGGTGAACCACTCGTGATGCAGGGAAAAACGAGCGGAAGCTAAAGACGATATGAAAATGCGGAAGCTAAAACAAGATAAGCGATATCAATAAAGATATCGAGATAAAAGCAAGACGAGGCTTAAACGTTTACCTAAGTAGCACCGAGGAACTCGTCTCGATACACCCGGGTGAAGTCAAGGATCACCTAACTATGCAACTATCCTCAAGAGGCACCCGGCTCTTGCAAATAGAATGATCAAAGATGGATGAAGTTCAAATTGGATTCCACCATTGAATTCAAGTTCCCAACAAGGGTTCAAATGAGAGCATTGCTCAAGTTTCTTCAATATTCAAGATTGTGTAATGAAATGAAAGACTAAGAGAGCTATTCCCTATGTAATGTCTAAAATACCCTTAAAGTAGGTTAAAAATAAAGGCCACTTAGGGCTAAAGTAGGAAATACACATCAAAATGAAGGAAAATCCCGTAATGCACACACAGGGGTAGGCAGTCCGCCTCCCCCTCTAGGCGCTCCACCTGTTCCAACTTCCAGAGAGTGGCAGCCAACTAGGCGGTCCGCCTAGTGACTTCAGGCGGTCCGCCTCCTTGATCCTGAAGCTTGACTTTGTTTAGGCGGTCCGCCTCTTTGTGTAGGCGGTCCGCCTCATCCTGGGAGGTCTTGAAATGGCTCAAAATGGACTCTAGATGTTCCTCCTTGGTCCGTAGTTTGTCCTCCCTCAAGCGTGATCAAGTTCATGACTTCAAATCACTCTCGGATCCTCCTAGGGAGCCTTTGATGTATACTCCTTGTGCTCTTGAGCTTGTCTCTTGATGGTTGGCGCTTTGGCTCCAATTTGCCCGGCATCATCCTCCCCTTCTTGAAAGGATTTCGTCCTCGAAATCAAACCATCAAGTCCTACAATCAACGACAAGCACAAAGAAAAACAAAACTCCTACTACAAGAGTAGGTTAGTGCAACAAGTGTGGGAAAACACACTCTTATGGTACAACCAAGTATCAATGGCAACAAAGAAGCTCATGTTCCCGAAGGAACTAGCAAGTACTTGGTTCAACAACGAAGTGCTCCCAACACAAGAAGAAACAAAGAGATCAATAGGGCACGACACATGCAAGATTAAGCTATCAAAATCCCTACAATCCCTAAGTTCAAGATTAGCACACCAAGACCCTCCACTACACGAGCAGGTAGGTCCAATAAGAGTGAGTGCAAGCACGGTGGAAAATTCGCTCTTATTATAGAGCCAAGTATCAATTCCAATCAAGAAGCTCATGTTCCCAAAGGGAACAACTCCTTGGCTCCATAGTGTCAAGCACTCACAACCATGACAAGCAAGGGAATCATTAGGACATAGAACATTCACGATCAAGCAATCAAAGTTCCTATGACCCCTAAGCTCATGATTATCATACCAAACCTTCAAGGCAATATTTTCAAAATGTGGCGCAATGGTTTTGGCATGCTCAATTCTCAAAGTGTGGTTAACATATGATGAGACTCAAAATGCGGAAAGTAAAAGGATAAAGAACGAGACGTAACTCGATCTCTAATCCCAAGTAGCAACGGAGAACTGGTT
>JBBBVM010000929.1:0-304443 GCA_037355625.1 Petunia x hybrida
GATCCTTTTCAAGCAATTTACACAAGGGATGAGAAATTTTAGAGAAGTCCTTAATGAACCTGCTATAGAAGCCAGCATGGCCTAAAAAGCTACGAATCGCCCTCACCGAGGTTGGTTCAGGCAACTCTTTAATTACCTATACTTTGACTTTATCAACATCAATCCCTCTACTTGACACTTGGTGCCCTAAGACTATCCCCTCTTGTACCATAAAATGGCACTTCTCCCAGTTAAGCACAAGATTAGTTTCAATATACCTTTTCAACATTCTCTCAAGATTAGTCAGACATTCATCAAAAGAGTTACCTACCACAGAGAAGTCATCCATAAATACTTCCATAATATCCTCTACCATGTCCGTAAAGATAGCCATCATACACCTTTGGAAGGTGGCAGGCGCATTACATAGACCAAAGGGCATCCTTCGAAAAGCAAAGGTGCCATAGGGACATGTGAAGGTAGTTTTCTCTTGGTCCTCAAGGGCAATGTGAATTTGGTTATACCCGAGTAACCATTTAAAAAGCAAAAATGGGTCCTCCCTGCCAATCTGTCAAGCATCTGATCAATAAAGGGAAGGGGGAAGTGATCTTTCCTAGTAGCTTTATTCAACTTCCTATAGTCCATACAAATTCGCCAGCCAATTACAGTTCTAGTGGGGATTAGATCATTATTCTCATTTTTAACCACAGTCATTCCACCTTTCTTTGGCACACACTGGACTGGACTTACCCATTGACTATCAGAAATTGCAAAGATAATAACTGCATCCAGCCACTTTATTATTTCCTTCTTGACTACCTCTTTCATGTTCGGGACTAGCCTCCTTTGATGCTCTATTGAAGGTTTGGCACCCTCCTCCAATAGAATTTTGTGCATACAGAAAGCTGGGCTTATTCCCTTGATGTCAGCAATAGTCCATCCAATAGCCTGCTTGCACTCCTTCAAAACCTGCATTAACCTTTCTACCCGCACATCTGACAAACTAGATGAGATAATAACAGGCAAAGTAGAGTTAGTTCCCAGGAAAGCATATTTCAAGTGCTCGGGCAATGGTTTGAGCTCCAACTGAGGGGGCTCCTCTATAGATGGTTTTGCGGGTGGCGCTATCCTATTAGCCAAATCAAGTGGCTCAAATCGTGGTTCTCTATGCCAAAACCCGGCCCTTCTAAGGCCAATATAGTCTTATCCCATTCCTCGCCATCAAGGATGTCCATATTCATAATACAAGCTTCTAGTGGGTCATTAGGATAGTAAGACTCATCATCCTCAAAATCATCTACCTCTAAGACATTTGCCATGGAACAATTAGCAAACTCACTAGGTCTCCTCATAGATTTTTGAACACTAAAGGTCACCTCCTCGTCATTTAACCTCCTCTTCATCTCACCAGCCTCACAATCTATAATAGCCTTCCCTGTAGCAAGTAAAGGCCTCCCTAAAATGATAGGTGTATCCTCATCAACTGCACAATCAAGAATTACAAAGTCTGTAGGGAACACAAATTTATCTACTTGTACTAGAACATCATCTAAAATCCCTACAGGTCTCTTAACACTCCTATCAGCTAACTGAAGACTCATAGATGTGGGTCTAGCTCTGCCAATACCAAGCTTTTATAGATAGATAGAGGCATCAAATTTATACTAGCTCCTAAATCAAGTAAGGCTCTAGCAAAATTGTGCTTACTAATCGTGCAAGGTATAGTAAAACTACCTGGATCTGCCAGCTTTTGCGCCACAGGCTTAGTCACCATAGCACTGCAAGTGTGAGTCAGAGTAACCGTAGCCAGATCCTGAAAATCAAACTTTCTAGACAAAAGATCTTTCATCATTTTAGCATAACCAGGTACATCTCTAATTGCTTCAAGTAAAGGAATGTTAATATGTAATTATTTAAGCATATCAATGAATTTCTTGTACTGGCTCTCTTTTTGCTGTTTTACGAGCCTTTGGGGGTAAGGGGAAGGTGGTGTCTTACGCTTTACACTTACCTCTTTATTTACCTTTTCAGTTGGCTTAGTCACAGGGTCAGGTGTAATCTCTTTTTCAGCTTCTTCCTTGTCACCAACTTCAGCTGGAACATCCACAGGGTTAGTTTTTGGCACACTAGGCACCTCTTCATTAGCCAATTCTTGCTCTTTGTCTAAATCTCTACCATTCCTCAAGCTAACTGCCATCACTTGGTTAGAATTTGCATCCTTGGATTTACCATTGTGTCTCCTGGCAAGGTACCCTGAGGTTTATTGTTCAGAGCAATGGCTAACTATCCCAACTGTGTCTCTATCCCCTTAATGGCAGTGTCATGGGCTGTAACTTGATCTTGCAACCTTTTGTGTACTCCCACCATGGACTGCACCATACTCTTAATATCAGCTATGTCATTAGCTTGCTGTGTAGGTAATACTACCTGCTGGTTATTATAAGCTGCTTGTCTCTGGTAAGGAACTTGTTGTCCCTGCTGTCTGGCAGTGTTGTATGGAGCTGGTTGTTGTGCCTATCAAACTGGAGCCTACTGATTGTATTGCTGCCTCTACCCATAATTCAGAAAATTCACATCTTTAGTATAACCCAATAAATCAGAGTCAGCAAAATTACCAGGATCAGGTGTGTCCACTTGGTTAATGGGTTTTAGCATGTTTTCATTAAATTATTTCAAAGCCACATCCAGCGTAGTCTGTAGCCTTGACATTTGCTCTTCAACCCCATGATCAATTCCAGCAGCCAAAACCTTTGGGCCTGAGCCAGCAGATGTATCTCTAGTCAACCAGCCTGAATTTTAAGCCATGGTATCGAGTAGAGCTTTTGCCTCAGTAAATGTTTTGCTCAAGAATGCTCCTCCAGCAGCTGCATCTAAATTGCCTTTGATCTGATCATTCATACCCATATAAATTCTTTGTCCCAACATCTGATCAGAAATTCCATGATGGGGACACTTCCGCAAGCAACTTTTGAACCTCTCCCAAGCCTCTGGCAGAGTCTCGAGCGGGGTCTGCCTGAACATGAGTATTTCATCAACCATCTTCGCAGTTTTGTTTTGTGGGAAAAATTTCTTCATGAACTTGATCACCAGCTCATCCCACGAAGTGATAGAATTGACTGGTAAAGAGTCAAACCAGTCACTAGCCTCATCCGTCAAAGAGAACGGAAATAGCATCAGTCGCACGACCTCAGCCGGAACTCGGGCATGCTTCTGAGTTTCACACACCCTCATAAAATTTTTCAAATGCTTCTGAGGATCATCAGTGGATTTACCCGCGAACAATCTAGCATTGGACAACAGACTAACCATGGTTTGGGTGATGTAAAAACTCTCAGCTTCAAAGTCCGGAAGCTGAATAGCAGAAGCCATGTTTCCAGCCACAGGCTGAGCAAAAGCATTAAGTGTCAAATCTTCAGCCATCTCAATTTCTTTGGTTACTGATTTTCTAAGTGTATTGCCAACAATATTCGCCCTTTTTAAGGCGTGGAAGGTCCTCTCAATCTCTAGGTCAAACGGTTTCAACTCTGCAGACTGAGATCTTGTCTTACGCATACATCTGAAGCACACAAATTCCAAAGAGTTAATTCAAGATGACAAAAGTGAAGTCAATTGAAAAATAAAACTAGCTATTCCAACAACTAAAATAACACCGTGGTCCCCGGCAATGGCGCCAAAATTTGATCACGCCCAACTACGCCCTATAAAAGGGACTAAGCGGTCGCAGCAAATATAGCTCGGTACTTAAAGTCCCGAGGTCGAATCCCACAGGGAACACTTGAAATCTAGTTGCTAATCAAACTAATTTATCTAATCAATTAACTTCGAGGTTTTGTAATTGTATAATAGTTTCAATGTAACAAAAGTAAATTGCAAAGTATTAAGAAATAAATTAATCAAGGATTTAAAAGCCTAGGATTGATTTACACAACTCCTACCTATGTGTTAGAGTAATTCTTTTAACAAATTCAACTTGATTTTCTTCCTATTGAACACTTGCTCAAATTATACAACTATTCACTTCCATGTAATAGTAGTAACTTTCACTAACCAATTTTCCAATTAATTAGTGAAGATAACTAGGACTACAAGTTTAGTTCACAATCAGGATCAATGGTCACAAATCACCTTATTGACAACCTAAGTAATACCTTGATTTTAGGTTGAAATATTGCTAAGTGTTTAATCCAAACCTATGAATCTATCCCTAGACACACAAGAATAATGGGAACAATCAATTGGGAGCTCTTCCAATTAATAGCAATCAAAACATAAACACTTAGATAGGAAGGATTCACAAGTTTCAATTATTGAAATAAATATTCATAACACATAAGTATTGGAGTGGTTCAATCAATCCTAGAATGGGTAAGTTAGCCACTCATGTTCATGATAGTCATATCAAAATAATTCATGAATGAATAAATTACAAAAAGTAAGGAAGAATTTAGGAAGAACTCGTGTTCTTGAAGTCTCCAAAGCTCTAGCCTCCTTTTTGCCTCTTTCCCAGTGTATCTATCATAATGGAGGCAAAAGAAGCTTTTATACCCTGTAGGAAACTAAGCAAAAGTACAAAATTGCCCTTGAAAATTTGCCCATAACACTGTGCTCCGCGTGGCACCCGCGTGCCACGCGGACTAACTTTCTTCATGCAATTCAGCTCGCGTGGTGCCCGCTTATTTGGCCTAAATGCGCTGAAATTTTTTCTTCATTCCTAAGCGAAGACTCTATTTCTTCCCGTGTCACTCGCGTGGCACACGGATCACTTGAACTCTTCAACATCTTCACTTTTAGGTCCAAAACTAGCACTTTCTTGCTCAATTCACCATGTTCAAATTCTACAACACCAAACAACTCATTTAGTATCACTCTTGAGAATTTTGCATATAAACTCTTAGGTGCACTATCATAACATGGTAAAACTACCCTGAAAATATAGGTAAAATAGCCAAATATCAACTTACTGGAGAAGGCCCAAAGTAGCCAGAGTTCTAATTTTTCAGCCCCTTTGAGACCGATCTACAAGAAATGATTAATCATTTTGGATAACAGATGATGGAAATGGAAAGAGGGGCTCGAGAGCTCGGAAAGGTATTATTTGAATTTTCTGGTCGCCGAGCGGTGGTTGTCCGGTGGCAGTAGGGTGGTGGTTCGGTGGCGGAGCAGCCGACGGCCAGTGGTAGTGTCTATTTTTCTGGTGGCCATGGAAAATTTTCGAAGAGCTTTGATAGTTCTAATGAATTAAAGGGGTGAAGTGATAAATGAGGTGGTTTTAATTATAATACTAAACTAAATATTTAAACCACACAAATAAAACTCAAATTAAATTAGAAAATTAAAATCAAGAAAATATGTTTGAATTTTTTTTTTAGTATTTTCCCTCTAATTAATTAACGATTAAACTGATTAGATGAAAAAAATATAGAAAATTAGGTAATTCCTAACAAAATTAACATGGTATTTTAGTATTTCTTGAAATTGTGTGTAAAATTAGGTGATTATAGCTGCCCCTCTTTGTTCAAGAACATGAAGAGTTTTCGGGCAAAGACGTAATCAATAGCTAATTTTGTCTTTTCGGTTCTAACCACGAGTGTGTTTTGTAAATGGTAATCGTACCCTGACTATAAGGCTACCTATATATCTTCGGACTAAAGAATCAGGTCAGTGTAGTTCCTGAGGAGCGGTAGTTGGGATTACCGTGTTCAGACACACACCAGACTCCTCTAAATCAGGGACTTATACTAGACACTTCTAACCACAACGAGACTAACTCTAGACACTTTGAGACACACTGGGACTGAACTTGATGCTTCTAGACTTACCCGAATTTACTCGAAATACTTTTGACATACTAGAGCTGTTGTTGCTGGTTGGTGGTCACTACTTTACAAGAAAATGATACAACATTTAAATGTAAAATTACAATATCCTATACTAAGTCCTCATGCTTCCCAAGGTTGATCTTGCTCCCCAAGGTTGATCTTGCTCTTTCTGAAAATTAAAGTCACTGCTTTGGTGAGTCTTGTCTTGAAACTTGAAATAAAACCATCACTCTGGTAGTCTTCCTCTTGCTGAAACTTCAACGTAATCACCGCTTTGGTGGGTCTTGTTTTGTTAAAAGTAAAACCACCGCTCTTGGTTCAAGTGGATCATGCTCCTTCTTGCTGAAAATAAAACCACCGCTCCGGTGGGTCTTGCTCTTGGTAGAAACTAAAGCCATCACTCTGATGGATCGTATTCTGAAAGCCGAAAACTCTAACCCATTATACCAATGAGGTTTTAACCGAAAGCTGAAAATTACAACCCATTATCCTAATGAGGCCTTGACCGAAAGCTGAATATTATAACCCATTATCCCAATGGAGTGATGATTGAAATGAAAAATTACGACCCATTATCTCAATAGGATCTTTACAAAAAATTGAAAAATATAACTCATTATCCTAATGGGGTCTTGACATAGAGCGGAAGAATCTAACCTGTTATCCCAATTGTGTCTTGACAGAAAGCTAAAAATTCAAATCTATTATTCCAATGGGGTCTTGACTGAAAACTGAAATCTGAAAACTCTAACCCATTATTCCAATAGGGTCTTGAAAGAAAGCTAAAAACTCAAATCCATTATCTCAACGGGATCTTGACAGAATCTAAAATTCAAATCCATTATCCCAACAGGGTCTTGACAGAAAACTAAAGTTTATCCCTTTATCTCAATGGGTCTTGTCTTGAAATTTAACACTGATGCTCCCAACTTAGATGGTACTCGATATTTCTTTCTTTCCCTTTTCTTCTTTGTTCTTCACATTGGTCTCCCGACGAACAACGTCTTGTTATGATCGATCTATCATGTGTCCCAATTGAGAAGCGTTTTTCGCCAAAATATTTGTCCCAGCCTTTATGTAAACCCTTGACGAAAATAACAAACTATTCCCTGGTGATTTTCATGGTGCAATCTCGGTGTTGAGCACCAAACCCGACTTTATTCTGGTGCAATTGAAACTTGTAAACAAACTTTGCAAAACTTTCTATTGCTCGAAAATAGTAAGAAGGAAATAAAATAAAAAATAGATTGAAGATATTCAAGGAGGAGACATCAGACGAAAGATGTCCCTGGAGGTAAAAGAAACTTTTCCAAAGGTGAAATGACGACCTTAGTAAACATGACATCCATTTTGAAATCAACCCTTGGTCTGTTCACATGGTCTAACCCTGACCTTGCCCCAGTCTGAGAGTCCTATTTAACCCTTTACTTGATGAAAAATCTAACGACCCTCATTCGACTAGTAGTGCCTTTTTGAGGTTTTCACTGGCTTGCCTCTCTTTTTGTTTTTTTACCTCACTATTATCTTGCGGCGCCGTTTGGGATTTCCACTGGCAAGACTTTATTTTTTTTCTTTTTGTTCTTCCCCTCGACCGCATCTCGCATTCTTTCCAGTCGACTGTATTTTCTCTTTTTCTGTCTGCATCCCTTATCTTGATTCCATCGGAATTTCCATCTCTAATGACTTTTGTGTTCCCGTCTCCTGATTGCTATTGTTACAAATAAAAAATGGGACTTCACGGTGCGAAACATCTCCCTTGACACCCTACTCATCTCGACATTCTGAAGGATCGATGAGAAGGGTTTTATTGGCATTTATCTGGGATAAAATGGAAAACTCTTGCTTGAGAGATCAAAAGCGACTCATGAAACGACAAAAGGCGCCTTCTTTAAAAATAAACTTCTGCCCTAGTTTGTGATAAACTTGGGCGCTTCGACTTTCTTTCTCATTTGAGACTGGTATGGTTTTGGATACAACTTTTGGAATGTATTTTTTTTTTTTAAAAACAAACAATTTCTGTCCCAGAAATTGGGGATCCCCCCTTCTTTTTTTTTTTAGTTGTTCTCTTAGTATGAAAAGTGGTATGAAAGCATCTCATGAGACGACTTGGTGAAATTTACAACCCTTGGAAGTATTCTTATAAAAATAACAACAAACTTTAGCCTTATTTTAGTGAAAACTATGGACTTTTTCGCTTTCCTTGCATCCATAGCGCCGAAACTTCGGCAACCCGCCGAACAAGCTGCAACCCGCAACTTTTATGGGCCAAGTCAGGTTAATCGACTATAAAAGACTCCAGGTAAGTTTTTTTACTTTTTACACTACAACCCGTAAAAGCCTTGCACCCACTCATCGGAACTCACTATTCCGACCGACCAAAACCACAACCAACACTCCAATTCACTCAAGCACACTAGATTTCATCGATCGACTACCACCCCGTCGACCCGCTCTCATTTTTCAAGCAGATCCAGTAAGTTTTAACCCCAATTTTTTTTTAAATTTCTTGTTATTTTAAGTATGGGATAAGTTAGAACATCATGTTGGGGGTGGGGTTTGGTGAATATCATGCTTTTTCACATGAACTTAGGAAAATCTAGTACCTTAGTTTTAGGGTTTATTTTTAACATTGTTTTGTGAAGTTTTATGCCCTATGGTGTGTAATATTGTTTGAATTAGTTATTGAGTGAAGAAAATGGTAGAAGAAGAGAGTAAAAGATAAAAAATTACCAAAATGAAATCAAAAAAGTAACCTTGAACATACCTTGTGATGCTTGATTATCTTGAAAAGATTTGAATTTGGTATGATTTTTGGTGGAATTTTTGTTGAAAATTGGTTGAACATGTGGTCTCGTTCTTGAGAGAGAGTTTGAGCATAGTGAGAAGTTGAAAAGACCACATAGGAGTGTGTTTGGGAGTGTTAAGGGATGTGAGAATGGAATATCTTGGGATCTGTACACTATAGCCAAATCTGGCCAATGACTCGGCGAGCCACCGATGAGGAATGATGCCGCAACTTTACGTACGGAAAGCATTTGGAGGACCTGCAGTTCCACCTTCCACCCCATCGGTGCTAACATATTGTTTGAAAAATGGGCGGGGGATGCTTACCTCTCGCGCCTCAATGGGCGCCCTGCCGATTCCTTTCAACAGGATTTTCTGTGGCCCCTAATGTCTATTTGTGCGTGCCGCATGATTTTCTGCGGGCCGCCGAATATTTTGCCCTACTAAAAATTCCCTGAGATTCCCAAGTGTTTCACTTCTTTCTTAGACTTCATATGTAGTAGTTTAACATTATCATAGTATAGTATAGGAGTAGAATAGTGTGGCTAGTTTTTATGCTTATACTTTGCTTTGAGATGGTCTTATTCAGGCACTCATGACGCGCAAACACGTAGTCACCAAAGGAGAGAAAAAGGAAGCTGTAATTTAGAAAAAGCTGGAGGCTAATTGATATAGCCTGTGTCCGTGCTGATCTAGTGTTCCACCAGCCATCGAGACAGTGACACGAAGCTAAGCAAAGCTTTTGCATGATGTTCATATCCAGCTGGCGTGGCCAGGAGAAAGCAACCATTCGGAAGCTGAGTGGGCGAGCTCGAGATATAAAAGCTACATCTGCAAGCTCGAGCCCAACAATGGAAGTCACCGAATGTCAATCATTTACGTCGATCGATGAGCGACCGAAGGGCTGCCACTGTGCCCGAGGCAAGAGAGCGTCCGTTTTCATTGTGTCGAGGCTGAGCGACCGAACATATGTCACGACCCAATTTCCAAGGGCTCGTGATGGCACCTAAACAACATTTACCTAGGCGAACCAATGAAACAAGATGCGGAAAGAACAATAATGTGAAAAGATCATAAATGGATATATAAATATAAAAGTGTGAAGTCCAAAAGAATATATCCACAAAAGAATTGGAGCATTCTAAGAGTGACTCAATAAAGTATGAATATACATCAAAGAAATCTGAGTCCTATCTCTAAGTGACTCCGGCGGTATGCCACCACGGTCTGTGTGGTCGGCTCACCTCAATCAAAAGTCTCAGAAGCCTCGGGAACCGCTAACGTCCGGGCTGCTGACTGGATGAAGGACCTGCGCACGTAGCAGAGTAAGTTATGAGCCGAAGCCCAGTAAGATCACCGACAGGCCCGCTAAGGTACCCTTGTGGGACAAGTCGCTACATGCATCATAAGCAACAACATACTATAGTAATCATACAATAAAGTAGTGAAATCACAAATAGATGTAACACATTCCATACACACAAGTAGTAACCAGAAGTCTCAAGGATTATGCCCATCCAACGTAAGGCATAGGTCAACTCAGCGGCGGTTTGGAGGTCCAATCTCTACTCCCGTGCCGACTAACCTAGACCTACGATGGACTAGCAACACCACTACTAAGTATCAACCATATACCGTGACCCGAAGTCACTATCACAATCATGAATAAGTAGACCAACGACCCGTAGTCGTTGGCTCATCTCAAATCTGTCTACGATCGCACCACACCCCCTGTCAAGTGCATCGTATCTCAATAAATCAAGTGACCACACCACACCCCCTGTCAAGTGTGTCACATCTCAAAGATCAAGTGTCCACACCACACCCCCTGTCAAGTGTGACACATCTCATAGTATGGGCGACACCACACCCCCTGTCAAGTGTCCCTCTAACAGTATTAATATCCACGACATTAATAACAATAACAAAAATAATAACAGAAATATTAATAACGATAATATTTCACAGTCACCGTAACCCAGGTTGGTTATGCTAGCTGAACGTAAGGCGAAGGTTAACCCGACCACAGTTTGGGGGTACAATCCCTACTCCCATGTCGTCCAATCCAAGGTTACGTATAGACAGCACTACCCAACCCGGCACGTGAACAAATCAAGTACCAATATCATACAAAAGCCGGCAAAATCCTCGGCAAGACATTTATCATGACATGCCGGCAACATCCTCGGCCATGTCCCAAGTTCTTGCTATCTAAGCATGGCGTAGCAAGCGTTACTACGATATAAATTTAAGCTACCTCGACGTAGCGTTTAGACCGGCACATACCTCGGTCGAGTCACAATCTCGCTATTTATAACAAACAATAATAGCAAGTAATTCACATCATTAATCCTAACCATTGTTAGGTATATATACGCGTACATGAAGCATACTAGCATGAAGGAAGAGTCCACAAGCACAATAGAGGTCAAGTCTCACTTACCTCGAAATTCGGGCTCAAATGCCGGGAAGAATCTCCTTTCCCGCTCGCCTTGCCCGCGAAGCACTCTCCACTAGGTCTATTAAGACAAGATATAGCACATATGAGTGCTCAATTATAGCTATTTAAGCCTATAGGCATCCTAGGGTAAAATTTACCAAAATGCCCCCGGGTAGGGCCGAGCCCTAAATTTACAAAATGTACTTTTCCGGACTCCCCACGCTCCCGTGAGTCCAAAAGTACACTTAGATTCCACATGCGAGCCTTGCTCGATGTCTTTCCCCAATTCTTAAGAATCTAGGGTTCTAACCCATTTCCAAGAATCAACCCTTTGATTCTTCTGTTAATCAACATAAAGATGGATTGAAAGGGCTTACCTTAAGTGTAAGTATGATTGGGTCTTCAAGAAATACCCAAAAATCGCCTCAAGAGCTCACCAAATGATTTTTATAAGTTATGAACCGAAATGCCCGAAATGGCCTTTTTATAGCAGTTTTTGCCTCTGTGACAGCTTCTTTTGAGAAACTCATAACTTTTGATAGGAATGTCCAAATGACCTCACACCGGTGCCATTAGAACTACAACTCAAAGGGCTACAACTTTCATGTTTTGAGTTTTTCCTAATTCCTTACGGATTGGCCGGAAATCAGCTTTTATCCGGCTGTTTGCGCCAAAACAGAACAGTAAAGTCGCACCAGATTTTCTACTGTTTTAGGGGCAAAACGGGACCCTACGAAGCTCAGAATGATCCCAAATTTTGCACACAAGTCATAAAATACTTGGGTGACATGCTCGTCAAGACGGAACTCAATTCGGACCTCCAGAACTCAAAAAGTGGGTCCCACGGCAAAGGTTCAATTTTCGACTTTCGCCAAAATAGCAAAATTTAACCAAACGACCTCGGAATCCAATTCCGAAAGTTGCTACAAGTCACAAATGACTATACGAACCTAACGGAACTTTCGGATCTCTCATCGGAGCTCATTTGCTCAAATCGAGCTCGGAAACCTCTTTTAACTCTTTTAAACTTCCGAAACGGGGACTTTATCAAAAGTCCTATCAAACGAGGTCCGTTTTAAATTTTGAAGGTTGCTACATATCATAAATGACGAGACGGACCTAACGGTGCGCTCGGATTTTCCATCGGGGTTCGTTTACTCAAAACGACCTATCGAAACCCCATATTCCTTTCCGAAATTTCATAAACGGATCCTTTTCTCGAAATCTATCAAACGGACTCCGTTTCGACTCAGATTTCACAGACGGGTCATAAATGACCTAACGGAGCTTTTGGAACTGTCGACACGCAAATCGAGGTTTCGGATACCGTAACGACTATTTGAGGGTCGTTACATTCTCCCCCACTTAGACTCTCGGCCGTCCTCGGACGAGCCTAAGTCTAAGGTAGGATCCACACACTAGCCACGGAGCTGGCACGGATTTCGAGGACCCCTCGGTACCACCCGAAATCAATAAAACTTAAAAATGCAAATTCAGGCTTAGAAAATACAAGGATTTCATACCTGAATCATCGAACAAGCGCGGATGCCTCTCACGCATCTCGGACTCAAGCTCCCAAGTGGCCTCGGCAATGGAGTGATGCCCCCACTGAACTCTCACAAGCGGGATCACCTTCGATCTCATCTTACGGACCTCTCTAGCCACAATAGCAATAGGCTCCTCCGAATAAGCTAAGTCGCCATCTACCTCCACGGAAGCCATATCGATCACATGAGACAGATCGTGAACATACTTCCGGAGCATGGACACATGGAACACCGGATGAACAGACAGAGAGGGAGGCAAAGCCAGTCTATAAGCAACGGCGCCAACGCGCTCCAATATCTCAAAAGGCCCAATGAACCTAGGACTGAGCTTGCCTTTCTTCCCAAATCTCATAACACCCTTCATGGGCGACACTCTGAGGAATACCCGGTCCCCAACCATGAACTCAAGATCTCTCCGCCTCCGATCTGCATACGATATCTGCCGGCTCTGAGCCGTGCGGAGTCGATCCTGAATAACCCGGACCTTATCTAAGGTCTGCTGCACCAAATCGGGCCCCAACACCTGGACCTCACCAGACTCGAACCAACCGATAGGCGAGCGACATCTCCGACCATACAATGCCTCAAACGGAGCCATCTGGATAGAAGCCTGATAGCTATTATTATATGCAAACTCTGCTAGCGGCAAATGGCTATCCCAATGGCCTCCAAAATCAATAGCACACGCCCTCAACATATCCTCGAGGATCTGAATGGTCCGCTCAGACTGGCCATCAGTCTGCGGGTGAAATGCAGTGCTGAGATCGACCCGAGTACCCAGCTCTCTCTGAAAAGATCTCCAAAACTGAGCTGTGAACTGAGCACCTCGGTCAGAAATGATAGAAACAGGAGCACCATGCAATCTCACAATCTGCTCAATGAAGATACGAGCCAGACGCTCCGAGGTATAAGTAGTCCTCATTGGAATGAAGTGAGCCGACTTCGTCAGTCGATCAACTACTACCCACACCGAATCATGCTTACCCACGGTCAGCGGCAAACCAACTACGAAATCCATAGTGATCTGCTCCCACTTCCACTCGGGAATGGGCATAGACTGGGTCACCCCGGCTGGCCTCCGGTGCTCATACTTCACCTGCTGGCAATTCAAACACCGAGATACATAATCAGCAACATCCCTCTTCATCCCTTTCCACCAATACAGCTCTCGAAGATCATGATACATCTTCGCAGTACCCGGATGAATGGAATATCTCGAACTGTGAGCCTCTGCCAAAATCATCTGCCTCAGCTCCACAATGGCTGGAACACATACCCAGCCGTTAAGCCGCAAAGCACCATCATCACCAATCACGAACGAGGACACTCCCCCACTCAGGACCCTGTCCCGGAGATCTCTCAGATAAGGATCCTCGAACTGCCTTTCCCGAATCTGGGAAGCTAAAGACGACTGAGACCCCACATATGCAAGCACCCGGCCTGGAACAGAATCATCAAACCGAACCCCACTAATGGACAAAGCCTGCAACTCACGGGCCAACGGCCTCATATCAGCATCAAGATAGGCGAGGCTACCCATGGACTTCCTACTCAAGGCATCGGCTACAACATTAGCCTTTCCGGGATGATACCGGATAGAAAAATCATAATCTTTCAGCAGCTCTAACCAGCGGCGCTGTCTCCCGTTCAAGTCCTTCTGAGTGAACAAGTACTGGAGACTCTTATGATCGGTGAATATCTCACATGGCTCGCCATAAAGATAGTGCCTCCACAACTTCAGTGCAAACACGACAGCTAACAGCTCCAAATCATGGACAGGATAATTCTTCTCATGGACCTTCAGCTGTCTCGAGGCATAAGCTATCACCTTACCCTCCTGCATCAGAACGCTACCCAGGCCAACACCCGAAGCATCACAATATACGGTGAATCCCCCGGATCCACTAGGCAAGGCCTACACTGGCGCTGAAGTCAACAGAGTCTTAAGCTTCTGAAAGCTAGACTCACAGGCATCGGACCACAGGAAAGGAACATTCTTCTGGGTCAACTTCGTCAGAGGTGCTAAAATAGAAGAAAACCCCTCGACGAACCGCCGATAATAACCTTCCAAGCCTAAGAAACTCCGAATCTCTGTAGGAGAAGTAGGCCTAGGCCAACTCTGAACGGCCTCTATCTTCTTCGGATCAACACACACCCCATCCTTGGTCACCACGTGACCTAGGAAAGATACAGAACTGAGCCAAAATTCACACTTGGAGAATTTGGCATACAACTGCTGATCCCTCAGAGTCCGAAGAACAACTCTCAAATGCTGCTCATGCTCCTCCCTGCTCCTTGAATAAACCAAGATATCATCGATAAACACAATGACGAAGGAGTCAAGGTAGGCCTTGAACACTCGGTTCATCAGATCCATGAAAGCAGCTGGGGCATTCGTAAGCCCGAAAGACATCACCAGAAACTCATAGTGGCCATATCGGGTATGAAATGCAGTCTTGGAAACGTCCTCGGACCGAATCCTCAACTGATGATACCCCGACCTCAAATCAATCTTCGAGAAAAAGGTAGCACCCTGAAGCTGATCAAACAAATCATCAATACGCGGCAAAGGATACCTATTCTTGATGGTAACCTTATTCAGCTGCCGGTAATCAATACACATCCGCATAGAGCCATCCTTCTTCTTCACAAATAATACCGGGGCACCCCATGGAGACACACTGGGCCTAATGAAGCCCTTACCGAGCAAATCCTGAATCTGCTCCTTCAGCTCCCTCAACTCAACAGGAGCCATACGATACGGGGGAATAGATTTAGGCTGAGTGCCTGGCAATAGATCAATGTAAAACTCTATCTCCCGCATAGGCGGCAAACCCGGCAAATCATCAGGAAACACATCCGGATACTCACAAACAACCGGAACTCTATCAAGGGATAACTCCTCTGCCCGGACATCCCGAACTGAAGCAATATATCCCTCGCACCCACTAGATATCATCCTCTGCGCCTCCAAGAAAGAAATGATCCTACTCTTCGGAGAAGGCCTGGAACCTCTCCATACAACCCGAGACTCACCCTCTGCCCCGATCGTCACGGACTTGGCATGGCAATCCAAAGTCGCATGACAGGAAGCCAGCCAATCCATGCCCATAATGACATCGAAATCAGACATATCGAGCAGCATCAGGTCCACTAAGGACTCTACACCACAGATGGAGATCATACACTGCCGGTAACCCCTATCTACACATATAGAAGACCCGACAGGGGTGGCAACCATAAAGGGATCATCTAAGAAGACCAGATCCCTGCCCAAGCAAGGGGCAAATCCCGGCGACACATACGAATAGGTAGACCCCGGATCAATAAGAGCATAAGCATCGCAGCCACAGACAGAAATAATACCTATGATGACATCATTGGATGCCTCAGCATCCTGACGAGTCATAGCATAGACCTGCGCCGAGCCTCCTGAACCCGGAGCTCTCTGAGACTGCTGTCTAGGAGGAATCTGAGAAACGGGTCTGGCGGCCTGAGGACCAGATGGTACCATAGCTGCAGATCCCTGGCGACCTGATGAAACATAAGGGCAACTCCTGACATAGTGCTCTGGAGACCCACACTCAAAACATCCATCACCTCTACCTCCTCTACCGCCTCTACCACCTCTGCCATGACCACCTCCAAACGAACACCTCCCATGATGCCTCTGATGGCACCTCCCGCACTGCGGCGGACCAGACTGCGAAGAGCCACCCCGCCTCTAGGATGACTGAGGCCTCGGGGTCTCTGAAGAAAAATCCTGGGCAGGCAAAGCAGCAGCCTGGGGCCTAGACTGAGAACGGCCCTGATGACCCTGACCCCTCTGAGCGGATCCACTATACCCACCAGACTGACGCGATCTCTTGGCCGCCCTCTCCGCGTCAGCCCTGGCGAAGATATCCTCCATCCGCCGCGCCACATCAACTATCTCAAAATATGACTTGTTGCCCATATCAGGGGCAACAGCTACCTGCAAGCGGGGATGAAGACCCTCAACAAACCGGAGGACCTTGTCCCTCTCCTGAGCCACCATAGCCGGCGCAAACTGAGACAACCACAAGAACCTGGTGTCATACTCTGAAACAGACAGGTTTCCCTGTCTCAACCCCTCAAACTCGCGCCTCTGAGCATCGTGCAGACTCTGGGGCTCGAACCTGCTCATGAACATAGACACGAACTCAGCCCAAGACAAAGGAGGGAGGTCACTAGACCTCTGCCGCATCATGGAGACCCACCATGTCTCCGCATCTCCCGATAATCTGAAAGAAGCACACTGCACCCCTAAGGTGTCTCTAGTACCAAGAACTGTCAAAATCTTCTCACACTTCTGAATGTACCTCTGGGCAGTACATGTAGCTGAGGTACCGTCGAACTCTGGAGGCTGAAGCTTCATGAATGACTCTATCCTCTTGGCAACCTCCTCAGTGCCCATAGGAGGAGTAGAAATAACAGGACCTGCCTGAGGAGCAGAAGCAGAAGGCTGGGCAATATGATCAGGAGCAGCCTCAGAAGTAGGCGTGCTCATAACAGGTGTGGTCGGCTGAGGAGCCAAAACAGGAGCTGCAACATCATCTCTGACAGTGACCTGATGGCTAGACAAGGCCATCAGTCTCATATACTCCTCTGAAGAGATCACAACGGTGCCTGGCACAACAGCAGGCACAGGGCGAATAGATGCTGACAGAGTCGCTGCGGACACCGCAGGGATAGCTGTGTCCTGCCTAGTGGCTGACGGGCGACCTGCCCAAGTCTTCTTAGCAGCTGGCGGCTGCGTAGGTGCTGATGGCTCTCCCGCAGACGCGGGTGTAGAAGATGCAGCCCTCCTGGCTGAGGATGCTCGCGTCCTCGCCATCTCAATCAATACACGAAAAAGGGTCAGCACTTATATAAGCTACTCAGCACGAATAGAGATGAAATGAAGGGAAAACATTTCCTAACATGCTCTTGTAGCCTCTCGCTCATAAGTATGGTCGACAACATACCCATAAGCAAGACTCTACTCAGACACTGCTCCAAGACTCCTAGGACTCGAATTAGAACCTAGGGCTCTGATACCAAACTGTCACGACCCAATTTCCAAGGGCTCGTGATGGCACCTAAACAACATTTGCCTAGGCGAACCAATGAAACAAGATGCGGAAAGAACAATAATGTGAAAAGATCATAAATGGATATATAATTATAAAAGTGTGAAGTCCAAAAGAATATATCCACAAAAGAATTGGAGCATTCTAAGAGTGACTCAATAAAGTATGAATATACATCAAAGAAATCTGAGTCCTATCTCTAAGTGACTCCGGCGGTATGCCACCACGGTCTGTGTGGTCGGCTCACCTCAATCAAAAGTCTCAGAAGCCTCGGGAACCGCTAACGTCCGGGCTGCTGACTGGATGAAGGACCTGCGCACGTAGCAGAGTAAGTTATGAGCCGAAGCCCAGTAAGATCACCGACAGGCCCGCTAAGGTACCCTTGCGGGAAAAGTAGCTACATGCATCATAAGCAACAACATACTATAGTAATCATACAATAAAGTAGTGAAATCACAAATAGATGTAACACATTCCATACACACAAGTAGTAACCAGAAGTCTCAAGGATTATGCCCATCCAACGTAAGGCATAGGTCAACTCAGCGGCGGTTTGGAGGTCCAATCTCTACTCCCGTGCCGACTAACCTAGACCTACGATGGACTAGCAACACCACTACTAAGTATCAACCATATACCGTGACCCGAAGTCACTATCACAATCATGAATAAGTAGACCAACGACCCGTAGTCGTTGGCTCATCTCAAATCTGTCTACGATCGCACCACACCCCCTGTCAAGTGCATCGTATCTCAATAAATCAAGTGACCACACCACACCCCCTGTCAAGTGTGTCACATCTCAAAGATCAAGTGTCCACACCACACCCCCTGTCAAGTGTGACACATCTCATAGTATGGGCGACACCACACCCCCTGTCAAGTGTCCCTCTAACAGTATTAATATCCACAACATTAATAACAATAACAGAAATAATAACAGAAATATTAATAACGATAATATTTCACAGTCACCGTAACCCAGGTTGGTTATGCTAGCTGAACGTAAGGCGAAGGTTAACCCGACCACAGTTTGGGGGTACAATCCCTACTCCCATGTCGTCCAATCCAAGGTTACGTATAGACAGCACTACCCAACCCGGCACGTGAACAAATCAAGTACCAATATCATACAAAAGCCGGCAAAATCCTCGGCAAGACATTTATCATGAAATGCCGGCAACATCCTCGGCCATATCCCAAGTTCTTGCTATCTAAGCATGGCGTAGCAAGCGTTACTACGATATAAATTTAAGCTACCTCGACGTAGCGTTTAGACCGGCACATACCTCGGTCGAGTCACAATCTCGCTATTTATAACAAACAATAATAGCAAGTAATTCACATCATTAATCCTAACCATTGTTAGGTATATATATGCGTACATGAAGCATACTAGCATGAAGGAAGAGTCCACAAGCACAATAGAGGTCAAGTCTCACTTACCTCGAAATTCGGGCTCAAATGCCGGGAAGAATCTCCTTTCCCGCTCGCCTTGTCCGCGAAGGACTCTCCACTAGGTCTATTAAGACAAGATATAGCACATATGAGTGCTCAATTATAGCTATTTAAGCCTATAGGCATCCTAGGGTAAAAATTACCAAAATGCCCCCGGGTAGGGCCGAGCCCTAAATTTACAAAATGTACTTTTTCGGACTCCCCACGCTCCCGTGAGTCCAAAAGTACACTTAGATTCCACATGCGAGCCTTACTCGATGTCTTTCCCCAATTCTTAAGAATCTAGGGTTCTAACCCATTTCCAAGAATCAACCCTTTGATTCTTGTGTTAATCAACATAAAGATGGATTGAAAGGGCTTACCTTAAGTGTAAGTATGATTGGGTCTTCAAGAAATACCCAAAAATCGCCTCAAGAGCTCACCAAATGATTTTTATAAGTTATGAACCGAAATGGCCCGAAATGGCCTTTTTATAGCAGTTTTTGCCTCTGTGACAGCTTTTTTTGAGAAACTCATAACTTTTGATAGGAATGTCCAAATGACCTCACACCGGTGCCATTAGAACCATAACTAAAAGGGCTACAACTTTCATGTTTTGAGTGTTTCCTAATTCCGTACGGATTGGCCGAAAAATCAGCTTTTATCCGGCTGTTTGCGCCAAAACAGAACAGAAAAGTCGCACCAGATTTTCTACTGTTTTAGGGGCAAAACGGGACCCTACGAAGCTCGGAATGATTCCAAATTTTGTACACAAGTCATAAAATACTTGGGTGACATGCTCGTCAAGACGGAACTCAATTCGGACCTCCAGAACTCAAAAAGTGGGTCCCACGGCAAAGATTCAATTTTCGACTTTCGCCAAAATAGCGAAATTTAACCAAACGACCTCGGAATCCAATTCCGAAAGTTGCTACAAGTCACAAATGACTATACGAACCTAACGGAACTTTCGGATCTCTCATCGGAGCTCATTTGCTCAAATCGAGCTCGGAAACCTCTTTTAACTCTTTTAAACTTTCGAAACGGGGACTTTATCAAAAGTCCTATCAAACGAGGTCCGTTTTCAATTTTGAAGGTTGCTACATATCATAAATGACGAGACGGATCTAACGGTGCGCTCGGATTTTCCATCGGGGTTCGTTTACTCAAAACGACCTATCGAAACCCCATATTCCTTTCCGGAATTTCATAAACGGATCCTTTTCTCGAAAACCTATCAAACGGACTCCGTTTCGACTCAGATTTCACAGACGGGTCATAAATGACCTAACGGAGCTTTTGGAACTGTCGACACGCAAATCGAGGTCCCGGATCCCGTAACGACTATTTGAGGGTCGTTACAACATAAGTCAAGAGAGCCCGAGCACATTACTTCGGCCCTGCGTGGCCTTGTTTTATTTGTCGTCTATGACCATTTACTTGCTTACCCTTGGGGATATCCATATAAACCCCTTGGCATAGTTCATTTTGGATACCTAGTTTTTGATATATTGAATGATTAGTTGTTGCTATTAAGTTTCCGTCGTGAGTCGAACCCCATCGTGGAAATTGTATGGAACTTGTGTCAATCGGTGGATTCCGTTTGAACATTCTCTTCTTTGATCATTTAATTTACACGAAGCTTGTTGTCTTCTTGAGGATTGTTGCCTAGTTTTAGGTGACTCTTTTGTCATTGAAGCCGAGTGGCCCCAAGACTTGCTCCATGGTTCGTTTGTATTGAAGCATAGATTTCTCTAGCTTTCATCTTTACTTTATTGTCTTTACTTCCGTTGTTCCTGTTCGATTGCTATGCTTCTCTAAGTTAGCTTGCACCATTTTGGTATCAGATCACGGTTTGGGCTTGTTCTTACAACCCCAATCCTGTTCTACGTTATCTTTACTTTCGTCCGTTGTGTCTTTGTTTCCGTTTCGTTTTCTTGTTTTGTTGTGTTTTTACTGTGTTGTTGGTGTTCTTGTTACCCAAAAAAAAAGTAAAAGAAGAAAATTCAAAAAAAAATTTTGATTGTTGGCTGTTTGTAGTAAACAACTACAGATTCTTGTTACACCATTGATTTGTGATTTTGGAAAGTACACGTCGTATGTTGTTTTACGACTAGGGTTTCTCTAAGAATTTGTACGGTTGACGAGGTGGTACTTTTTTTCGAACCCCGGTGAGTTTTGGTTGATTGTCGTTGAAAACTAGTGGTTGTTGGATGATTTGGGTCGAGTTTTGTGCTTAAAATTCAAAGTTTAGCTGTTTAGCCACTGTCCATACTACAGAAAATTATTACATTGTAACAGTGCACAGACAAAGTTGAAGTTGTTCATAGCTTAACTTGGAACTTGAGCTTCCTCCGTTCATTGCAAAACTTAATAAACGGAGAAGCGACTTGTTTGGTTTCTGGACTGTGAACAAAATTTTAAGGTGTCCATACACCGGAGCAAAGTTCACTATTCCATTGAAGAAGAAGTGGTTAAGCATTGTTGCCTAAACCCCCTCCCCCTCCCCAGGTGAAATTTTGTCGGCAGGAAAAAGGAAAATGTGGATAAGGTTAAACCCTAATCCGTACTAAGGAGGGACCACTTTAGTCCATACAAGGGTGATGTGTCCGAGGTTTCCAAAAGAGAAAATGGAGGGAAAATTCTCCTAGGTTAACCTTTTCTTTGTACCCATGGAATCTCGTTAGTAGATCTCTGGGGTATATTCTTCTACTCGAGATCTTGCTAATTTGTTTGAGCTTATAGGAACTCGTGCATGGGGTGACCGAAGTCCATTTTCATAGATAATTCTTGACCTCCCGTTTGCAGTTTTTTTTTTAAAAAAGGCGTCCGTTCCATCTAGTCGAATCAATTCACTCTTCCTGAAGAAGACAACGAGTCTTGTTGAATTCTGAGGATCTTAGAGAGATTGATCAAACCGAGGAAGTCATTGGTTATAAGTTCTTGAGTGACCGAACCTACATTGAGTGGACCTGAGCACCACCCAACAAAAGTGAGGGAGTATGTGAGGTGATTTCTAACCTTTAACATTTTCTTGTCTTTGGTTTATGCAGGTTCAATGGCTAGAAATGCGGAAAAAGATGTTGAAGCGTCCGAGGTGTCGTTAGCCGACCTCTTGGCTATGATACAAGGAATCCATGTCGAGGTGAAAGGAGTAAGTGCTCGAGTAGCTAACCTCGGGTAGGAGAAAGGGTCTGTGGCCTTACCTGGGTCCGGTGCTGATACTAGCAATTCAACTCTAATGAAACTGGAGCAATTTGCTGATTTGGCTCGTCAACAACGGTTGAGGAATGAGGCTGTTCAAAATAAAACTATGGGAAATTCCTGAGCTAAACAAAACTTGGGCATTCCCTGAGCGAATTAACAGAACTTGGGCGTTCCTCAAGCTGAACAACAAAACTTAGCCAATCCCCGAGGTGATAGATTACCACTTCCAAGGCCCCGGAGAAAAGTCGTGGTCGTTGATGAAGAAGTTGATGATGGAGAGTTTCCCGATGCTGAAGCTGAGTATGAGCCACCGTTCGTTCAATGAAGGCAGGTTCAACGAGGCTGAGGGAACTTTCGAGGTCGAGGCCGAGGCGCATACGTTGATAGAATTTATGAGCGTGAGGTTGATGACTATTATGATGAGCATTCGGAACCAATCCGAGGTGCTCGTGATTCAAACTTGAACAGTGTCAAGATCACTATTCCTCCTTTCAGAGGAACTAGTGATCCAGACCAATATCTGGATTGGAAGGTTTGATTGGAATGAATTTTTGAAAATAATGAGATGACCGAGGAAAGAAAAGCTGCACACGTTATTGCTTCGTTTGAGGCATATGCATCTACATGGTAGGAAGAAGACAAGAGAATGAGGAGAATAAATGCTTACCCCGATGTTCTTACTTGGGTGCAGTTGAAACAAGCGATGAATGCTAAGTATGTAACCGCCAAATATCGGCAGGAACAACTTAGGAAGCTCTATGATTTAAAATAAGGGTTCAAATCGATTGAAGAATACTATGATGAATTTGAAAAGATTCGATTGGCTCTTGATATGGAAGAAGATGATGAGCAAGCCATCATTCGGTTCAAAAATGGACTGACTCGAGATGTGTCATCTCAATTTCGACTGCATATGTATCAATGTTGGATGATGTTTTCCATGCAGTCGTAGATGCTGAGAAATGGGTGAAGGACGATAAAGCAAATCGGTATCGAGGGTTACTACTTCAACTCCTTTAAATCGGGGGAAAGATTGGAAGAGTCTGAATCCTACAAGTGCCAACACTGGCCGAGATCTGAAGAAACCCTTCAAAAGGGGAGTGACCGTTAATAACTCCAAGGAGATAGGAGGTAAAGCTCAACTCAAAACTCCTAGTGCTTCAAATATTAAATATCATATATGCAGGGGTTATGGTCACATGGCAAAAGAGTGTCCGACTCGTAAGGTTATGCTTTTGCTCGAAGATGGAACTTTTCATGAGCAAGGGAGTGACTTTGAAGAGTAAAATAAAGAGGAGACTGGCCGACCTAAAAAAGATTATGGACGAGAAGCTACCGAAGCTGACCACCCGAAAATGTTTCTTGTGGTTTGTAGGAACTTGAGCACTATGAACCTAGAAGAAGAGGACAACCAAAGAGAAAATCTCTTCCATTCGAGGTGTCGGGTGAGAGGAAATGTATGTTCAATGATTATTGATTCGGGTAGTTGTGAAAATGTGGTGAGCCAACCTTGGTTTCGCAATTGGGTCTACCTACCTTAAAACACCCTCATCCATATCGATTGTAATGGCTAAACGAATGTGGAGAACTAAAATTTATCAAGAAAGTGATGATCAAGTTCAAAGTGGGAACTTATCAAGATGAGATTATGTCCAATGTGATTCCGATGCAAGCTTGTCATTTACTGTTAGGGCGACTGTGGCAGTATGATAGGTCGGTTATTCATAACGGACGATCCAACACTTACACTACTAAGCTCGGTGGAGAGAGCTTCATTCTCAAACCTTTGTTTCCCAAACAAGTCAATGAGGACTATAAACGGATGAAGGAGCTCAAAGAATTGGTCAAAGCTAAGTCTCCTGTAGGGACACAAATTGTGGCCGAGGACAAAGAGACACCACCAGTGGCAGGTAATATTTGTGCAATTATGTGGCCTGGTGAGTGCCTCTGAAACAATGATCGAGGCAAGCTGATGATTTGCCTCGTGCATAAGGGTATCCTCTTGAACTATAATGATGATTTCACTAATGAAAACCCTTTTCCTAGTGCTGTACAAAGTGTTTTGTAGGACTTCGAGGACATGTTCCCTGAAGAAATGTCAGGTGCATTGCCTCCGTTAAGGGAAATCGAGCACCAAATTGACTTCATCCTGGGGTCTCAAATCCCCAACAAGCCAGCCTACCAGAGTAATCCCAAAGACACCAAAGAGCTCCAACGGCAGGTGGATGAATTGCTGAACAAAGGATTGGTTCGAGAGAGCTTGAATCAGTGCGCCGTTCCTGTTATCCTTGTCCCAAAGAAAGATGGAACATGGTAATGTGTGTTGATTCCCGAGTAGTCAACAAAATAACGGTAAAGTATCATCATCCTATTCCTCGATTAGATAACATGCTTGATGAAATCGGGTCTTCTTATTTTTTAAAGATAGACCTCAGGTCCGGTTAATACCACATCCAAATGAAACTGGGTGATGAGTGGAAAACTGCATTCAAGACCAAACTCGGTCTCTATGAATGGCTAGTGATGCCATTTGGCCTCTCTAATGCCCCGAGCTCTTTCATGCGATTGATGAACGAAGTGCTTAAACCGTTTATAAATAAGCTTGTTGTTATATATTTCGATGACATACTTGTTTATAGCAAATCTGTGGTTGACATGTTGAACACTTATGGCTTGTGCTTGATACACTTAGAAGTGACAAGTTGTATGCTAACTTCAAGAAATGTGCCTTTTGTGTCGAGCATGTAGTCTTTCTTGGATTTGTTGTGAGTGCTAGTGGTGTTGAAGTCGATGAGTCTAAAGTCGAACCAATTAGAGATTGGCCGACCCCTACTTCGGTGACTCAAGTCTGTAGTTTTCATGGGTTAGCTAGTTCTTATAGAAGGTTTATTCAAGACATTAGCACCGTGGCAACTTCCTTAACCGAGCTGGTAAAGATAGACCATCCTTTTGTGTAGGGAGAGTCCCAAGAGAGGGCTTTCTAAGAGTTGAAACGGAGGCTAAGCTCTGCCCCGTTACTATAACTCCCTGACTTCGGCAAAGCGTTCGAAGTTGAATGTGATGCATCCGGAGTTGGGATCGGAAGAGTGCTTATGCAAGAATTGAAGACGATCGCTTACTTCAGCGAAAAGCTTCAGGGTGCAGCATTGAACTACTCTACGTATGACAAGGAACTGTATGCTCTCGTTCGAGCACTCGCTCATTGGCAACATTATCTTAGGCCCAGTGAGTTTGTGATTAAAAGTGATCATGAATCCTTAAAACATCTCCGAGGCCAAGAGAAGTTGAACTGACAACATGCCAAGTAGCTAGAATTCATTGAGAACATTCCCTATGTATTCATTAGAAGAAGGGTAAAGACAATGTTGTGGTCGATGCGTTGTTGAGGAAATTCACCTTAGCGACCACTCTCGCTTCAAGATTAATGGGGTTTGAAAGCATCAAGCTGATGTATGAACACGACCCCAAGCTTAAGAGCGTCTGTGACACTATCTTGAGTGGCCGAAGGCTGGAGAAGTATCAGTGGCATGATGGATATCTCTTTAAAAAAAGGGAGAGTTTGTGTGCCCGTATCATCTTGGAAAGAGATTTTGATTCGAGAAGCTCACTCCAGGGATTTAATGGGACACTTCGGCGTCGACAAAATTCTTGGCATCTTGACCGAGCAGTTTCATTGGACCAAAATGCGAAGAGATGTGGAAAAGCTTTGTAATGCTTGTTTAGATTGCAAGAAAGCTAAATCCAGGTCCAACCCTCATGGTTTGTATGCTACGTTACCTGTTCCTAATTGCCCTTGGGTTGATATGTCCATGGATTTTGTTATAGGGTCACCGAGTTCTGGGGGTGGACATGATAGCATATTTGTCGTGGTCGACCATTTTTCCAAAATGGCTCACTTTATCCTTTGCAAAAAATGTGATGATGCACAATATGTAGATACTTTATTTATTTCTAGTATGTTAAAATTTCATAGTGTGCCTCATACTATTGTGAGTGACCAAGACTCAAAATTCTTGAGTCATTTTTGGAAATGCCTATGGGGTGCCCTTGGCACCAAATTACTATTCTCGATGTCTCACCATCTTTAGACTGATGGACAGACTGAGGTAGTCAACCGAACCTTGGGAGCTCTAGTTCGAGCCATGACCAAAGGTAAGGCCGGGAATTGGGCTGATCGTTTGCTCATAATGGAATCTGCATACAACCGTACTGTGCATCGAATGATTGGAATGACTCCGTTTGAGTATGTGTATGGTTTTAACCCTTTGATTCCACTTGATTTAACCCCGTTGCCTCGAGATGCTGTTGCTGATTTTGAAGATACACGCAGAGCTACTGCTTTGCTCGAGCTACATGCCAAAGTGAAGAAAATTCTTGAGGAAGCTTATGCCAAAGTGGCCTCGAAGAAAAATAAGGGGCGAAAAAAATTGGAATTGAAAAGAGAGGTTCCCGAACCAAAGAAAATGGAAGTTAGCTCCGAAAGGGGATGGTCCGTTCCAAGTGCTGAGCAAGATCAATAATAATGCATATGTGATCAACCTCCCAGGTGAGTATAATATATCCAACACCTTTAATGTTGCTGACTTAACTCCTTGTGTTATAGGCAAAGCACCGAAGACTGAAGAGGGCTCAATTTCGAGGACGAAGTCTTCTCAAGAAAGGGAGGATGATGACACCCATTGTCCGTGCTGATCAAGTGCTCCACCACCCATCGTGACCAGTGACACTAAGCCAAGCCAAGATTTTGCATGATGTTCACATCCAGCTGGCGTGTCCGGGAGAAAGCAACCGTTCGAAAGCTGAGTGGCCGAGCTTGAGATATAAAAGTTACATCTGCAAGCTCGAGCCCAAGAATGGAAGTGATCGAATGCCAATCATTGACACCGATTGATGAGCGGCCAAAGGGCTGCAACTGTGCCCGAGGCAAGAGGGCGTCCGTTTTTATTGTGTCGAGACTGAGCGACCGAACACAAGTCAAGAGAACCCGAGCACATTACTTCGGCCCTGCGTGGCCTTGTTTTATTTGTCGACTATTACCATTTACTTGCTTACCCTTGGGGATATTCATATAAACCCCTTAGCATAGTTCATTTTGGATACCTAGTTTTTGATATATTGAATGATTAGTTGTTGCTATTGAGTTTCCGTCTTGAGTCGAACCCCATCGTGGAAATTGTATGGAACTTGTGTCAATCGGTGGATTCCGTTTGAACATTCTCTTCTTTGATCATTCAATTTACAAGAAGCTTGTTGTCTTCTTGAGGATTGTTGCCTAGTTTTAGGTGACTCTTTTGTCATTCAAGCCGAGTGGCCCCAAGACTTGCTCCATGGGTTCGTTTGTGTTGAAGCATAGATTTCTCTAGCTTCCATCTTTACTTTATTGTCTTTACTTCCGCTGTTCCTGTTCGATTGCTAAGCTTCTCCAAGTTAGCTTGCACCACTAATCTAGCTAAGGCAAGATAGGAGGAAGAAGCATACAAGAAAGGGAAAACAATGGTGGATCCTAAATCATCAAAGCATAAGTCAACTCCTGGACAATAGCCTTCAAATCCTACCCATTCAAGTGATAAAGTTGAGTCAGATGTAGCTGACTGGGGTGAAGAAGGGGTGCAAATCATGCTAGATCCTACAAAGGACCCCAGTGAACAAAGAAGATCATGAAGAATAGGTTCAACAAAAGCAAAGAAGCTGAGGAAATGTTCCACACAAAGAGAACTGTAAACCCAGAAAATATGGTGCAAGTTAATGGGCCAAGAAATATGGTGAGGAGTTTTATGGTGAGATAAAGAGAAGAATGTGGGAGTTTTTGCTAGAACCCCCCGGCAAATACAATGAACTGGTGGTGAAGGAGTTTTATGCCAAGCTTTCACAAGAAAAGAGAGATTCTTACCATGTCAAAGTGAGAAAAGTGGATGTCTTCTTAAGTGATGAAGAGATAAATAAGGCTTATGGGCTGACACCACAACCCGACCAATGGGACTATGAGAAAAAAGACAAAATGTGGAAGGCTGAGGAAGAATCAAGCTTGTGAACATGGCTTGCAGCTATCATTGCCTCACCTAGAACTTTGCCAATTAGATAGAACCAGGGATTGAAATAAAAAAGGATGAGTTTGATTGCAAAAGGGTGGAATATTGTGATCAGTAGCAGGTTCTTCCCGTGTTTGAATGATACAAGAATCACCAATGAAAAGGTCGTTCTCATAGCATCGATCATGCACTACTATCCCATCGATGTAGGCAAAGTCATCGTCAGAAGCATCAATGGTAGAGCTCATCAAAACTCGACTGCTATTGTCTTCCCATACTTGCTCACTAAACTGATGAAAGGTGTGCCCATGTTTCTTGACATTGATTACTTGAAGAATACCAAGGGCATTGTTGATCTCAAGAGAATTCAAGATGATGAAGTCAAGAAAAGGGAAACTTTTGCCCAGATGGATAAAGATGAGATAGCAACTAAACCCCCTCAAGGAGGCAAGAAATCTCCAGTAAGAAAGCTTCCAGTTCCTCCTCCAATAGTAGAGGAAGTCTCAGCAAGGCAATTTGAACTCTTCAATATTCCTCAAACACTGAAAGGCGTCAATGACAAGCTATTGGGACTTGACACAAAGGTGACACATCTAAGGGAGCCATAAGTTGAATTGGACAAATTCCTCAAACCTGTGGTAGATGCTATCAAGATGGTGACCAAAGATGTGAGAGACAACACTGAAAAGCTAGAAGATGTGAGAAAGAGAGTAGCAGACATGGAGCATTCTGACCAGAAAACAAGATTGGAGCTCAGGGCACTGAAATAGAGAGAATATCAACAAAAGGAGTTGGGACTAGCAAACCAAGCAAATATGATGAAGCAGATGACAGTGAGGGTGAAGAATGAGAAGATGATGAAGAATACCAAGGTGAAAATGCCACAAAGGAACAACAATCTCCAAAGCTTAGAAAAGATCCAAAAGTGGTACAAGCTGAAATGCATGTATTCAGAGAGGCACAAATCAAGAGGAGACAAGAATTAAAGAGAATAGAGAAGCAAGCGGAGCAAAGCAATGAAGGCCCCAAATTGAAAAGGCAAAAGACAGAAAGTGATGTGAAGGAAAAAGTGAGTGAAAAATAAAAAGAAAGTGACAAGGCAAGTGAATCCAAAAAGGACCCAAAACCATATTCAAGGAAGAGAAAAATGGAAGACAGTGGAAAGAAGAGTGAAAAAGAAGTTAAGGTGAAAGAAGGAGACAAAAAGAAAAATGAAAATGAGAAGAAGGATGAAGGAGAAATAGAAGAAGAGAGGGCAAGAAAGAAGGAGAAAGAAAGAAAACAAAAGGAAGAAGACAAGAAGAAGATGGAAGATGATAGGAGAAAAGCTGATGCACAAGCAAAGGTAGCAGAAAAAGCAAGACAAGCACAACTTGCCAAGCTAGATGAGGCAAATCTGAAGGTCATGGCTGCCAAGCCAGTTGCAACACCATCCTCAGCTCCTACTGAAACAATCCAAAGTCTGGCAAGTGAAAAAGCATCATCCACCACTCCACTTGAGAAGGACAAGACTCCCGCATCGTCATCATGATCATTTCAAGGAGAATTCTCACCCCTTACCTATTATATTTTTGTTTTACTGTTTGATTGGTTGCTTTGGGACATAATAACTCTTCATGTTGGGGTGGGGTATTATTTTTATTTTGATGAATGTCCTAAACTATGTTGATGTTAATTTGGTACTTTAATCTAAAAAGTTTAATTTCTTGTTTCTTAATGCTCGTCTTTTTAATTCCTAGTGTAATTATCTTTATTTGATAAAATGAGAACCCAAAAACATTGAAAAAGTAGAAAATCCAAAAAAAAAATTAAAATTTTAAAAAATTTCAAAAAAATATGCTATGGGTACTCCCGTGAACTACGCTTGGAATGTTAACTCCTCTCCTCTGATTCGCACTTGTTGCGATACTAGGCAAGCCTTGTAAAACTTACTTTCAATTGGGCCCGAAACAACAACTACCTCAATTGTAAATATCATTTGTGTAAATAGTTAAGAAGTAGTAAATAACCTTCTTGGTTTTTCTTTGACTCGATTTTTTTCTAAGAATGTAATTCTTTTGAACTGGGCACTTTTTAGGACTTAATCATAGAAGTGCCATTTCGTCCTTGTTTTGTGACTTGTTTGATACCGATATATTAGGAGTGCACATGAGAAAGTTTAGTGGATTGTTTGTTGAGAGTTGCACCTATAACCTTTAGGTTCTTTTGATGACTCTATGCATGTGTAGTATAGGCTAAATCCTTATCTTAGGTGCTTGAGAAAGTTGATGTTCTTGTCTCTTGTCCTTGTGCTAGTGAAGTGAGTCTTTGATTAAGCTTGTTAGTTGCATATGCAAGTGAGAACTTAGCTTGTGTGTCCTTAGAAATGGATTGAGTGTCAAATTGGTGATTGGATAGTATAATAGGCATTTCTTCGACCCATTTGAGCCTTTCAAGCCTACCAAATGAAGTCAATCCGTAGTTAGCATACTTTGAGCCTTAATATCTTTTCTTTTGATAGCCACACAACTAGCCAGAGCCAATTCTAAGTGGTTAACAGCACTAACCTTCTCTTGGCCCTATCTCCTTGAGGCATTGAAAGACGTGAAACTTAGAAGTCTAAATTTCGGGGAGGGGAGCAAAGAAATGAAAGCTATGTGGCTCTTCAAAAAGGAAAATGATTGTATAGAAAAGTTGCGAAAGAGAAAAAGAAAAAAATCAAGAAAAGCACAAAAAATAGCAAAAGAAAATGAAAAGACAAAAAAATAGAAAAGAAAAGCAAAAAGAAGAATAAGAGCCACAAAGCAAAATCAAGAAAGAAAATTGGGAATAAGAGCTAATATGAAAGGAAAAGTTCAAAGTAAAATGAATGGAAAAAGATAATGCAGTGCCCAAGGAGGGAGATTAGTCACTTTTTATCCAAATTGTACCCTTCCTATGTTCAAAAGCCTACATTACAATCTTAGAAGTCCTATTTGATCCTTCACTAATTGATATGAAAGAAATGACAAGTGACATTAAGGCCAAAGCTTATGACATTGCATGCGCATAACTTGCATTCATTTGTGAGAGTGAGAGGTTAGACTTGAGGGTCCCTTTTGTTTGAATCATATTGAGAGATAGGGACCCATTCCTAGCGATGAGAGCATTAGGGGACTTGAGACTTGAAGATGCAACTAAGAGATCCTTAGGTGAGTCGAGAGAGTAATTGTGCTATATATGTTGTAGTCACTACTAGAAGCTCTAGTAGATATAGTTGTAACTTTGGCGCTTATAATTGATTGGTTGGATTCTCATGTGTGAAACTAAATGTTGGTATCAACCAAAGTCATGAACTTCTTCTTGTCTAAGTCTCATTGTTGAACTCAATCTTGGTGTTATATTGTAAATCATATTTCTTAATGTTGCTTGAGGACAAGCAAAAGCTTAAGCTTGAGGGAGTTGATATGTTGGTATTATATGCGTATTTGCAACTCTTTTAGATTAGCTTTCAAGTCCTAAAGTTTTGTTATTTGAGTAAAGCTTATGTTTATCTCCATGTTTTAGGGTATCAAAGAGAATTAGTATATAAAGCCAAATGAATGAAGAAAAAGCAAAAACAAGCAAACTTTGGCTACATTTTGAGGAACATGGAGATAGGACAGCAACTTGATCAACGCCTCGCCGAATCACCGGCTGAAGGAGGAGAGAGTTCAAGAGCTCAGCACATTCCATTGAAGCAAAGAGGCGGATCGCTGGATGAAATGCTGAACGCACTTTGCGACAGAGCAGAATAAGATGCGGCTCCATCGGCCATCATAGAGAGCTCAGAAAATCAACGGATTGCTGAAGTTTCCCGCCGCTTGGACTGCGACTCCGCCGGACCTGCACTGCAGAACAAGACAAAAAGAAGAGTTAGACTTGTCTTCGGCAACCGTGCACTTTAATAGGCGGCCCGCTAAATAACCGACAGTCTAGTGTAAAATAAGGCAAAATGGCAAACTTGTAATTATTAGCCTAGTTTTCAAACCCATGTCTATAAATAGGTTGTTATGCCTCCGAGAAAGATATACCTTTTTCAGCTTAGAATACACTTTTTACACTTTTGAATATTCTTGGAGGCTAAGGAATGTTTTTAACTTGAATCTTTTGTAAAGATTTCATTTTCTTAATCTATTTCTTTACATGATTCTTGCCATTTCATCTTTTACCATGCTTATGTTAGACCCTACTATGAGTAGCTAAACTCATACTAGGGGTTTATTCAAGATAACTTGATTGTTTTAACTTAAAACTTCTTTTTAATCTTATAAAATTTATGGGTTAAGGTGAATCTAGTTCTATATCGTAATTTTCTTAACTAGGGTTTGAGGCACAGCCGTACTGAACCTAGCCGTACTGAAATTTCATCACCCTAACGGGATTGAAGGTGTAGGTTAATGAAAATTAGCGAGCATTTGGGTTACATTGGCTACGGCCTACCCCATCTAAACGGAAAAGACCTAAAAAGGTCATTCCCGCTCAGGTCTTTGGACTAAGATTTCTTGCACCCCATTATTGACCCTAACGGGATTGATGAGGTAAATCCTCCTTATCCCTAATGTGTTTTGAGGAATACCATTATGGTCCGACCATTGATGTCACTCATATAATTTGTAAGGTTAAAGCAAGAGTTTAGTTAAAGGAATCTTGTCGAAATGAGTAAATCCCTAGCTCTATTTACAAATATTCTAAAGTGCTGAGTTAATTTTATGCTCTTAGTGCTAATCATTAGTCGTAGTTGTAGTTAATTCAATTTCTATCAATTTATACTTAGGAATAGACGAACAATTCGTAGAACTCGTTACTATTCAATCTAAGACTAATAGATTGCAAGCTAGCTCCCTGAGTGAAACGACCTCGATTAGTCGTTTCGGAAGTTAGGACTCCGATTGGCATGCCGATAATTTTAAAATATTTGTAATGTCCATTAGGACTTGTCTATAAAATTTGAGCTAAATCAGACCTCGTTTTGTAGGCATCGGAAGAAGGTTTCAGTTTTTATTGTCGATAAATATTAAAAAGAGATTTTTGAGCTCGGTTTTGGCGAATGAGCTCCGATTCGAAATTCGAAAGCGCCGTTAGGTTCGTATGATTATTTGTGACTTTTGTGAACTTTCGAAAGTGAATTTCGATGTTGTTCGGCTAGTTTCCGCTAAAATGCCGAAAGTTAAATAATTTGACTTTTTCCTATTTAAATTCGCATCTTGAGTTTCGGAAACCCAATTTGAGATCCGCCTTTACGAGCATGCTATATATATTTTATATAACTTGTATGCAAAAGTTGGAATTATTTCGAATATCATAGGGTTCCGTTTTAATTTTTATCGCGAAAAGAAAAAAAAAGAAAATAAAAAAAATGAAAAAGGAAAAAGACAAAAGAAAGGAAAGAAAAAGATATTGGAGGCGGTGGCCTTAGGATATATAGGTAAGGATGTGCAGAAACATGAAAAGGAAGGGAAAACATGAGACGGTGAATATTATCAGAAAAAATGCCAGAAAATGAGAAAAGGGGCCGGAGAAAAGTAGAATTTTCATCCTGAAATATTCAGGTAATGATCCTAATATATTATTTGAGTTTATTACGTGTGTTTGAATATATTTTAACGGTAAAACTTGGAATATTAGACATCGTTTTAATAAGTTCAATTAATAGTTTAAAGGGTCAAATGGACCCCGATAATGAAATTGATTATATATTCGTACTCAGTAAGTTATGGGCAACATATAAATGTAATTTATTTAGGGTTTGGTTATGTGACCTTAAACCCTGTACATAGGCCTGACCTGCGTATTGCGTTTGCGAATAGGGTATCAGGTTCCTACCTGGATTACCCTAAGATGTGAGGAATGAAGCCTTTAGCCTAATTTGATATATTTTTCTGCTTATTGAACACAGTGGGATCGTTTGGCAATGAATCCAAAAGGATAAAGCGGTAGTTGGGTAACAGTGTTAACTTTGGAACGAGGTAAGTGTTTATATCCATTTCTTTGGAGGCACCTGGCCTCGTGGATTTTCTACCACGTGTTCCTTACGTGTGTAGCTGCCGATAGGCATACTCCTTACGCCTTAGCTTTAGATTTACATTGTATATTAAATGTTATGTTCTGTTGTTGGTATTGCATTGATGATCTGAGCATTGTACTCTGGCTGTGAGTTGGCATCTACTTCCCGGCTGTCGATGAAAGTCCCGCGCCGGTGAAGGGTTATTAGTGCATCACATTGCATTCATATGCATTATATGTCATTCATATGCATTACATTGCATATCATATTGGGTGCAGGAGTATTCCGCCTCAGGAGCAGGAGTATTCTGCTCCATTGTATCATATTGAGGGTAGGAGGATTCCGCCCCAGGAGAGTGCAGGAGTATTCCGCCTCAGCTTTACATTTTATCGGGTGCAGGAGTATTCCGCCCCAGGAGAGTGCAGGAGTATTCCGCCTCTGTTTTATATTATATCGGATGCAGGAGTATTCCGCCCCAGGAGCAGGAGTATTCCGCTCCAGTTGGTTATCAGATTGGGTTTCCCTCGAATGCAGGAGTATTCCGCTTCGGGATGGGATGACGGGCACATGTGACCCTTTGCATCATATTTCATTTCATCTCATTTCATTTCATTTCATACCATTGTGTAGACTTGTGGTACATAACTACTGTTCTGCTTCTACGTGCATTGCTTATTTGTTGATATGTTTCTGGCTCGTATTCCTAGTTGAGTTTATTGTTTCATATGTGTTTCCAGTTATTACCTGGCTCTGCCTTTTTATAATTTAAATAAGAGGAATTTGGTTTATTTGTTTCTTTTCTCCCTGGCTAGCTATCCTATTCTTTTAGGTGGCTAGTCTGCCCCACTTATTGAGTCCTTTTTACTCACCCTTGTTTGTTGTTTGTTTCTTGTCTATCTATTTCGTTTCGGCAGGTTCGCTCCAGAATTGAGTTGGCCACGTTGTGAAGGAGCGAAGACGACTTCAGCTGTCAGGGTGAGCCAGCTTTTATTTCGGATGGCCACCAGTTTATTGGTTATTATTCCAATTGCATTTTGCTCCCTTCAGGAGGTATTTGTCATCTTTTGTACTCTTAGATGTCTAGTCTGGATAGCCCTAAACCTAGTATGTGGGTAGTCAGCTGTAATTTCTTTTTTTTTTTTACAGCTTAGAGGTATCATTATGTTTGTACTTTTTCTAAGCCTTGCTTTTATTTATAAATTGAATTATATTTATTTTCCTAATTTAATTGATAAGGGTTCGACCGACCGGTCTAGGGAAGGATGTTGGGTGCCCGCACGGCCTAGCCGGATTCCGGGTCGTGTCACTGAGGTAATCGACACCGACTCCTAGTTGGGTACTACTATCTTTGACGATTGCCTCAGACCTTTATAGGTGAGTGGATTGAGCGTGGATCGACGAGCTATATCAACAGCAACATCGAATAAAGTCTCAGCCTCGATCTCTTGAGCTATGCTGGACCTCAACAAAGGAGAAAGCCCATCAATGAACCTCATGGCTTTCTCTGAAGGCTCACGAGTCAAGTCTGGAGCATAACGAGACGTATCAGGGAACAAGTTCTAACACTCGGAAACTGATAAGTTACCCTGTCCTATCCTCTCGAACTGACGACGCTTCTCGTCCAGTTCGTTACGAGGAAGAAATTTCTCCATAGATCTGCTAGAGAACTCGCACCAAGTCAACTTAGGAAGCCCTGCCTAACTAAGAGAAGTGTGGTCCACTATGCTAGGGCTGGACCCTCAAACTACAAAGAAGTATAGCCCACACCATACTCCTCCAAAGAACCGAGAGCCTCCAAGATATGCTGGAAATGATCCAAGAACTCTTGAAGATTATCTGATGAACGGCCTGCAAATGTCGGCAGCTGCAACCTGGTGAAGTGATACAATCTCTCCGGGTTCCCATTTGGAACCACCTGACCCAGCTGACCTACCTGGATAACTTGAGGCACAACATCCGCTGCCTCTGGAACATGAATTGTTGGAGCGACATTCTAAACTAGAGTAGGAGCTCCTTAAGTCTGAACATTAGCCTCAGCGACAACTGAGGAGCTGCTTGAGGCATATGAGGTCCCTGGGGCAACTTAGTCGCCAAAAACCTCATAAAGGCTTCCTGGAGAGCTGGAATGAACACAAATATCGGGTCACCCTCCCCCTCAGGAACTGGTGCTGTTGGGCCCCTTGTTGGGCCTCAATAACTGGGTAATCAGCATGATCCACAACTGTCGCGGCCTGGGCAGCTCTACCTTTGCCTCGACCATGACCTCTACCTCGGCCTCTGCCATGACTGACACTTCTACCACGCAAAGCGGCTAGCATAGGTGGTACTGCCTTTGGCTCCTCCGCCTCACACTAAGCGGTCGCATGAGTGCATATATGCCACCATAGCCTTTCATAAAAAGGTACGGACGACTCCGCTCGATCAATGAGACTATATTAGACACTATCATGATCTAGAAAGACTCTAAAGAAGGATCAGATACCAACTGGCATGACCCAGATTTCTAACTAGGCCGTGCGGGCATCCGATATCCTCTCCTAGACCCGTCAGGTAAATCTTATCGAGTCGATAAACATGAATGACATAAAACTTACTTAGAATAAGCATAAAAGGGCTCAAAAGGCATAAACATCATATATATATATATATATATAGACACACACACACACATACAAAAAAAGCTGCCTGAAAGAATGGAGCTAACCACCCAAGTATAAAATTCAGAGGTTTCCAGATCAGACATCTATGAAAACAAAAGTTATACACATATCTCCTGAAGGAAGCAGAGTAAGTCTAACAGCAAAAAAACTATAGCTAGTGGCCTCTACGAACAAAAGTTGGCTCACCATAGACTCCTGGAATGCCCTCGCTCCAAAATCGTGCTGCGTGTTGGGTCCTAACGTGGAATATGCCAAAATGAAAAGACAAAATATGAAATAGATAGGGAGTGAGTCAAAAAGACTCAGTAAGTGAGAGCTAGCTACCTACCTCGAAGATTAGAAATGCTAGCTAGGGATTCGAAAAACAACAGCCAATAGAACAGATAGTCAATGCACAATCAAGGCAATGCACACAATCACATCTAACTAGTAAATTCATGTAATGAAATGTGATGCAATGGAGTCACATGTGCCCAAATGAATGGAGTGGAATCCTTCTACCCTAAATATGATATAGTATGTATGTATGGAGCGAAATCCTCTTACTTTCGAGGTGGAATCCTCTTACCCCTAATGTGACATCACAGCCCACAATCACAAAATACAAAAAAAATATATATGTCAAGGTTGTGGCATAGTAAGCACACCCTGTCGGCAGCTACTCACGTAAAGAACATGTGAATATGATATTTATAGGGCCAAAGCTCGTCAAATAAATATATACTATCATTTGCCTCAGTTTGGGGCCCAATCTATTACTGAACAATCTCACTTCCTTTCTGAAGTCTCTCGGAACTATCTTTCTCTAAGCCATAGAAGGACAATTGCACATATAAGTGCCCTCTTAATGAATATTTAAATATCAGATCAAAATAGTAGGAAATTACTAAATTTCCCCTCGGCCTAGCTTAGACAAATATCCATAAAAAATATATTCTCATACTCCTCATAGTCGCACGATACCAATTATACAATTGAATCACAATTCCGAGTACACTTCACCCTAATTCCCCAATTTGATAAGTTTAGAGTTCCAACCCTTTTGAATTAAGTCCAATTTCATAGAATTTCTACCCCAAATTGATAAATTAGAATGGGTGTAGGAACATTACCTGAATAATTAGGACGAAATGGTACCTTGAGATCACCTTGTACTGACCTTGGATTGAGAAAATTCGATCAAAAATGAGTTTAGCCGGAAATTGGGTCATATTTATACCCTGGTTGACACGACCCAGAATCCGGCTAGGCCGTGCGGGCACCCGACCACCTCCCCTAAACCCGTTGGGCGAACCTTTATCAACTGAATTCGGTAAATGAATATAAATTCAACTCATAAATAAGAAGAAGACTTAGAAAAAGGCACAGACATACTAATACCTCTAAGCTGTACAAAAAAATTATAGCCAACTAACCAATATACTAAGTTTAGAGCTATCCAGATTAGATATCTAAGCGTATCAAAGAATACATATGCCTCATGAAGGGAGCAAAATACAACTGAAATGATAAACATACAACTGGTAGCCATCCTGAAGAGAAGCTGGCTCACCCTGATAGCTGAAGTCATCTTCGCTCCTTAACTACATGGCGAAGTCAATCCTGGAGCGAACCTGCCGAAACGAGATAAATAGACAACAAACAAGGGTGAGTCAAAAGTACTCAATAAGTGGGGCAGACTAGCCACCTCAAAGAATATGATAGCTATCTCAACCACAAAAGGCAAAGCCAGATAATAACTGGAAATACGTATGGAACCATAAACTCATAAACAATCAGGGTTCATAAGATAGAACATATAGGTATCCTGAACATATCAACAATCATAAATACATCATATTATATGTAAATATTGTTACGGCATGCAACCCGATCCATATATTTATACTGTTGCGGCGTGCAACTCGATCCATATATATTTATACTGTTGCGGTGTGCAACTCGATCCATATATTTATACTGTTGCGGCGTGTAACTCGATCCATATATATTTATACTGTTGCGGCGTGCAACCCGATCCATATATATTTATACTGCTGTAGCGTGCAACCCGATCGATATATATTTATACTGTTGCGGCGTGCAACCAGATCCATATATATTTATACTGTTGCGGCGTGCAACCCGATCCATATATATTTATACTGTTGCGGCGTGCAACCCGATCCATATATTTATATTGTTGCGGCATGCAACCCGATCCATATATATTTATACATACACATAATAGTAACCAGACAATTTACTACACATATCACCGGCGGGGAACTCTCACCGACTACCGGGAAGTATATGTCAAGCTCAAAATCAGAGTACAATGCCCATATACTCCATGAAATACCAACAACAGGGCATAACAATATAATATACAATGTAAATCCAAAGCTAAGGCGTAATGAGTACGTCTATCGACAGCTACACACGTAAGGAACACGTGGTAGAAAATCCACGAGGCCAAGTGCCTCTAAAGAAATGGATATAAACACTTATCTTATTCCAAAGTGCAATCCAGATAGGAATCTGATACCCTATTCGCATACGCAATACGCAGGCCAGACCTATGTATAGGGTTCAAAGTCATATAACCAAACCCTAAATAAATTACATTTATGGGTTGCCATTAATTTCCTGAATATAAATATATAATCAATTCCATTATCGGGGTCCAATTAATCCTTAAAACTATCAATGGAACATATTAAAACGATGTCTAATATCCCAATTTTTACCGTTAAAATATATTCAAACAGACGTAATAAATTGAAATAATGTATTAACACCATTACCTGAATGTTTTGGGGTAAAAATTCTACTTTTTCCTGCTCCTTTTCCTTTCTTTTCTCATTTTCCAGTATTTTTTTCTGTTTTCCTTTCTCTGTTTCTCATTATCTTCCTTTGTTTCTGTTCGTCCTTAGCATAAGGACTCCCACCGCTTTCATCTTTCTTTCCTTTTATCCTTTTCTTTCTTTTTATCTTTTCCTTTTTCTTTTATTTTATTTTCGTAAGAAAATTAAAATGCAGTCCTACGAAATCCGAAATAATCTCAAATTTTGCTTACAAGTTATAAAAAAATTATGTGACGTGCTCGCGAAGACAGATCTCGAATCGAATTCCCGAAACTCAAGATACAAATTAAAATAAAAAAGATCAAATTCTTTAATTTTCGGCATTTTAGCGGAATCTATCCGAACGACCTCGAAATTTATTTCTGAAAGTTCACACAGGTTACAAATGACCATACGAACCTAACGACACTTCGAATTTTGAATCGGAGCTCATTCGCAAAAATTGAGCTCGAAAACCTCTTTTTAAGATTTACCGACAACGTAAACTGAAACCTTCTTCCGATACGTGCGAGGTCTGATTTAGCTCAAATTTTATAGATAGGTCCTAATAGACCTTACGAAGATTTTAAAATTATCGGCACACCAATCGGAATCCTAACTTCCGAAACGACTACTTAAGGTCGTTTCACTGGTGCAGCGTTATCGCACTGGAGCAATCGCTATTGCGACCCAGACCATCGCAATCGGATGGGCGCTTTTGCATAGAACAAATTTTTTTTAGCTAATGTGCAGGGTTAATTCCTAGGTGGTCTAACAACACTAGTTGGTGGTTTATTTTGAGTCTGTACAGAACCCTGCAATGCTTGGAATCACTAGAAAATTTGCAGGCAAGTTAAAAAACATATATATGACCTACTCGTGAAGTCATATCTCGAAACAGATCCCCAAAACTCTAGACGAGGGTTAACGGAAGGCGTAATTTTTAACTTTTGAAAGTTCACACAGGTCATAAATGGCCCTACAAACCTAACGACACTTTCAAATTTCCAAACAAATCTCATTTACCCGAAACGAGCTCGAAAACCTGATGCTGGCCAAACTACCACAAAACCATTCACTCGGAACCAAGCTAAAAAGATCTAAAATGCTCATCTACACTTGGTTTGGAAGTGCTTTAAAGACGGAGGCTTCGAAGAGGAGTTGAAGGCCATGCACTTAAGTGCCTTAGATGTTCCAGCACTGGGCGGACCGCCTACAGCGGTTGGCGGACCGCCTACTTGGTGAACAACTCTCTGAACTTTAGACTAGGCAGACCGCCCTTTTTACAAAAGCGAACCGCATCTTGCTGGTGGAGGTCTTGCAGCAGAGTAGGCGGAGCGCCTACTAGACTAGGCGGGGCGCCTGGTTCTGTTAAGTTCAAGACGGAATTTTGAAGTGTATTCCTTATTTTAGCCCTACGTGGCTTGTATTGTTTTTACCCCTCTTGTGGGCTTTTAGACATTTCACAACATGTAAGAAAGCACTATAAAAGGCTTCCCTTAGCCATTTTCTTCATTACCTATCATTGAATACAAAAATAAATTGAGAATGCTCTCTAATGAAACCTTGTTCTTGGCTTAATTTCAATTGGTAGAATCCAAGTTGAACTTCAATCCATCTTGATCATTCTATTTATGAGAGCCGAGTGTCTCTGGGGATAGTTGCTTAGTGTAGGTGTTCCTTGACCTTCACCCAAGGTGCAACGAGACTTAGTTCCTCGTTGCTACTTAGGTAATCGTTCGAGCCACGTCTCACTTTTATCTTTATTTTATCGCTTCCGTATTTTAGCCTACATCAGTTGGTATCAGAGCACGGCTAGGTTTTGTTTCTACAAACCCTCGTCATGTTCATCGTGCCACTTTATCCTTGTAATTGTTGTTCTTGTTATTCATAAATTGAAAAAGAAGGAAAAAATTGGAAAACTTGAAAATTACAAAAAAAAAAATTGATAGAAGTTGTTAGATTTGAATCCCCATACATTGAAAATCATCAGAGTTTGTTCTATAATTTATTCCCGTTCTATTGGTACCAAAATATCTTGATTTGGTGTTGTGATTCAAGAGTTGAAGAATCAAAATCCCAAAATTTCAAAACCCTAGAAAATTTTGCTTCAAAATCAAAATCAAAATCAACTTCTTGTTGTTTGTCTAAGGTTAAAATCTATTTGGGATTGTTTAAAACCATCATATACACCTTTGGGTACCTTTGGATTGGAAAAAAAAATGTGAAAATATTGAAAATTTGGGTGCAAAAGAACCAAGAATACGTTCTTAAAAGCTGCAGAAAAGTGCAGTAGGTGGAGCGCCCCTGAGACCAGGTGGACCGCCTACTCTGAAAAAGCCTCTCCGAAGTTTGCACTGGGCGGATCGCACATTTACAGAGGCGGGGCACTCACTCCTGGGAGGTTGTCTGGGTAGTTTATTTCAGAGGTTTTCGTGTTTTCTTTGCTTGCATTACTTCCGACTAGTACTTTTAGAGTAATTCTCCTATTTGATTAGTACTAGTTCATTGAGCTTATAGGACATTCATGCGTAGTGGAAATTAGAATTTAAAGGAGACTCGTAGAATATTTTTGCTTCAAGCGCTCACTTATATAGCCTAACGTCTATAGAGTCACATCAACTTCACTCTTCCCAAAGAGTATTTGGTTCTTGTGGACTTGATTGGTTATTGAGGAGGTTGTTAAACTACGAAGAGCCTTTGGAATCAAGCTTGAGTGATCCTACCCACTAAATTGAGTGTACCCGAGTGACATTCAAAAATGAGGGAACGAGTGAGGACTTTTTTCTCTAATTTATTCTTGTCTTTGATTGCTTGTAGGTACATGGTAGAAGATGGAGAAAAGTCCATAGCGGTTTCGGAATCCACTTTGGCCCACCTATTGGCTGAGGTGAGATCAATAAGCTTGAGGCTTGAGAACCTTGAAAGGGAGAAAACTCCTAGTGTTCACAAAGATTCCGGAGAAGGCACATGTGATGGCTCAACCGTGAAGCCGGATCGCTTTGCCGAGATAGCTCAACAACAAAGGTTGGAAGATGAAGCTACTCGTCGTGCAAGATTGTTGGGCATTCCCTACAACTTGGGCATTCCCCAAGGTAATTTTCCACCATAAGTAAGGCCCCAAAGAAATGTTGTAGTGGATGAGCAATATGTTAATGCTCAAGAAGGGGAGATACCCGAGCTTAGTGATGACTTTGATGACTTTGAGCCACCCTATCCGAATAGGAGGGCAATGAATGGAGGTCGTGGTATGAATAGAGGTCGTGGACCTCAAGTGAGGTATGTGGGGAGGAACTTGAGGAGAGAATATGATGGTTATGATGACTACTACTATGGGGGTCAACCAGATTCATACCGTGGGGGTCATGATAACAATTTGAATAGTGTCAAGATCACTATCCCATCCTTCAAAAGGGACTAGTGATCTAGAGAAGTTTCTAAAATGGAAGGTACAAGTTCAGAGAGTCTTTGACACCAATGATATGTCGGATGAGAAGAAGGCTACCTATGTTATTGCTTAATTTGAGTCCTATGCTTCCACTTGGTGGGATTCGGTTAAGAGGTTTAGACGTGCTATTGGGATGCCTACTCACATGACTTGAGAACAATTGAAGGTTGTGATTCATGAGAAATATGTAACTCCTAAGTTCCGGCAAGACCAACTCAAGAGACTCTATGAATTGAAACAAGGTATCAAGTCGGTTGAAGAATATTTCAATGACTTTAAAAGAACCGAATGGCCCTTGACATGGAAATGGAAGATGTTGAGCAAGCTATCATTAGGTTCAAGAATGGCTTAAACCGTGAGATTGCTTCTCAATCTGATGCAACCCGACACTCATCCAAGTTCTTCACAAGGAGCCAAGCTAGGGAGTTGCAACAGCTACATGCAATATTCACACAGCTGGAGCTAATTGGGCAAGTATTGGAGGTTCCATGGCAGTTTTGCATGCTTACTGCCTCTGGAACTGAAAATGCTCATCGCGATCGCGCGTGCACAGACGCGATCGCGGAAGGCAAAAGAGAAGACCTATGCGATCGCGAGTGTCAGACGCGATCGCGTGAGATTGAAAATGCAGAGCTGCGCGATCGCGCGTCCACAGACGCGATCGCGCAAGAGGCAGATTGAAGGCTTGCCTGCGCGATCGCGTGACCATAGCCGCGATCGCGCGAACACAAATTAAAGCTCAGCGCGATAGCGATCATCACTGCGCGATCGCGCTGAGACGAGGATCAGAAAGCCCACCAGTGGCTAATGACTTGAAGGCTCATTGTTAAGGGTTAATTAAGGCATTTTCCAATGTATAAATACTTCCAAAGTCATGAGTAGACCTAGTTTTGATGAATATTGATAATTGTGAGGATTTGGCTAAGCTTGTTTGCTTGAGCTCATTATTGTCCTTGATTTGCAATTAGCTTAGCTAATTGAGGATCAAATAGTTGGGGTTTTATTGTTTAGGTGATTAAGAGGGTAATTAGGTTAATCTTTCTCTAATTAACTTCCTTAATTCTTCTCTAAATCAATTGGGTCTCACTTTAATTCTTGTCTTTTCATTTGTGTCTTTGATTTTTCATATCACAATTGAGGTCACACCATTTCTAATTATCTAAGAAGGCTATGATGCCTCCGTGGAAGCCGAAAGGTGGAGTAAGGAAGATAAAGCCACTCGCTATAGAAGCACTACTTCTACTCCTGTGAGACAAACCAAGAATTGGAAGAGCCCTGGTGGTGCTAGTGGAAGTCAAAATGTGAAGAAGTCTTATGAAAAAGCTACACCAAGGAGTGACTTCAAGGAATCAAGAGGTAATTCTAAAACTCATTTAAAAATTCCCAATCCTCATTCATTTCAATGCCATAAGTGCAAGGGCTATGGCCACTTTGCCAAAGATTGCCCCAACCAAAAATAATGATTATCATGGATGATGGGTTGGTGTATGAGGAAAAAAGTGAGCCCGAATGTGAGGTAGTTGAGGGAGATGAGCGAGTTGAGGGTGAAGAATAAGCGGCGGAAGGTGATGATCTTAACATGTTTCTAGTGGTACGTCGTAGTTTGAGTGCCATGGTGAGTGAGGAAGAGGTGGATGTGCAAAGAGAGAACTTGTTCCATGCTAGATGTAGAGTGAGAGGACAAGTGTGCTCTATGATCATTGATTCGGGTAGTTGTGCTAATATGGTGAGCCAATCCTTGGTATCACAATTGAAATTGCCTACCCTTAAACACCCAAATCCCTACCATTTGCAATAGTTGAGTGAGTGTGGGGAGTTGAATTTTGTGAAGCAAGTCTTGATAAAGTTCAAGATTGGGAACTATGAAGATGAGCTCATGTTTGATGTAGTACCAATGCAAGCTTGTCACCTCTTGTTTGGTAGGCCTTGGCAATACGATAGGAGTGTGGTTCATGATGACCGAGCCAATACTTACACGGCTAAGCATGAGGGGAAAAAGTACATTCTCAAGCCCTTATCGCCTAAGTAAGTGAGTGATGACTATAGGCGCATGAAGGAGTTGAAAGAGATGGCTAAAGCTAAGTTCCCCGTGGAGACTAGGCATATAGCCGTGAGTCAAGCAACCACACCATCTCTATCCGGTAATATGTGTGCCATGATGAAACCATGTGAGTACTTGAGAGGTAATGATGGCACAAAATTGCTTATTTGTCCAGTGCATCAGGGTATGGTTTTGACTTTCGATAGTAATTATGCTACTAACCCTAACCCCTTGCCTAGTGTTATTGAGCATATTTTGCAGGATTTTGAGGACATGTTTCCCGAGGAGATGCCTAATGGTGTTCCTCCATTGAAGGGGATTGAACACCAAATTCATTTTGTCCCGGGTCCCAAATCCCAAACAAGTCAGCCTATAGGAGCAACCCTGAAGATACAAAAGAGTTACAAAAGCAAGTGGATGAATTGCTCAACAAAGGCTTGGTTCGTGAAAGCTTGAGTCCGTGTGTCATACCGGTGATTCTTGTTCCAAAAAAAGACGGTTCATGGAGGATGTGTGTTGATTACCACACGGTTAACAAGACAACGGTAAAGTATTGTCATCCCATTCCTAGACTTGATGACATGCTTGATGAATTGAGTGGTTCTAGTATCTATTCTAAGATAGATCTTAGGTCCGGCTACCACCAAATCTGAATAAAATCGGGTGATGAGTGGAAAACCGCATTCAAGACCAAGTTTGGTCTCTATGAATGGTTGGTGATATCTTTTGGCCTCTCAAATACACCTGGCACTTTTATGAGGTTGATGAACCATGTCTTAAAGCTGTTTATCAACAAATTTGTGGTTTTCTATTTTGATGATATCTTGATATATAGCAATTTCATAGATGATCATGTTGTCCACTTAAGGCAAGTGCTTGATGTGCTAAGAGCCGAGAAGCTCTATGCAAATTTTAAGAAATATGCCTTTTGTGTTGAAAAAGTTGTCCTTCTTGGTTTTGTTGTTAGTACAAATGGTGTAGAGGTTGATGAGTCTAAAGTTGAAGCCATTAAAGATTGGCCTACTTCTACCAATGTATCTCATGTGAGGAATACAGTGAGGAGTTTCCATGTCCTTGCTAGTTTCTATAGGCGATTTGTTAAGGACTTTAGCACCATTGCCGCACCACTCACCGAGTTGGTGAAGAAAGACAAACACTTTGTGTGGGGAGAGCCTCAAGAGAAGGCTTTCCAAGAGTTGAAAAGTAGGTTGAGTACCGCCCCTTTGTTGCAATTGCCCGACTTTGGAAAGGCATTTGAGGTTGAATGTAATGCCTCGGGTGGGTACTGGAGGTGTTCTCATGCAAGATAGGAAACCCATTTCCTACTTTAGTAAAAAGATGAAGGGTGCAACCTTGAATTACTCTACGTATGACAGGGAGTTATTGTTGAACCCCAAAAATTACCCTTTCTTTAAGAAAAGATAGGTTTCGGGTATATTCCAACAAAATGGGATTCCAAAGGGTTTCTTTGGAGTCGCCACCTAATTTAAGGATTATTAGGAACCTAAGTTAACTAATGAGTGCAATTTATTCTTTTAATTAAATAAAATTAAATTAAAATCAGAGATTCCGAGTAAGTGGTTCTTTTAAATTCGAAAGAAGGTCCCTTACAGGAGCACTTTCAAAAATCCGCTAAATGCGGTTAATCCGGCGGTTTTCACGAATTTGTTAAGGATAATAAGATAATATAAAGCTAATTTTATATATAAGGATAATAGGAATAAGATAAATAAGATAAGATTTAATTATGCCGATACTTAAATAAATAGATGACCCAATTTAAGATTAATTAAATGGATGATGAAATGATAATCAATGGATCAATTAATAGAATAAGCAAAGGTTAAATGAAGTTAGATAATTAAATAAAACAAACTAGATAAATAATTGGATAGTAATAAAGGGATTAATTGATTGAATAAATAGATAAATAAATAAGAAAATAAATAACTTAATTAAATAAATGAACGCTTATCAATTTTAATTGAATAAAGGAGTAAATGAATAATAATTGATTAATTAAATAGATAAATAAATAAATATTTAATTGACTAAATAAATGATTAATTGAAATTAAATAAATTAGATTAAGTAAATAAACAAATAAAAGATTAAAATTTAATTGATTAACTAAATAATAAATTAGATTAAATAAATAAATAATTGAATATTAATATAATCAATAAATAAATAATTCAAATGCGAATTATGACAAGGGTACGATTTTAATCAAATTTTATTTTGCACTCATTAATTGACAAAATGATTCTAAACATCCATAAATTAATTGGCGATTCGAAAAGAAATTGATACAAAGTATACATATAAAAATAATTTAAGTGATTTACAATAGTTATTCACAATTCAAATATCATTTCTGTCCTGCAGGGCTACTAATCCGATCTATGGGGAAAATCCTATACAACATGCATTTTCTAAGGGAGCGGGGAAAAGATGGAGTTTAGAAAGAAGAACCCGGAAGCGCAACTCATAATTTGAGCCTTGGACTTTGTGATTTTCATTTTTTTTCTTTTACATTTTCGGGGATATCAAGTCCCGAAAATACGGAGCGGATCAAATAACTCCAATGCAAATAGCCAATCCCAATTTGTGAGTTGAGCAACTCAAGCTCGTTCCCCAAGTGTTCATGCAAAGGAAAGAGATAACAATTAGTATGCGTGTCATCAAAAGAACTTTAAAGAGCACTGTTTCATGAGCAACAGGTCCAGTTAAAATTACTTAACAAAGTGAAATACGAAAGCGACTACGAATGTAGCCAAGAAACTAAACAGACTGAGCCAACAAATAATATTGTACATGCCAAGTAAAATTCTTTCAAAAATATGCACCGCTTCAAATGCAAATAAACCATCATAAATTACAGAACCTTAATGATGTTAGCAAATACGTGAATTGACGGACCAGATGCTAAGTTAAGCTAATCTTTCATGCCATCCCATTGAAGGGGCCAAAATCCAAACCATACATGCAAATCAGGACTTGCTCAATCAAATAAATGAACAAAGATTCCACGCTTAGGCATTTGCTACTTTATAACTAACAAAACTTAACTTGGAATACACTTATTTTGACAAGCAGAAAGTTCAAATCTTTCAACAGAGGACAAACTACTAATTTTATCAGAGAACCAAACTATGAACTTTTGAGCCATAACATATAATCTGTCACTAACAAACCAAGGCTTAAAGGATCTCTTCAATCCAAGAAAAAGCACCAGTCTTAGAAATTCTTTATTTTGTGACCAAAATGAAAAAGTAATCAGCGAGTAAGCACAAACAAAACGGTTTTATTTCATCAATATTTCTTAAAGAAAAGCTCAACAAGTCTTTATGACACTATGTTGAAAAAGAGTTCAAGAGTCGAGTCATGAATGAGACACATTTCTAACAGAATCAAATACAAAAAAGAAGAGAAAGCAGCATGCTTTATTTATTTAATTTAAAAAAACAAGATGCTGAAGCAGCGAACTAGACAAACAACTGGATAGGAACTTCAAACAGAATCAGTGAGAATGGAAAGGGGTTCAAGAAACAACTTAAGTTGCAGACTAAATACTAAAATAAACTGAACAGGGAAAACCAGGAAGAATTAAGCAAAGAGAGAAGCAGAGCAGCTGAACAATGCACCAGGTAAAACTAGACATAACTTAAAAGTAAATTACACTAATCTGGGGGTTCACACATATGCAAATTGGAATCTAAGGCTCAAAATACTATCCCTCTAGATGAAACTAGCTACTCTTATCTAGAAGACACCCCAGAAACAAAGAACCAGACAACTAGATCCTCTGCTACTGGACGCTTTTTCCCAGCCTAAAACAAACCAAAGACAGCTTCTAACGAACTACCCTATACCCCAGACCATCCAGACCAAATAGCAGGACAAAAATACCCTGAACCTTGACCCTGAACCAACCCTGAATACCTGACTAATCCCTCACTACCTGCAACTGCCTAAAACACCCAGAACTGTCTGCAGCACATCTGCAAATCAAACAGCCCTCATACCTGCTACTTCTCACATCAATATGGAACAACCTTACTGCCTTACACCCTCCAAGCCACCTATACACACGCACACTGAATTGACATAACAAGAACCTTGCAGAAATGCAGAAACAACCATGACAACCTACAACTACTAAGACCACCACCCACACACTTCCTCAGCCTCTTCACGCTCAACCAAAACACCAGAAGACCTGCACCTAAACCAACCAGACCTGCTACCTGAAACCACCTGAACTCCATCCCTTTACATCATTTCTACAACCAAGAAATGAACCTGAACTCCTATACTGCCTACAAACTCCTGAACTGAACCTGGACAGTTCTTAGCAGAATAATACCCTCACAGAAACAACCCCTGCACTCTTGAACTAACTTACACTGCACCTACACATTTAAAACAGCCTTCAAACCACCTACACACACTCCAAACAAACTATATAAAGCAAAACTGGTACTACAAACCTGCAAACCAAAAAGCCTACCTTACACCTCCTTTCATCTTTCAAATAGAATTCTAGGCAATCAGAAATCTAAGAGGAAAGGTGCAGGGATGAATTGCAGCCTAAGCACCTTTTAAACACCTCAATATCCACCTTATACCTCCCCAAACCAACCTGACACAACTCTAAACAAGCTCACAGACCTCACTATTCTTCACTAAACAAAAAAAAACATTTTTTAAATAATGCACTTATAGAAGAAAACTGACCATTTTGTTTTCCAACATTAACAAATATAAAACCAGAAATTAATAAAGCGTTAACCTTTACATTTTATTCCCTCAAACAGTTTCATCATGTTTCTTTTTCTTCTTGAATATCACACATATAGCATATGTTTTCATACATAAAAAAAAATGTAATACTTGCGAATATAATAACAAGGTTTAGATTTTACCTTTTGCGGCGCAGTGAACTGAAGCGGCGATATGAAGAAAACAGCTCAAGCAAGCAACGAGCAAAGTCGACGACTTGAATGGCGACGCGAGAAAGGTCGACGACTAGTATAACGTAGCCACGACACGAACAAATCTATTGTCTAAGCTTCAGCAGAAACAAGGACTATATGGAAAATATCAAACAAACTGAAAATGAAACTATGTTTATGCCCTGCCTCCTTTTAAAAATTTCCCCCCCAACGCCCATAAATGAACAAAATAAGGAATATATATACCTCGGATTAGGGCTTCGGACCCTTTTGATAAAATGCTCAAATTTTGACCCAAAATCGACCTTTTCCTTGTAGGATAAGGGTTAGATTCGTCTCTTCCCATAAAGGTGGTACGAATCAAACCCTTATCCCTACAAAAATGGCCGTTGGGATCAATTTACGGCTCGGATGAAACTTGATTCGAAATGGACGCTTGAGATTGGCTTTTTGTACTAGAGAGAGGGTAAAGGATGGGGGGACCAGTGGGGTACGAATTCTTGGCTGTTTGTGTGATGAGGATTGATTTGGAGGGAATCAGAAGAGGGATCGGGTTTTCTGAATTGGGAACGGGTGAGGAACTGGATTCGCTGATGGGCTGAAGGAAAATGGGATATGGGTTTGCTCTGATTTTGGGAAATGTATGCATGTGTAATGGTGTATATATTTGTTTGCAAAGATGGGCATGCATTTAGGGTTAGGCACGAATTTAGCCTTTTATAAGGTAAATTAGGGAAATTGAGGTAATTGCAATGGTGGATAGAAATTAGGCCACGCATTGCTAAATTTGGCCTTTTTCCTCAGAAATTAAACAATTACATTTAATTTTAAAGATTGTCTAGTAATTAGATAATTAGACATTTAATTAAAATTTTAGGGACAAAATCGGGTGTCAACAGCTGCCCCTCTTTACCCGAAAAAGGATGAAAGAGTTTTTAGGGTAAAGAAGTTGACGAGAAACCAATTTTGTCCCGATAAAAACCAAGACTATTGATTTCCAAGGACCAAAAGACGAGGCTTATGGATATGGCCGGACTCCGGTTTTCGAGTTGCCTACATATCTCGGGCTGAAAGAGAATCAGGCCATATGTAGTTCGACGACACTTAGACACGAAAACTCGCACGATTGATTGAAAAAGACGCACGAATAGGAAAGAATTCAAACTGACCCCTAATCTGGAATGAAAGATTAGGTAAGAATTTGCTTGTTCGAGTGCGATTCTTCAGATCCTCGTTGATGAGTCTAGCTCATATCAACGATTGCCCCAGTTCACTGCTAAGAAAAAGTTCCACGTTATGCTCCAAATGCTGCTGCGGTATGGCCAAAATTCTGTAAAGACTTAACAAACGGTAAGCGAGCAACTGCTAATAAACTATAATAATTGGAATAAGAAATAAATAAAGGGATAATATAAAATTATAAATGCAGGTTGCGATATCATCAATAAGTTCTTTTTTCGATCAACTGACGAGGCACTCCGCCCGGGGAACCTCTAAGCTGATCATTATTATCGCGAAACAATCCGAAAGGGGTGCTTCAGCCGACTTGTCTTGGACTATCAATCTACTTGAAAGAAACCTGCATATCCTATTTGTGGGTGGAAGAACCCAAAGTATCCTATTTGTGGGTGGAAGGACCCGAGTATCCTATTTGTGGGTGGAAGGACCCGAATATCCTATTTGTGGGTAAAAGAACCCGAATATCCTATTTGTGGGTGGAAGGACCCGAATATCCTATTTGTGGGTGGAAGGACCCGAATATCCTATTTGTGGGTGGAAGGACCCGAATATCCTATTTGTGGGTGGAAGGACCCAAGATATCCTATTTGTGGGTGGAAGGACCCGAATATCCTATTTGTGGGTGGAAGGACCCAAGATATCCTATTTGTGGGTGGAAGGACCCAGATATCCTATTTGTGGGTGGAAGGACCCAGATATCCTATTTGTGGGTGGATAAACCCTGATATCCTATTCGTGGGTGGAAGGACCCGAATATCCTATTTGTGGGTGGAAGGACCCAAGATATCCTATTTGTGGGTGGAAGGACCCGAATATCCTATTTGTGGGTGGAAGGACCCAAGATATCCTATTTGTGGGTGGAAGGACCCAGATATCCTATTTGTGGGTGGAAGGACCCAGATATCCTATTTGTGGGTGGATAAACCCTGATATCCTATTCGTGGGTGGATGAACCCTGTATCTTGCAAAATCCGAAATCGCCTGGCCTGTGCTGGTGATGCGATAATCGATCAAAAGCTAAAATAGAGTTGTTCTGCATATGCGATAAGGCAAATATTCTTCGAGGAACTAATAGTTGCGAGTTCTTGTCGTTTCGCTGCTTGAGATTTCTGCGTTCAAAGAAAATTGTAAGTACTATAAAATTTCTGGGAAGTCGCGATACTTTGCATTGCTCCTTCCACCTTGATGCTGAACTTTGCAAAATTTGCCCCTGTTTAATCAAAGAACAAATGTTAGTTTTTGATCAAATAACGGTTGGCTTGTTTGAACACCTAATTTGGCTTCAAATCTGCATTTTGCTTGCATGGCAATCAAATGTGTTGTTGTTGCGAAAAATCTGACATTCTTGAAACTCTTCTCTTTGCACAAGATAAACCATCTATAACTGCTTTGGCTTGGGTTATTTGGAAAAATGAAATTTCATTGATTTTGGGACTAAGCCCAATAGGAGTAGCAAAACATAACGTAGTTCATTACAACTAGGATGAATAAAATTGCGACAGAGTAGTTAAAACATAAGATAGTTGGGCAATGAAATGCCATTTCAAGCTGCAAAAATGCGGTCTTTTCAGTCTTCTTAGCTTGCGAACCGCTGCTTCTTTGAATATCTTGGGGCTGATGCCTCGCCTTTAACAAAAATTGTGCCTGCGGGAGGAATGCTGCAATAACCACTTAATGGATCTTCTTGCACAATTATTTTACCGTTATCAATCAAGCTTTGAATTTTGTATCTCAATCCACTGCATTCTTCAGTATCATGGCCTTGGATATTTGAATGATAAGCACAATGCTTTGACGGATCAAAGTGTGGAGGCAAGTACTTAGGAATTGTTCCTTTCCTTGGTTGCAAAAGTCCTTCAGCTTGCAGTTTTTCAAATATGCTTGTCACAGACTCTTCTAGAGGAGTGAATGTATTCGACTTCCTCTTCTTTGACACCGGATCATCGGAATATGATTGTTGAAATTGACTTTGAGAGCCTTGCAAATTTGAGGGTTTCTCTGATTGAGTGGTGTACCCAAATAAACCAGAAGGGATTTTTCCTGTTGCTATGCCTTCTTCTATCATTTTTCCCACTTGGATCAATTCAGAGAAGCTGCTTGCATTACTGACGACCATTTTGGCATAGTATATGCCTTCTTGCATGTCAATGAAAGCTGCTATCAGCCTTTTCTCAGGCAAGGGAGGATGCATCTTAGAAGCCTCTAACCTCCACCTCATAGCATATTCTGCAAAAGATTCATGAGACTTTCTCTTAATGTTGCGCATATCAAAAACATCGGGATCTTCTACTATGTTGAACTTGTATTGTTCCACAAAGTCATGAGCCATATCCTCCCATGTGTGCCATTTGGAAAAATCTTGTTTGGTATACCATGCAAGTGCCATTCCTGATAAACTTTGAATGAAAAATCTCATCCGCAAAGCTTCATTCTTGCCAATTCCAATCAATCTGCTGCAATAATCTTTCAAATGAGCATAGGGGTTCCCCTTTCCATCGAAAGTGTTGAATTTTGGTATCTTATACCCATGTGGAAGCTCAATGTCCGGGTGAATGCATAAGTCTTCATAAGATAAACTCTGAATGTTCCTAGAGCGCAACTCATCTTTAATGACCTTGTGCAAATTGCGGATTTGTCTCTGCATGCTATGTAAATCAGTTGTCTCAACTTCTTTTCTAGGAAATTCTCGCACTATCACTTGATTTGATTGACTCCCGACAGCAGGCATAGTGCTAAAAGGTGGTTGGCATAAAGTTGCAGCTGGCCAAGCAATTGGATTGGTAAGATATTCTTGTGGGATTTGTGGATATATAGAATGTATAGGCATTGGGTTATTAGGCATTGTTAAGTAAGGTGGATTAAAGGTAAAGCTTGTATTTGGCAAAGATTTGCTAGTGTTGACAAAGTTGACAATCCTATTCCTTTGGATCACATGTTCTTCAACATCATCATTTTGTGCTTGCAAGATACCCATACCAGAACTGGTTGCCTGAAGCTGCTTTGCCATGTTGTTTTGTCCTTGATGCAGATTTTCAGCCATTTCAGTGTTCAATGCTAGCCAACCTTTAACAAATGAATTCTACACATTGAACAAAAGTAAGTTAATACGTAAAATAGCAATGGATGCATAAGACTTTAAGTATAAAATAGGCCATTAGGCCGAATGGATGGGATCAAATTCCCGACTCGACAAAGGAGTAAAATATTTGAGAGTTCGAAACTCAATGATCAACAAAATTTGATTTTTCAAGACGCGAGTTGAGAAAAACAACTTTGAAAGTTTTTACTAAATCAGTATGCGTGCTAGACCATTTTGGCGCAAATTGCTAAGATGGTCGGTTTATTTGAACATCAATGCTTTGCTCGACTATCAATTCTTGCTTGCAAAATAACAATCTGCACCAATCCTTAAAAACTGCTTCTAATAACGACCAGACCAACTCAATGTCTTCAACTTGCTTTTTGCAAAATTCTGCCCCAGTTATGACATCAACATTTCAACTTGCTTTGCGAAAACTGCCCCAGTTATGAATTCTGATTCTTCAAATTGTTTTGCAAAAGCTGCCCCAGTTGCAACTTTCAAATACTTTAAACTGCTTAACAAAAGCTGCCCCAGTTGTAATCTCTCACGACTTCTACTTGCTTTGCAAAATTTGCCCCAGTTTCTATCTTTGGGAAAATTAAAATTTAAATACTAAAGGGTCGAGCCCGATGGAGGAGCCTACGTATCCCTCCTTGGGAATCAGACCGTGCGTAGTTCTGCTTACATAGAAGAGAATTTTCAAATGCTGGTGTAACCGAAACTCGATATGAGTTGCCTACGCTTCCCGCCTTGGGAAACCGGTTACCGTAGTTTGCTTACATAGAAATAGAGTCAACATTCATAATTTGATATTCTTTTTTCTCTTTTCTTTCAACGAACTAACAAAAGGAAATTACAATAATTACTTCCTAATAATGCAAATAAACTAACTTCTACTTCTGCAACTCTACTGCTTTTCTGGAATTTGATAAGCGCCTAAATGCCATTCCTCGAGGGATTTCCCTTTGCATATGGTAAGATTGCGACAAAAGGTTCGCCAATGCCGTTTGTAGGCAGAATTTTGACATGGCCAGATTTGATCAAGCTTTCGACTTTCTTCTTAAATAAAGTGCATTCTTCAATAGTGTGCCCCTGCATCCCTGAATGGTAGACACAAAATTTCCTCAAATTTTCGGGCTTATGTGACAGATACGGCTTTGATTTTGCAAGATATACTAAACCGACCCTCAGAAGCCTCTCAAACAGGTTTGCATAAGATCCTGGTATTGGTGTGAATGCAACAGCAGGTGCTTTGTGGCGGCTTGACTGAAAACATGGATTGGCAATCATTTGCTCGATGTCATAAGGTTTTTCTGCTATAGGTGGCAAAGGGCTTGGCATAACAGCTTTTCCTTTGTCTTTAGATTTCGCCTCAGCTAAGCCACACGCTCTCTTGTCAATTATTGCAACCGGCTCATCTTGAAGCTCTGCAGATTTTCTTTTCAACGGACTGCCCTTCGCAAGAATTGGGTTCGAGAATTCATAATGCTTGACAAAGTCCCGGGTTAGTTTATCCCAATTGTCCAATTTCCAAGGACCTCGTATTGCAAACCATGTCAAAACTGGTTCCTTAAGTGTCCTAGCAAACATCATCAACTTGGTTTCATTGCTTGGTCCATACCTTGCGACCCAGCCAAGGTATGCTTTCAAATGATCATGAGGATTTTCTGTCCCGTCATACATTGGTGGATCAGCTGAGTCAAAAACATTCACATGTTCACTTTCTGCCTTCCCTAAGCTTACTTGAGATGGTAGAGCATTCTCATCTATCATTGTGCCATTGCTATCTTTAGCATTGGGAAGTCCTTTCCCGTTGCTTTTCTCATTGCTAGTTTTTGATGAGACACGGAACCCGTTCTCCAATAAGAATGCATGCAGATGGGGGAATTCTTGAGCATCACACTCGAATGCGGGAGCTACTTGACTTGTAGGAGTTGCAAAAGTAGAGATAGGAGCAACAGGGGCACTTGGCCCTGGGCTTGGCACATTTCGCACTGGGTTGCGAGCATCCATGAGCGCGACAACCAATTCAGTAAGACTATCAAGTCTCTTCTCCAAACTTGCTACGGTTGCTTCAAGCTTGTTAACCTTGTCTTGGTGGGATTCCTCATTTTCAGTCAAGTCAATCACAATAGCTTGGCGAGCCATAGGTCCTAATCTTGATGTTCAAAATAATTAACCCTTTAGCAACGCATACCGAAATTAATAAAAATTTATTAAAGCTGAAACTGACGGATCAACTTATTCCAAAATGGAACAATCGAGACCGTACTGAAGAGACCCAAAAATTTAGGCAAGACACTCATTTTGTTGAAGCAAACCAGATGCAAAAATGCTTGTTTAATTCTGAAGTTATTTTTCAAAAAGGGAAATACACTTGCGAATACTTTTAAAGTATGACGCTAAATAACGTTTTGCAAAATGACAAGACTAGGGTTAAGATAAACAAAATAACATTTGAAATGCATTTTAAATAACGGTATGCATGAATTCAGATGATAGATAAATGACTTCATAAAGCGATTAACTTTTACAAAAGATAGGTTGAAGTAACATAACGTTAATCTTACCATACCGCTGAACAAATTCAATCACAGCGCAGTCAGTGCCAACAAATTTCAAGCAAGCAACACATATTTAGCAAGTAATTGCATATTAGACATATAATTTGACATGTGGCAAACACAAGTAATTGAGCGTAAATAAAAATGCGAACGCTTCCTACCCTGTAAGGTGCCTCTTTGCGCCAGAGGTGGGCCTAAGACGCGCAAACAAGTGGTAACGAAAAATAGTTCATGCCAGTTTTGAGCAATTCAGATTTAGAGTAAGCAATAAATAATAACAATAATTGATAATAATCAGCTCTCCGCCTCGACACTGCAATCCCGTTATCCCAAGTAAACTTCCAAAAAGCTGGTGTCAACTTCAAAATTCTAACACAGCTCATGCCTTTCACAACATCTGCACCAAATTTCTAAACCCAAATGCCTAAAACTTGAAACAATCCTCCATACTTTTTGCAAACATCAATGCTCCTCCAAGCACAACTCCCAATTGTTTCACATCTATGGGTGAGATTTCCAACCGCCTTCATAATACCAGACTGCAAATCGTAAAAGGCGCCAATTGGCCTTTTAAAAATAAAAACCTCACTGGTCCTCGGCTTTAGACAAGCCTCTCAGCTTCCTAGGTTTTGCAAGGCTCACAGACCTTGTTCATAGGGCTCCTCACTGGTCCTCGGCTTTAATCAAGCCTCTCAGTTTCCTAGGTAGCCAAGACCGCACTGGTCTTCAAGGAGGGACCCCATTGGTCATTCAAAGACATAGGGGCTTCACTCTCCTAGTATGCGACAAGCATACTTCATTCCATAAGGATTTGCAGCTGGTTAGTCAACATGGGCCTGCACACACGCAAAGCCATTCACGAGAGGGACCCCACTGATCTTTTAAAGACACCAGGGGCTTCGCCTCTTATACCTCACCATACCATACCATCTCCAAAATACAAACCAACCAAATCTGCCTAACTTTCCCCCGACTGCAATTATGTCTTGTTCACAAAATTCTGAACTATGATGTCAATTTTCCGTGGACTGCTATGACCACACAGATTCTGCTAAATTCTTCCATCCTCTAACCTAAAAGACAACATATGAGACAAATTCTAAATCTGATTTTGCTCAAAGCATGGCTAGGACTGAGGTCTCGTTATCACACAACACATAATATGCATTGTCATTAGGTTTCAAGAACCCGCTGACGTAAGGGCGGTTTCCTAACTATGGAGGCGGTACCAAGGACCGGGTCCAGACTAAGGTGTAAATGCATGCATGCTCCCTAAAGCTCCGTCTAAGAGTGGGTTAACGGTTGAGGCTAACAGGTGAGTGGCAAGCGGTCTCGCAGTCGAATTACTCCTACGATGGCCGCCGGTGTACCAACTCGTCACAAGGGTTCTTTAGTGGAAGAAAGTGCGGGTGCGCATGGGCGCACCTCGCGGATATTTGGGTGATAATGCAAGAGGTTCCCAGGAGTGGGGGAAGTATGAACGGAATGCCAGTTTATATGTGCGCAAATAGGGGTGTAGTGACATGCTTTCGTGACACACAGCAATCAATTAGATTAATCTAAGCATGCTTGCAAATAAACAATAGATATAATCATGCTGATTTCAACAATAATTAAATAAGCTACGCATACTAATATCGGCATACAATTCAAACAATACAAACAAACAAAATTCGTGAAAGCCTTATGGTTAGAACCATTTGCGTGTCCCCAGCGGAGTCGCCACGCTGTTGAACCCCAAAAATTACCCTTTCTTTAAGAAAAGATAGGTTTCGGGTATATTCCAACAAAATGGGATTCCAAAGGGTTTTTTTGGAGTCGCCACCTAATTTAAGGATTATTAGGAACCTAAGTTAACTAATGAGTGCAATTTATTCTTTTAATTAAATAAAATTAAATTAAAATCAGAGATTCCGAGTAAGTGGTTCTTTTAAATTCGAAAGAAGGTCCCTTACAGGAGCACTTTCAAAAATCCGCTAAATGCGGTTAATCCGGCGGTTTTCACGAATTTGTTAAGGATAATAAGATAATATAAAGCTAATTTTATATATAAGGATAATAGGAATAAGATAAATAAGATAAGATTTAATTATGCCGATACTTAAATAAATAGATGACCCAATTTAAGATTAATTAAATGGATGATGAAATGATAATCAATGGATCAACTAATAGAATAAGCAAAGGTTAAATGAAGTTAGATAATTAAATAAAACAAACTAGATAAATAATTGGATAGTAATAAAGGGATTAATTGATTGAATAAATAGATAAATAAATAAGAAAATAAATAACTTAATTAAATAAATGAACGCTTATCAATTTTAATTGAATAAAGGAGTAAATGAATAATAATTGATTAATTAAATAGATAAATAAATAAATATTTAATTGACTAAATAAATGATTAATTGAAATTAAATAAATTAGATTAAGTAAATAAACAAATAAAAGATTAAAATTTAATTGATTAACTAAATAATAAATTAGATTAAATAAATAAATAATTGAATATTAATATAATCAATAAATAAATAATTCAAATGCGAATTATGACAAGGGTACGATTTTAATCAAATTTTATTTTGCACTCATTAATTGACAAAATGATTCTAAACATCCATAAATTAATTGGCGATTCGAAAAGAAATTGATACAAAGTATACATATAAAAATAATTTAAGTGATTTACAATAGTTATTCACAATTCAAATATCATTTCTGTCCTGCAGGGCTACTAATCCGATCTATGGGGAAAATCCTATACAACATGCATTTTCTAAGGGAGCGGGGAAAAGATGGAGTTTAGAAAGAAGAACCCGGAAGCGCAACTCATAATTTGAGCCTTGGACTTTGTGATTTTCATTTTTTTTCTTTTACATTTTCGGGGATATCAAGTCCCGAAAATACGGAGCGGATCAAATAACTCCAATGCAAATAGCCAATCCCAATTTGTGAGTTGAGCAACTCAAGCTCGTTCCCCAAGTGTTCATGCAAAGGAAAGAGATAACAATTAGTATGCGTGTCATCAAAAGAACTTTAAAGAGCACTGTTTCATGAGCAACAGGTCCAGTTAAAATTACTTAACAAAGTGAAATACGAAAGCGACTACGAATGTAGCCAAGAAACTAAACAGACTGAGCCAACAAATAATATTGTACATGCCAAGTAAAATTCTTTCAAAAATATGCACCGCTTCAAATGCAAATAAACCATCATAAATTACAGAACCTTAATGATGTTAGCAAATACGTGAATTGACGGACCAGATGCTAAGTTAAGCTAATCTTTCATGCCATCCCATTGAAGGGGCCAAAATCCAAACCATACATGCAAATCAGGACTTGCTCAATCAAATAAATGAACAAAGATTCCACGCTTAGGCATTTGCTACTTTATAACTAACAAAACTTAACTTGGAATACACTTATTTTGACAAGCAGAAAGTTCAAATCTTTCAACAGAGGACAAACTACTAATTTTATCAGAGAACCAAACTATGAACTTTTGAGCCATAACATATAATCTGTCACTAACAAACCAAGGCTTAAAGGATCTCTTCAATCCAAGAAAAAGCACCAGTCTTAGAAATTCTTTATTTTGTGACCAAAATGAAAAAGTAATCAACGAGTAAGCACAAACAAAACGGTTTTATTTCATCAATATTTCTTAAAGAAAAGCTCAACAAGTCTTTATGACACTATGTTGAAAAAGAGTTCAAGAGTCGAGTCATGAATGAGACACATTTCTAACAGAATCAAATACAAAAAAGAAGAGAAAGCAGCATGCTTTATTTATTTAATTTAAAAAAACAAGATGCTGAAGCAGCGAACTAGACAAACAACTGGATAGGAACTTCAAACAGAATCAGTGAGAATGGAAAGGGGTTCAAGAAACAACTTAAGTTGCAGACTAAATACTAAAATAAACTGAACAGGGAAAACCAGGAAGAATTAAGCAAAGAGAGAAGCAGAGCAGCTGAACAATGCACCAGGTAAAACTAGACATAACTTAAAAGTAAATTACACTAATCTGGGGGTTCACACATATGCAAATTGGAATCTAAGGCTCAAAATACTATCCCTCTAGATGAAACTAGCTACTCTTATCTAGAAGACACCCCAGAAACAAAGAACCAGACAACTAGATCCTCTGCTACTGGACGCTTTTTCCCAGCCTAAAACAAACCAAAGACAGCTTCTAACGAACTACCCTATACCCCAGACCATCCAGACCAAATAGCAGGACAAAAATACCCTGAACCTTGACCCTGAACCAACCCTGAATACCTGACTAATCCCTCACTACCTGCAACTGCCTAAAACACCCAGAACTGTCTGCAGCACATCTGCAAATCAAACAGCCCTCATACCTGCTACTTCTCACATCAATATGGAACAACCTTACTGCCTAACACCCTCCAAGCCACCTATACACACGCACACTGAATTGACATAACAAGAACCTTGCAGAAATGCAGAAACAACCATGACAACCTACAACTACTAAGACCACCACCCACACACTTCCTCAGCCTCTTCACGCTCAACCAAAACACCAGAAGACCTGCACCTAAACCAACCAGACCTGCTACCTGAAACCACCTGAACTCCATCCCTTTACATCATTTCTACAACCAAGAAATGAACCTGAACTCCTATACTGCCTACAAACTCCTGAACTGAACCTGGACAGTTCTTAGCAGAATAATACCCTCACAGAAACAACCCCTGCACTCTTGAACTAACTTACACTGCACCTACACATTTAAAACAGCCTTCAAACCACCTACACACACTCCAAACAAACTATATAAAGCAAAACTGGTACTACAAACCTGCAAACCAAAAAGCCTACCTTACACCTCCTTTCATCTTTCAAATAGAATTCTAGGCAATCAGAAATCTAAGAGGAAAGGTGCAGGGATGAATTGCAGCCTAAGCACCTTTTAAACACCTCAATATCCACCTTATACCTCCCCAAACCAACCTGACACAACTCTAAACAAGCTCACAGACCTCACTATTCTTCACTAAACAAAAAAAAACATTTTTTAAATAATGCACTTATAGAAGAAAACTGACCATTTTGTTTTCCAACATTAACAAATATAAAACCAGAAATTAATAAAGCGTTAACCTTTACATTTTATTCCCTCAAACAGTTTCATCATGTTTCTTTTTCTTCTTGAATATCACACATATAGCATATGTTTTCATACATAAAAAAAAATGTAATACTTGCGAATATAATAACAAGGTTTAGATTTTACCTTTTGCGGCGCAGTGAACTGAAGCGGCGATATGAAGAAAACAGCTCAAGCAAGCAACGAGCAAAGTCGACGACTTGAATGGCGACGCGAGAAAGGTCGACGACTAGTATAACGTAGCCACGACACGAACAAATCTATTGTCTAAGCTTCAGCAGAAACAAGGACTATATGGAAAATATCAAACAAACTGAAAATGAAACTATGTTTATGCCCTGCCTCCTTTTAAAAATTTCCCCCCCAACGCCCATAAATGAACAAAATAAGGAATATATATACCTCGGATTAGGGCTTCGGACCCTTTTGATAAAATGCTCAAATTTTGACCCAAAATCGACCTTTTCCTTGTAGGATAAGGGTTAGATTCGTCTCTTCCCATAAAGGTGGTACGAATCAAACCCTTATCCCTACAAAAATGGCCGTTGGGATCAATTTACGGCTCGGATGAAACTTGATTCGAAATGGACGCTTGAGATTGGCTTTTTGTACTAGAGAGAGGGTAAAGGATGGGGGGACCAGTGGGGTACGAATTCTTGGCTGTTTGTGTGATGAGGATTGATTTGGAGGGAATCAGAAGAGGGATCGGGTTTTCTGAATTGGGAACGGGTGAGGAACTGGATTCGCTGATGGGCTGAAGGAAAATGGGATATGGGTTTGCTCTGATTTTGGGAAATGTATGCATGTGTAATGGTGTATATATTTGTTTGCAAAGATGGGCATGCATTTAGGGTTAGGCACGAATTTAGCCTTTTATAAGGTAAATTAGGGAAATTGAGGTAATTGCAATGGTGGATAGAAATTAGGCCACGCATTGCTAAATTTGGCCTTTTTCCTCAGAAATTAAACAATTACATTTAATTTTAAAGATTGTCTAGTAATTAGATAATTAGACATTTAATTAAAATTTTAGGGACAAAATCGGGTGTCAACAGTTATATGCCCTAGTAAGAGCTCTGGCTCATTGGCAGCATTATCTTTGGCCTAGAGAATTTGTAATTAAGAGTGATCATGAGTCACTCAAACATCTTAGAGGCCAAGAGAAGTTGAACAATAGGCATGCCAAGTGGGTGGAGTTCATTGAGTCTTTTCCCTATGTAATTCATTACAAGAAGGGAAATGATGATGTTGTAGCCGATGCACTTTCTAGGAAATTCGCTCTTGCTACCACTCTCGCTTCTAGGCTCATGGGTTTTGAAAGTATCAAATTAATGTATGGACATGACCCAAAGCTCAAGAGCATTCATGATGCTCTAATGAGAGGGGAAAGGGTGGAGAAATACCAATGGGTAGATGGCTACATTTTCTAAAATGGAAGAGTTTGTGTACCCGAGTCCTCATGGAGAGAATTGCTAGTGCGTGAAGCACATTATGGAGGCTTGATGGGTCACTTTGGGATAGATAAGACTTTGGCCATCCTTATAGAGCAATTCCATTGGCCTAAGATGGGGTTGCATGTTGAGAGGCTATCCAATGCTTGTTTAGAATGCAAGCACGCCAAGTCTAAGTCGAATTTCTATGACTTGTATACTCCCTTGCCTATTCTTACTTGCCCGTGGATGGATATTTCTATGGATTTTGTTATGGGATTGCCACGGTCTAGAGGAGGACATGATAGCACTTATGTTGTCGTGGATAGGTTCTCCAAGATGGCACACTTTATTCTATGCAAAAAGAGTAATGATGCGCAACATGTAGCTTCTTTGTTCATTGATAATGTGTTAAAGTTGCATGGAGTGCCTCAAACAATTGTGAGTAATAGGGACATTAAGTTCCTAAGCCATTTTTGGAGATGCTTATGGGGTGCCCTTGATACCAAATTGTTGTTCTCTACGTCCCACCACCCTCAAACGGATGGACAAACCGAGGTGGTGAACCGAACCTTAGGGTCTCTTCTTAGATCTATGACCCGAGGTAAGGCCTGGACTTGGGTGGAGAAGTTACCACTCATAGAGTTTGCATATAACCGTACTTTACATAGAATGATTGGCATGACTCCATTTGAGTGTGTATATAGTTTTAATCCTTTGATTCCACTTGATTTTACCCATTTGCCTAGGGATGCGGTTGTTAATTTTAAAGGTAAAAGCCGAGCTAAGGCTTTGATTGAGCTCCATGCTAAGGTGAAGAAGAACTTGGAGGAAGCTTATGAAAAGGTGGCCTCCAAGAAGAACAAGGGAAGAAAGAAGGTGGAACTCAAGAAGGGTGATTGGGTGTGGGCGCACTTCCGGAAGGAAAAATTTCCAAACCATAGGAAAAAAAAGTTGGCACCACGAGGAGATGGACCATTCCAAGTACTATCCAAGATCAATAACAATGCTTATGTGATAGACTTGCCGGGTGAGTATAATGTTTCTAGCACTTTTAACATTTCTAACTTGAATCATTGTGATGTAGGTGATGATGCCATGGAGGATGACGCCTTGATTTTGAGGAAAAAATCTTCTCAAGAAAGGGAGGATGAAGCCGGCCAAACTACCACAAGACCATTCACTCGGAGTCAAGCTAAAGAGATCAAAAATGCTCATCTATACTTGGTTTGGAAGAGCTTTGAAGATGGAGGGTTCGAAGAGGAGTTGAAGGCCATGCACTTGAGTGCCTTAGATGTTCCAGCACTGGGCGGACTGCCTACAGCGTTGGGCGGACCACCTACTTGGTGAAAAACTCTCTAAACATTGGACTGGGCGGACTTCCCTTTTTACAAAAGCGGACCGCCTCTTGCTGGTGGAGATCTTGCAGCAGAGTAGGCAGAGCGCCTACTAGACTAGGCAGGGCGCCTAGTTCTGTTAAGTTCAAGAAGGGATTTTGAAGTGTATTCCCTATTTTAGCCCTACATGGCTTGTAGTATTTTTACCCCTCTTGTGGGCTTTTAGACATTTCACAACATGTAAGGAAGCGCTATAAAAGGCTTCCCTTAGACATTTTCTTCATTACCTATTATTGAATACAAAAACAAATTGAGAATTCTCTCTAATAAAACCTTGTTCTTGGCTTGATTTCAATTGGTTGAATTCAAGTTGAACTTCAATCTGCCTTGATCATTCTATTTGCGAGAGCCCAGTGTATCTTGAGGATAGTTGCTTAGTGTAGGTGTTCCTTGAACTTCACCCAAGGTGTAACGAAACTTAGTTCTTCGTTGCTACTTAGGTAATCGTTTGAGCCACGTCTCACTTTTATCTTTGCTTTATCGCTTCCGTATTTTACCATGTATCAAAACCACAATTCGGCTTTATTGACGCTAGAAAATGAAAATGTCTTCTAAGACCTACCAAATGAGGTCTAATTCACCTTTAACTTTACAGACATGTCTTAATGGATCTTACTGAGCTTTTAAGGCTGTCAGCTCGCCGATCGGAGTCCAAACTCCTTAAACGACTAGCCAGGGTCGTTTCACAATTTATCAAGGTTGAGAATGATAAATTGATTTATCAATTGATAGTTACTCCCACTTGGACCAAAAATATCATATAGATTATATTTTTGGTGGCGTATTGGTCCTAACTTAGAGCGTATCCATTATAAAAAAATGGCACCAACTTAAATTTAGAACTTTGTTCCAAGTTTTGTATGGACTTAATCCTATAAAATTTGTTCTTTAGAAAAATCTTTATCGACTTATCTCTATTGTAACCTATATCTATAGTATTATATCAACCATTTGAGTATTAACCGCAGAAGTAGTCTTGTCCGCAGTTTTATAAAAAAGATAAGTCTTGACCTAACTCACCCTACTTAAGAGAAAATATTATTTAAGAATATGAAATTATGTGATTAAAATTCAGTTACTACTCCACTATATTCTTAGTCAAATCTCATTCTCAATCATTGTAAGCATAGCAATTGAGTCGCAGATCCTTTACTTGGTGATTAGGATAATAAGTCGTGCCTTTGGGACACCATTTTATCTTTTTAGTTGCTTTTTAGTATTCTTTTACTAAGCCAAATTGTTATGTGCTAACTTGGATTACAGATATCAAACATAATATTCTTGTAGATCACACGGACACATCCTTCCACTTAAAATTCGCGCCTATAGAAATTTATGAGTGCCTATAAGTTTCTTGAAATCTTAACTCCTAGAAAATATGATTTGCTTCACCAATGTTTTTATACCACTATCAACCTTGTCCTTAGTTTTGGGAACACACTTGTACTCAGATAGCTCAATGAAACATAGACAAATCGATTAATTACAATACTCAATTTGATTTCATTAACTTTTTATTCATTTTGTATTGCTTAAACTACTTATCCTAAGCAGGGTAGTATTGTTCATCTATCAACATATAAACCTCGGACATCATGAAATATCATTGAATGTTACACGTACATCTCTACTAAGATCACATAAATTTTTCATACTAAAATCCAAGTACTAAATATTAATTAGGGGTCTTTAAAAATATGCAGTTGAACAAAACACTTCGCACTCATGTAACCACATTTTTACGTAACACTTATATAGCAAATCTTTTTTATTGCACCAGTTTTTATACAGCATATAACCAATACATATTATTACCAAAATAAAAATAAGTTACTCATGAAATAAGGTATAATCATAAAAGAGACAAAAATTTAGCAAATGAAAGAGAACTAAGAAAAGGAGAAAATGAAAAGGAAGAAAACATTAGGAATGCTTAGGGCTTAATGAAGATTATAAAGGATAAATAAAGCTTGGAGAAAAGAAAAGACAAAAAAGAGGCAGAAAGGAAACAAGCAGGCGAAAAGAACAAGAATGAAACGCATACAAGAAGAGGCAGCAAAAACAAAATTAATTATCGACTCAACAAGGTATCGAACTCAAATACCTACAATTAGAGAAACTTAAAACAAAGCAACCGACCACTGCACCTACAGCCAATTTGTTATTGTAGGTGCCACTCTAATTTTATATAGTATTTCCGCATATATATACATATAATCACAAAATTTTGGCCGAAGCTAATGGGTGTTAAGGGTGTCCAGCGGTCCGGTTTTGAATCTCCGGCCCGGGAACTGGCTCGGACCGGTCAAAACCGGACCGACGCGCTTAACCATTCCCCGAAATCGGCCACGAGACGGCCCGTCGGATTTCGACCGGATGAACCGGAGTTAAAATGGACCGGAACAGGCCCGGACCGGTTCGACCGATCAAAAAAAAATCTAATTTTAGCCGTTAACTAGCCATTGGCAACGACTCTTTTAACACCCTAGCTGTTGTCCAACGGCTAAAAACGGTCATATTACACCCACTCCCCCCCTCTACCACCCCAAACTATTTTTTTCCTATAAATACTGTCGCACCCCACTTTAAAAGCAAGTGAGTGGTTTTCGACTTGGGGTAACTCGTTTGAGTTAGAAGTTTTGGAGTCGCCACCTAATAAATTTCCTAGGCATATTAGGTCACCTATTAATTTCTAATTTCATTTAAAGAATTAACTCCGGGTTGGTCTACGAGTCAGAGATTCGGGTAAGTGTTCGAAATAACCTAGAAGGAAGGGGTTAGGCACCTCCTAAGTTCCACTAAACGTGGTTCACGGTCGATTTTTATATTGGGTTTAACATATTGCTCATAAAAGGATAAAATTTAAATAAAATAAACAAAAGAGATATGAGATGCAAAGTAAGTAAATAGGCAGTTTAATGTATTTGCATAAGCAATCTAAAGTAATAATTATATTGCATAAATAGCCACGAATTAATTAAACAATAAATAACCATTTAAACATTTGAATAATAACCCTAGGTTTTATTATCCTATTCGGATCAGAACCCGGCTCTCGTAAGGGGCGATAGTTTCAAAATCAACTATCAATATATAGCTCGGGTAATTTCCATCATTTTCGAGGGGCTTAAATTACCCTTAACCCCCATACCCTCTTTGAGTATTTAACTAGATCGCATACTAACATTTTAAAATGTCTTAAAGGTTTACTAGCGTCCCACTTAATGTCTCGGAGGCCATTGAGACTACTAATTTAAATATAAAATATCTAAACTCTCCTAAGTATATTAACTGCCCCAATCTAGACCTCTAAGCGTTGCACATAATATGGTCATGCAAATCACACAAGTCAAATAATATCATGTAAACAAAACAATTTTAAAAGCTTTAAAAGTAGGCATCCAGATTAAAACAAGTAAAATGTAATAGAGATTAACAAGTTTAAATACTTGCTATTATGTTCAGATTTGCAGAAATAGGCTAATTTTCAGTTTAGCCACTTCTAAGAAGAACAAAGCGCTATGCTATATTTCAGAACGTAACTTTGCAGAGATGATCCAGTTTCAATATCAGTCGCACATTTAGCCCTTTCACTGATATAATTTAATTCTAGCACATAAAAATTGCACAAAAGATCTAGATAGGCATCAAATTTTTAATTTTCACACTTAAAGTAACTACCATATTTTCTGAACATATAATTTTTAGAAACAGTCACGTTTTCAAACAGTCTTGCATTTTTAGCTTCTTTCAAGAAAATAAACAAATGAGCTGCTTCAGTTTTACAGAAATAGGCCAGTTTTTTGGTTTTAACCACTATAAACTGCACTGTTATGCTTCAAAGAATAAAAATTGCAGAAATAATCCTACTTTCAGATGATATTTCGATTTTAGCCTATTTTACTATTTTCAGCAAAGCAGCCTCCTATTATAATTTGCATTTAAAACCTGTTATGCATAATTTCAGTTTCCAACAGCCCAGTTTAGCATTAGCTTACAATTTGAGCACCGAGCACACAAAGCAAAAGACAAAGATTAGAAATGGCCCCTGTTTAGCCTTGTTTGTTGCACTTTGCAACCCCTGGAAAGCAATACATGTCCTACATACTAACTTGCACCTTACGGTGCGTATATAAACCAATACTATTCCTAATGAATACATATGACTTTGAAAAGAAACAACATATAACCATAAGAGACAAAATGAGAAAAGATGAAGGATGTGCCATGTATACACGTCGAGAACTACTAAGTTCATCTTTTGCCTTATTCTTCAAATATCCATGAATAAATATAATATATCCATCTTTGACAGATATCCCACTTTAATGGTAGGTGTCCTAATATTTGCCCTGCACAAAAATCAGTAAGTGGTATAGCCCTTTATTGGACTATCCAATCATCAAACTAACCTGCAAAAAAGAGTTAGTAGATGGCCAAGGATGGCCAGACGAGCAGCTAACACGTACATAATCATGCAAGGATTCAAATCCAACCTTAGGAATATAGAACCATTTACTCGAAGTTTACACATTCAGTCTACATCAATACATGAAAGCAGAATATCACAAGCATATGCATACTTCAGGAACATCTATTGAATTCATAACGAATACCTCAATGATGGCTTAAGCAAGCAGCAATTAAAGAGACAACAATTAAAGACAGGATCAGATCAATGAATATTTGCAACAACGAACACAGTGGATCTTTAGAGCTTTTCAGAGAGCAGATTCAATGTAATACTAAGAGCCGGCGAAGCTGATTCTAGCTATAGGTGTAAGTGTAACTGTAAAGTATTTCATGTGAAGATCTCTTGTCCTTTTAGGTGTAAATACAACTAGACCTTTTATAGTGCTAAGATTGGAATGTCATATGGAAAAGGCCCAGAGAATCCCCAGTGACCCAACTAACTAAAACGAATTAGATCAAGCATATGATTGACAAATCCTCCGGGCTGTCTGAATGACTGTTAGACAAGGAGTCCGTATATATGTATATTACCATTTTCCTTAATAAGCTGACTAAAATCAAGGTAATCAATCAAGGATTTTCACATAACTTTTTATTAAAAGATTATCATGTATTTTAGAAGGCAAACCAAAATCGAATTAAATGTGTATGAACTGAAAATGGAACTAACTCAACCCGATTGTGAATCTGGATATGTTAACGAAAAAGTTATCACCTAAAAGGAAAAAAGTTACACTGTTTTAACTGCGTCCAGGTCGAGTTCAGCTTCTCTCGCTCGTTTCGGCTTAAATTTATGGAATTCGAATCTGAATCCTTGACTTTCTTTCCTTATGTGTGTATGATCGTTGATAATTTCCATGATTCACTGGATCCCTTCTCTTCTTTTTCGGTTTTCATAGAAAGAAAGAGAGGCGTGATTGATTTCCCCTTTTTCCATGTAAACACGACAAGGGAGAGAGAGGATTGCGTGATTAGCGGCGTCAATGGTGTAGGAGACGACGGAGTATGGGTGGAGATTGGTTGTGATGTATTTGGACTGAAATGAGGGAAAGGGGAAGATAGAGTTTAAGGGTGACGGCGGGAGAGGGAAAGGGAAAGGGGAGAAATATGTTTTAGGGTTAAGGAACTTGGGGGCTAAAGTGTAAATATTAAAACGTACAGGGTGATCTGATCCGTCGGATCAGGGGAACGAACGATGGAGATCGAGCCACGTTGGACACGTGTACATATGCATGTAGATGTGTATATACGTTTATGTATGTGTATATAGCTGAATGGAAAGGGATACTATGCTTTGAGGAGTTGTACCACGTACTAGAGTGAGTTGTACATATGTGTTAGGAGTATATACTTTGTGCTATAAGTGTATTTAGTGAGGCGTAAGCTTAGGTGGACCTTAGGTGGCGTACACGTGGGTAAAATGTGATGACGAGGACTAGATGTAATAGAAATAGAATTGTAAAATAACAAATTGGCTAGTATTTAATTAAAATACTTACAAATATAAATAATTAGTATAAAAATAAGAAATTTTGTAAATAATTTTAAATAAATATATTTAAACACAAATAAATATAAATGATCATAAGTAATACTAATTAGATATAAGTAGTCACGTATAACTATTAAATAGTACAGCAATGCGTTAAATTGCACGGGATATCATACGTATTTTAGAAAATAGTCTAAATGATGCAATTACGTAATATAGTCGCAATTAAGTAAGGAATAATATAGATAGAGGGTTAATAATAGAATTACGCACATAAATGCAGGTCATCTAATGCAATTTTGTTTGAAAAATTACTATTATCGATTTTAATTAAATATAGCCAAATTGCGAAAAACGGAGGGACAAAATTGGGTGTCAACAAATACCCCCATTATTTCATCATATTTTTCACACAAATCATCTAATTCTCTACAATATTGCTAATTTGCTTTGGCTATTTGTTAAAATTTTATAATTTGGCTACTTTATCAAGTTTTAATTGGAGTTGCTATCAAAGTTATATTTGGCTATTTGGTGAAGTTTTAAATTTTCAAGTATTGGGTAAATTGGAGGCGCTGCTTGGTTGAAATATCAATTTGGCTATTTGTTGAAGTTTTTGATTATCAAGTATTCAACTAATTAATTGGAGTGAAGGATCAAGTTTCGAATTCACCTCAATTATACGGTTATATTTGGTTGGTCGTTCCTACTTCTTAATCTTTTATAATTTTTTGTCATATATTTTTAATTTGGCTATAATTATGTCTCAAAGAGGTTCAACTGGAACTAGTGGTGGGGGCATTCACGTGGTCGTCGGGGAAATACGAGTAAAGGAATTGCTGGTAATTCTAGTCAGTTCACTCAAATAGATGATTCTCACTATTATCATGATGTTAGCGCTAGTAATATACTTGATCATGAAATGTTAGAAGCACAATACGGCTTTCGTAATACCCAAGGGGTTAATTTAGAAGAAACACCACCTAGTGAATTCCAAGCTAGTCCACCTGAAGTTCAGTCTGATTTGCTTCATGTAGCTCCTACTAGAGAACCGGCTAAACGTAAGGATAGATCTGAGGTGTAGAAATTTGCAGAAAAGAAAGTTGCAGAACAAATTTTCGTATGTGGGCTTTGTAAACATGTTTAGTCTTTTAAAGTTGGGGGTAATGAAGGTGGGACGGGTAAATTTAGGACGCACTTACAAAATAAACATCCTAAAGAATGTTCAATGGGGAGGGGGTATTCAATTAGGGACTGAACATGGGGGAGTAGCGCATGATCAATCTTCGAGTACCCAGTCATAACTTAACTCAGTAACAGGAGGGATTCTTCGTTATGATAAGCAAAAGAATAAGGAAAATATTGCTAAACTGGCTGCGGTAGAGGCTTTACCCTTTACTTTTCATTCGTAACTGGTTTTGTTCGTTATATTCAGTCTACATATAATCCCTCTTATAAAGATTTTTCAAAAACTACTGTTAGAAATGATATTATTAAATTTAAGAATGAATATGAAGATTATTTGCGATATTTATTTGATAACGTTGACACTAGAGTATACTTTACTATGGATATGAGTCGTTCTACTAATAATTATGATTATATTACTGTTAATGTTCATTAGATAGATCCTGATTGGATTTTTTAAAAATGTATTATTGCCTATAAAGTTGTTGATGAACCACACACGGTAAATTATATTTGTAATAAAGTTTCATCAATTTGTCGTACGTATTGTTTAATTTACAAAGTTTTTAGTATTACGGTAGATAATGCTACAAACAACACAGACGCACTTAGGAACTTAAGACCTATTTTGAACCCCACTTTTGAGGAGTTTTTTCATGTTAGATGTGCATGTTGTATTTATAATTTAGTAGTAAAAGATGGTCTCGACTTATTTAACCACATTATCGAAAAGGTGAAAGTAGCTATTACTTATATTTTTAGAAAAAAAATAAAAACCCAAGATAGAAAAAGAGAATGTGAAAGAAAATATATATAATTAGGAATGGAAATTAGGAGAGTCCCAAAGGAAGTTTGTACTAGATTGAACACTTTATATGAAGCTTTGGATGTTGCTTATCAATATAGAGTGCCAACTTCACAAATGTATAATAAACATTTTATGGAAGCCTATCACCTTAAGGATAACAATTGGAACCTTGTTGCTCATCTCCTTCAGTTTTTAGAAACTTTGTATCATGCTACTTTAGGATTTTCTGGACAATACTATCCAACTGTACCATGTTATATTATATCGCTGGAATATTGGAGTTATTGAAAGAATATAAGAAATATGAAGTATATAAAGTGGCTGTAGAAGCTATGATTGAAAAATTTAGAAAATATTTTTTCCTATTCCTCTTTTTTTTTACATTGCTTCTGTGTTTCATCATGCTTTTAAACTTAAGTTAACTGAATGACTTGTTAAAGAAATATATGCAAATTTAGAAATTACTCCTACTGAAATTGCGACTAATGGATTTTTAAGTGTAGAAGATGCTATTGCTAAAGTTTATGCAAATACCGTGATTATTTTTGCAAAGTCTAGAGCTTGGGCAGACACTGCTACACAAACTGCACCAATACAATCCACCGGTGAAAGCTCTTCTAAAACCGGCAAAAGGCATGCGGGGATGAACACTTTTGGCAAACTTGATTAAAGGTTGCTAGAAGAACAGGACGAGTACGGGAGGAATAGAGCGAGTTCCAAGTTTATTTAATTCAATATCCAAAGAAACTTAAAAATTTTGGAAGTCATGACTTGCTAGATTACTGGAAGATTCAAGAATCGGAATTTCCAATTCTTGCAAAAATAGCCCGAGATATATTAACAATTCAAGCTTCATCAGTTGCCTTGGAAAGCGCTTTTAGCCAAGGAAGATAACAAATTGGAGATCACAGATATTCAATGAAGGAAGAGTCAATGGAGACATCAGTTTTACTCAGGGATTGGATCAGAGCCGAGCGAAAAAACTTTGCACTACCAGAAATTAATAAGAAAAAGACAAAAGTTATGTGGATCAAATTTTAAGCGATGGAAAAGGCGAAAGGAATCAAACCGGCAATGACGAAGAAGCAGAATCAGACGAAGAAGATGAACCAGAACAACAACCACCAGTTCCTAAAGAAAAGCCTATGGCTATCCTAAAAAAAAAAAATAGCCAATATGTTTAAAAGAATGTAATTTTCTAAATTTAGATTTTGAAATTGCAAGTTTGAAAGTTTGGCTATGTAGTCTGTACTTTGCACTATTTATGTCTATCAATAAAATTGCTCCGGTCTTGGAACTCCATCACAACTCTTGTCTTCTTATTTTTTTTTTAATTTATTATTTGCGCAAAAATGCTACAATTAATTTACTAGTTTCTAAATTAATTCAAAGTTTAAAATTATAAAATTAATTCAAAGTTTGAAATTATCAAATTAATTCAAAGTTTGAACTTATCAATTTAATTCAAATTCAATTTCAAACTTTGAAATTAATTTAAATTTTAAAAAAATATTGAAAGTTTTTTCATTCTAAGTTTGAAATTTGAAATAAACTAAACATTCCAAATATATATAAAAAGTTAGTAATAATTTGTTGTTATATTTTTAAAATTTAAAAATTATCCATAACTTGAAATGATAGACCAAAAAAATAAAAATAATATAATCGGCATACCGGACAGGACCGGGCCGGTATTTCAAATCCGCCCATTTCAAATATAGTCGTTGGCCAACAGCCAAAAACGACTATATTTGTCTCCCACCCCCCCCCCCCCCCCCGAAATGCACCCAGAGACCCAACATATTTTTATCTATATATACCCTATTATTTAATTAATTATATCACAATTCATTATTTTCTATCAATTTCTCTCCAAAATTACTTTCAAAGGCTATTTTTTAAATTTCTATCAAAAAATCATAATAGCTGATAATCAACCTATTGGTCCTAGTGAAACTAAATATGAGGAATGACGAGGTCGATCTGAAATGTGGGAATTTATTATGAAAGATACTGAAACTCAGAAAGCTAAATGTAGCTTTTGTAAGACAGAGTGGAACCTTTACACTAGTGGAGGGACGATGAAGTTTAGGGTGCACTTAAAAAAATATATATAATACCGAATGGAGTGCTCGAGTAGGGGGCATTAATTTGCGATGTTGAAGAAATGGTTAAGGGGAATATCTATGTAATTTTCAATTTTCTAATTTGTCTTTTCAATTATGTATTTCTTGAATTTTCAATAAAATGTGTGTCTTTCTTTTCCTATCTCAACGTTTGTTTAGTGTTTACTTTACATTAATAATTTTTTATAACTCTTCTATTTCAATTTTCATTGTATTTGCCCTAAAAATTAAATAAATAAAATTAAAAAAACATACAAAAACCGACCGGACCGGAGGCCGAAAAATCGGCCTAAAGGTTGTCGATGTCGGTTCCGTCCTGGCCTAACATTTTTCCACCGAGTCGATCGGACCGGATTGACCGATTTGTTCAGGTCCCTCCATCCCCCAGTGATCGGACCGAACCGGAACCGGCAAAAAAAGTCGATCTTAAACTAAACTGGGCCGCTGGCCAGACTTAGTGGGTGTCGTGACACCCAATCCCAACACCGTACATCCGCTACTGCATTTACATATTTTGCACTTTCCAGAATTCCTTTTTGCTATTAAGAAATTTCAAAATAAATTCTCCAAAAGATAATATATCGACAAACTGACCAAACAATTTATGTATGCAAAACATTTTGAAATACACTATTTACCCACACCAAATGTATTGATATCAGCATAAACTAAAAAGGCACAGTAGTCAATCACCACATCAATTGAATCTTGTAAATATTGTAAATCTATAAAGGAAAATTAGAGTAATTACCACAAGGATTTTTTACATAAAAGTACAAGTTTTAGAACTTAATTACCAAACATAGCAACATTTTAGCAAAAGTTAATTACAAATATAGCAAAAAACATAGCAATATTTTCCCATAACACACCAAACCCTTACATTCTTCCTCCTATTTCTCCCATTATCACTTTTGCTCCTCCCATTTCTCCCTATTTCACTTTTCCTCCCACCATTTCCCCCAATTTCACTTTTATTCATATCATTTCCCCCAATTTCACTTTTCCTCATCCCATCCTCGATGTATCTCGTTGTATATCACTGTATCTCAACTGTTTCTGCACCGTTTCAACTGTTTCTGCAGCACCGTATCTAACTGTTTCTGCACCGTTTCACTGTTTCTGCAGCACCGTATCAAACTGTTTCTGCACCGTTTCAACTGTTTCCTGCAGCACCGTATCTAACTGTTTCTGCACCGTTTCAACTGTTTCTAACTGTTTCTGCACCGTTTCAACTGTTTTCTGCAGCACCGTATCTAACTGTTTCTGCACCGTTTCAACTGTTTCTACACTGTTTCAACTGTTTCTGCAGCACCGTATCTAACTGTTTTGGGCACTGTTTCAACTGTTTCTAACTGTTTCTTGCACCGTTTCAACTGTTTCTGCAGCACCGTAATCTAACTGTTTCTGCACAGTTTCTAACTGTTTTCTGCTCAGCTTCAACTGTTTCTGCAGCACCGTATCGTTTTAAATCCACTATACGACGTAACAATTGGAGCAGATACGGTTCCAAAATTGTAACAGTCGATAAAAAACCAATAAAGTTACAAATATGGGACACAGCAGGACAAGAGAAGTTCCGATCAATCACAAGATCGTATTATAGAGGAGCTGCTGGTGCATTACTTGTTTATGACATTACTAAGAGACATACTTTTAATCACCTTTCGAGTTGACTGGAAGATATAAAACAAGAAGGCGATCCAAGATTGACAGTAATGATAGTAGGGAATAAGTGTGATGTTGGAGAAAACAGGAAGGTTAGTACTGAAGAAGGCGAGGAATTCGCGAAGAATAATAATTGTTTGTTCACTGAAGCTTCCGCCTTAACTGGTTTGAATGTGGAGGCTGCGTTTGGGATTACTACAGAGAGAATATATGGGAAGTTAGAAGACTGGAATTTTGAAGTGTTGGATGAAACTAAAGGAATTAAGATTGGAAATTGGAAATTGGAAAGGAATTACGATTGGTAGTGAGACAAGGAGGACGAAAGAGTATCATGAAATAACTACTCCTAAACAACTTAAATGTTAGATTATTGTTAAATGTGTTAGAAAAATAATGCTATGCTTTGTAATTAGAGAAATATTACTATTTTTTATAATTAAGGGTGAAAATTTGTATATTTGTGTAAAAAACCCTTACCACAACACCAACAAACAAGAAAAGAAAAGAATATATTTTGACGTTGATTGAGAAAGAGGAGAGGAAAATCCAATTTGATTCACCGCCGATTTATTGACTAAAAATTGATCTCATTTTTTCCTTAAACCCCTCTCTATCTCTTCTCAATTCTGACCCTAATTTTATTCAATTTGGAGCTCAATTCTCATTTAAAAACCCTTTCAGGTATGTTTATATTTGTTGCTTGAATTTATTTCGATTTTTCTTTTATTACATTCAAAACTGTTTTTCTTGAGTCAAGGTCTTTCGGAAACAGCCTCTCTACCAACCTCGAGTGAGGTAAGTTGCGTACACCTCACCCTCCTCAGATAGACTCCACTCAGGGGCGGATCTAGAGGTACTGGGTGCCACTTTCTTTGAACGAAGATGTGTTGCTACTCACTATTTATATGGTCTAAATATGATAATTATTTGGCCAATTTGATTAACGGGTTTTGGTACGAATTATTCGTCTTTTTTTATTTATATGGTTAAATGATAGAATCGAAAAATATAGTAATTGTCTTTGTATAGACAACATACTTCAAATTATTGTTTTCCGACAACCGGCTTCATCTTGCAATTCAATTTTATTGCATGAAATTACTAAAAAAATATGAGAAAATGTCCAAAAACAAAAGAAGTTTATCTATCAATCAAATAGGCTAGACAAAAGAATGAGTCAATTTTAAAATATTTTCTTGAATAAAAAAATTTATAAATATTTAACCCTTCTCTGTACATAAATATTAAAAAATATTGTAATATACGAAGACAAATTAGTAAAATATCATAACTTTTGAGTTTAATTAAATTAAAGTAGATAATTACACATTACTTATTAAAATTTTAACAAATCTAAATTAATTCATTAACTCATAATTTAAACGGAGTCTCAACAATTGGTATTTAATTGGTAATGTAAAAGAATATAAGAATAAATGTGAGGTTAATAAAAGAGAAAAATAAATGCTTGACAAGAAATTTGAATAGAGTAAGCTAGTTCTGTAAGTTAACCTAGATCACAAGGATAAAAGAACAATGTGAAAGTGCAGAATAAATAAGAAAGGAAAAAAAATGGATGAACATGAATAGAAGCAGCAACTAAAAGAAGAAACGCTTAGCAACAAAGGCATGCATGAAAAAAGAGAAGCTAGGGAGGAAATGAAGTCTCCAAGAACCGAACCCATACCCCCTCAGACTCCCCGTACTTCAACCAGTGGCACCATCCAACACTTTGATTATTGGGTGCCACTGTTAATATTTATACGAACTGTAACTGTATTTATACATATATATATATACGAAACTTTTCCAACATTAGCGGATGTCGTGGCACCCCTCCCTATAACTTAAATCCGCCTCTGACCCCATTTATGGGATTATATTGGGTATATTGTTTTGTTATAATAAGTTGGATAACGTGGATAATATAATTTTTGAGGTTGCCAACTTCTTTACCCATAAAAGAGTTAGCTTTATGTATACATCTGTGTGTGTGTTTTAGGGAAGTATTAGAAAACCCAACCTTTTTAATGTATATGTTCAATTGAAAATAAGGCACAATATTTTTGAATTTATGTAACCTGTTGTTTAGATAAAAGCTATATATAGACGTGCAGAAATTGGAGTTAAAAAAGAAAATTACTAACTTGTTGATAAATTTTTGGTTTTGCTGTTTAATATTGGATTTCAGGTGGGAGGTTTTGATTGACTAGAGCTCGAGTAATCGGGAAAAAATATGGGAGTACTAGCATTTTACAGGTGGTTGGCTGATGGATACCCGTTGTCTATTGTGGATGTGGTCGAGGAAGAGCCTAGAGGGTCCTTCGATTAAAAGGCCCTTTTCAAGTCTTTTTTGGTTAAATGACCCTCAAGTTATTTTTCTTAACTAGATAACCTTTTTTTCTGTTTAACAGAATTAGAGTTAATTCTTAGCTTAATCAAGACTCCCCAACTTTTTTATTTACACAAACCCCCCACTATTTCCCCTCCTCTTTCTCCCCCATTTCTCTTCCATCCCCCTCTATCTTCCATATCCTTCTCCACCGTGCCTCATCCTCTTCCACCGCTGCAACGCCTTCTGCTCCTCTTCATCCCCCTTCTTGCCGCCTCTTCCAAACAACCTGATGCTTCTGAAAATTGCTGAGAGTTGATGAATCGACTCAAGAGTCGATGAAAACAACCAGGAGTCAATTCATCAACTCTCAGTTGTTTGAATCGACCGAGAGTTGTTTGAATACTAACTTGTTGTTTAGATAAAAGTTATATATAGACGTGCAGAAATTGGAGTTAAAAAAGAAAATTACTAACTTGTTGATAAATTTTTGGTTTTGCTGTTTAATATTGGATTTCAGGTGGGAGGTTTTGATTGACTAGAGCTCGAGTAATCGGGAAAAAATATGGGAGTACTAGCATTTTACAGGTGGTTGGCTGATGGATACCCGTTGTCTATTGTGGATGTGGTCGAGGAAGAGCCTAGAGGGTCCTTCGATTAAAAGGCCCTTTTCAAGTCTTTTTTGGTTAAATGACCCTCAACTTATTTTTCTTAACTAGATAACCCTTTTTTCTGTTTAACAGAATTAGAGTTAATTCTTAGCCTAATCAAGACTCCCCAACTTTTTTTATTTACACAAACCCCCCACTATTTCCCTCCTCTTTCTCCCCCATTTCTCTTCCATCCCCCTCTATCTTCCATATCCTTCTCCACCGTGCCTCATCCTCTTCCACCGCTGCAACGCCTTCTGCTCCTCTTCATCCCCATTCTTGCCGCCTCTTCCAAACAACCTGATGGTTTTGAAAATTGCTGAGAGTTGATGAATCGACTCAAGAGTCGATGAAAACAACCAGGAGTCAATTCATCAACTCTCAGTTGTTTGAATCGACCGAGAGTTGTTTGAATACTAACTTGTTGTTTAGATAAAAGTTATATATAGACGTGCAGAAATTGGAGTTAAAAAAGAAAATTACTAACTTGTTGATAAATTTTTGGTTTTGCTGTTTAATATTGGATTTCAGGTGGGAGGTTTTGATTGACTAGAGCTCGAGTAATCGGGAAAAAATATGGGAGTACTAGCATTTTACAGGTGGTTGGCTGATGGATACCCGTTGTCTATTGTGGATGTGGTCGAGGAAGAGCCTAGAGGGTCCTTCGATTAAAAGGCCCTTTTCAAGTCTTTTTTGGTTAAATGACCCTCAACTTATTTTTCTTAACTAGATAACCCTTTTTTTCTGTTTAACAGAATTAGAGTTAATTCTTAGCCTAATCAAGACTCCCCAACTTTTTTTATTTACACAAACCCCCCACTATTTCCCCTCCTCTTTCTTCCCCATTTCTCTTCCATCCCCCTCTATCTTCCATATCCTTCTCCACCCGTGCCTCATCCTCTTCCATCGCTGCAACGCCTTCTGCTCCTCTTCATCCCCCTTCTTGCCACCTCTTCCAAACAACCTGATGGTTCTGAAAATAGTTGAGAGTTGATGAATCGACTCAAGAGTCGATGAAAACAACCAGGAGTCAATTCATCAACTCTCAGCTGTTTGAATCGACCGAGAGTTGTTTGAATAAACCGAGAGTTTATTAATCAACTTGTGGTTGCTTAGTTCAAAACAACCATAAGTTAATTAACCAACTCTCGGTTGATTCAAACAACTTTCGGTCGATTCAAGTAACTGAGAGTTGATGAATCGACTCTTGGTTGATTCAACCAACTTCAAAATTTGTTTGACGGACTGCAGAAGCATCTCCAATATTTAAAAAAAAAATTAAAATATTCTACTACTAAATCTTCACAATAAATACAAAACATAATGGAAAGAAGAAGAAGAAAAATGAAGAAAACACACAAAGATAAGAATGGAGATGGTGAAAATGTTAAAAAAAAAAATGAACGGAGGAGATAAAAATAAAATGAGGGAGAAGACGAAGAAGAAAGAAGGAGAAAATGAAGATAGAGAGCAGATTGGGAATAAGGGGAATAAAGAAAAAAAGAAGTAGTAGAAGAGAGAGAAAAATGGGGGAAATGAAAAGTTTGAAATTTGAAATTTGAATGTGGGTTTAAATGAGATACTTTCAGATTTTTGACATACCCTACAAAATTTTAAAATTTTAATCTAGCCCCCATTCCAGTTAAACACATGCTTAATATTTTTCTAGTTCAAAGAAAAGGAAAAAAAAATAAAGAATTACTTTTTTAATTGAAGACTTGGAGAATTCTTTTGCTTAAATCTTCACAGGACAGTAATGGATTCGTTGTAGCGGTGGATATTTTGAAGCCCAACCCTAATGGCATGGAATTTGATAACTTGTACTTGGACATGAACGGAATCATTCACCCTTGTTTTCATCCCGAGGGAAAGGTGAACGAGTGTTTTTCCTTTTTAAAGTTTTCCAATGAAATTACATGATATTTGATATACGCGCGTGATTCGTATAAGCTCTTGCAGAAAGCATGTGAGAATTTGGTATTAGTAGTTGCTTGGCAAATACTTGTTTACTTGCACTTTTATATTGCTTTTATATGTTAAAGGGATGTCGTCTTATTGTGACAGGACATAGTTTCTAGGAAAACATGCATACATCATGAACTCATGATATGCAGTTGACCAATAGGTATTTTTTTAACTTAGTCATACTTGCTAATGGAGGATAATCAGTAGCTCTGACGCATGCATTGGAGGAGATTGACCTCCTCTGAGTCAACTCACTGGAAAAGGAAAGACCACCATTTATATGGCAAGAGACAATTACTTTTGTGCAACTTAATCTGTTGCTTCTCTCTTTATAAAGATTCTCCTGATGCATGTACATCCAAACAATGCTGCTTCTATTATTAAGTGTCAACCAAAGGTGCATCACAAAATAATTATTTCCGACTATTATCGTTATGTCCTAATTTATATTGATGTAGATCCTTGTACAGTCTACTCTCCTTCTCATTTGTTCTAATAATTAAACTTTAGACCAATAATTTAGTAGTCCTAGTTTATTTCTTTTTTCTCCTTTCTAAATATGTAAGGTTCAGGATAGGTGAAATAGCAGAAGGACCTTCTTGCCTCCTCTTTCCTTGTAGGGCTTTCATTGTTATTAGATTGGCAAAAGATGCTCAAATTCATTGGATCTTCTTTAGTAAGTTGAGAAAATTTAACCAAAAGACCTCCAAAAAAACTTGTCCAACTAAATGACCTTCTCTTTTTCTTTTTGACTTATTTTTTTGGGAGAAAATAGTTAATGAGGTTAAGTGGAGGTCGGAGGCTAGATTAGAAATAGGAAAACTTGTAGGTAAAACTGAATATTATAGGAAAGTATATAAACTAAATCAAAAATGGGTCATATAGTGGGTGAAAAATGGGTCTTGGATACAAAACGGATCTTGGACAATTTTTATAAAATTTCTCTTCCCTCTCTTCCAATTTCAGAAATTATTTCATCCTTTCTTCCATTTATTTTACTGCCATTACTACTCAACTTTCAAAATCTTACATAGCTTTCGCCGTTTTGGAAGATAGAAGTAGCAGTCGAAGCAATTTCGAGAAATCCCGATTTATTCAGGTGAGAAACCCTAATATCATTATAGTTTATTTTTTCTGGTTCTTTTTGTTAGTTTTAGAGCTTATGAAGAAACGTCAATGGTGATTTTCGAAGAATTTAGGTTTTTCTTTTACATGAAATGGGTTTATTTAGACATTGATTTGACTGGTTGTGTGTGTAGATAAAGTAATGGCGAGACCGAAGTTGCTCAATACAAGGCCTCCAAGGGCTAGAAATAGCTTAAAAATAAAATTAAAAGCACAACAGGCGAAGAAGAAGCTTGCTGGATAAGATGACAATGAAATCGTTATAGTTCCTGAAACTGATGCTGCTGAGATTGATAAACATTCAGCAGAAGGTGACAATCGACCTTCAAGTGGTGGAGGAGATGAAACTGATGTTGTTGAGATTGATAAACATTCAGCAGAAGGTGACAATCGACCTCCAAGTGGTGGAGGAGATGAAACTGATGTTGCTGAGATTGATAAACATTCAGCAGAAGGTGACAATCGACCTCCACGTGGTGGAGGAGATGAAACTGAAGATGTTGAACTTGATAAACATCCAGAAGCAGAGGAAAATCAATCCACAAGTGGTGGAGGTCCTGAGAGTGTTAAAAATGCAGGAGCAGATGAGAATCAATCTACAAGCGGTAAAGTGGCTGAAGGTGAACTTCCTGTAAGTGAAGTTCCTGAAAGCGATAAAAATGTAGCTGCAGATGACAATCACTCTGTAAAAGATTTTTTGTGGTTTTACCCGAGTCGAACCCCATACTGAAGATATTTTGGCTGACATTGACAATTTTCAAGCGGGTGAACGCTCCGAACTAGGGAAACGTAAGGAAAGCAGGGATGAAGGTGGTGATGATGATGGAAAAAGTGAGTCTGCTCGTGAGGAAGGAAATGAAGAAGAAGAAGAAGAAGAAGAAGAAGAAGAAGAAGAAGAAGAAGAAGAAAGTGAGAAGAAGAAGAAGAAGAAGAAGAAGAAGAAGGAAGAAGAAGAAGAAGAAGAAGAAGAAGAAGAAGAAGAAGAAGAAGAAGAAGAAGAAGAAGAAGAAGAAGAAGAAGAGAAGAAGAAGAAGAAGAAGGAGGAGGTAAAGAAGAAGGTGAAGAAGTAGAAGAAGAACGTGATGAAGAAGTTGATCAAGAAGGGGATGAAGCCAGGGAGCCTGAGTGTGAATCGGACCGTTTATCAGTGGCCCGATCCATCAAGGAAATCAATGTTCGAAGGTATCGACTTAAAACGTGGCTTGATGAAGTTCCTTCTTTTCCTTCTAAGATATCAGTTCGATCTAGCATAAAAAAGTTTTATGAATTCAACAAGTTGTTGAAAAGGTTGAAACTAGAAAAGAAATTTAAGGAGTCTGTGTTTGGGCAGTTCCTTGGACTGTCCCGATTTTGGAGTTTCAATAGACAGATGGTCCACTCCCTACTTCTGTGTAGAATAAAGGATAGAAAGCATCGTGAGATGTGGTTCTTGGTTGATGGAAAGCCAGCTTGTTTTGGGCTTAGGGAGTTTGCTCTTATGACTGGGTTGGGGTGTGGGGTATTACCCAGCGATAAAGGAAAGAAAAAGGTTGTGAGGAAAGGTCAGGAATTTTATGAAGAACTAACTTATAATTACACTGGTGATGGAATAGCTAAAGTGACATCGTCGAGGATTTTGAGGTTATTGAAAACTAGTAGATTTAACAAGAAGGATCAGTTGAAGTTGTGTCTTTTGTGGTTTCTCCACACGATATTGATGGCAAAGGATTCTTCGAAGTCAGTTGAGAAGGAATAGATTTGTATGGTTGATGATCTGGAGTTCTTCTCCAAGTATCCATGGGTCAGGTTGTGCTTCGAGTTGACGATTGAATATTTGAAGCCCAAGCTTGACATGGCAAGGCATTATAAAAGCTTCAGTGAAAAAGGAAAAGCACCTGGATATGCTCTTTTTGGCTTCCCCTGGGCATTTTTGGTAAGTCTACAATAAACCAATGGTTAGTTGATTAGTAAGTCTTCATTTTTTTTCGTACTCCGATTTATTTTTTCATCTTAGTCTTGGGTCAATGAAGCATTTCCTATCATTGGAAGGAGATCTGCACTGACAGATCAGTCTCCTATGCCGTACCCTAGGATGCTCAAATAGTACAGAAAAATGGTGCCTAAATCCTTCGATCCATTCTCGGCAGGTGAAGATAAAATTAAGGAAACATTGCGCTATTTTCATGTCATTAAATATCTTTTAAATTTGTAACAAAAAGTATTAATTTGCTCGACTTATATCCCGATCGTGCGCCCTTACTTATTGCCTACTGTTCAAGAGGTGAGCTCGGGGTGGAAGGATTTATATGTGCCCTATAAAGATGAAGTTGAGGATGCGTCGGTGGATGCCCTTAGGGCTGAATTGGAGGAGGCCACGGCCATCAAGAAGTCTGCTCTGAATCCTGTTGACGAAGATGATATGGACGTAGATAGAGAAGAAGATGCAAGAGATGATGTAGATATTGGTGGAGCTTGTACAGGAATTGTTGGTGAAGGCACAGGTCCTTCAAGTGGTGGTGTCAGATCTGCAGGTACTTCTTTGCGTGATGTGCTCGCTAAGCTGGAAATAGTGGAGGCCAAATTGGGTAATGTTGCTAAGATGGTAGTGGAACAACGGAAGAGGTCAATTTGCAAATGCTTATACCGTCCGTCTGCGTGGTTGATGAGGCACAAGAAAAGGAAGGCAATGGATTGTGGTACCAATGCAAATACCACATCAATTCTGAGAAAGAAGCGCAGATTTGATGAAGTGGGTGCTGCAGTTGATGCTAAAGTGGATGCTAGTGTCAGTGCAACCAGTGTCATTGCCAATGCCAATGCCAATGCCGATGTCAACACAGTTGATGGTGAAGTTGATGCTGGAAATGACAATCCAAAATGCAGTCGATGGTGAAGTTGATGGTGAAAATGACAATCCAAATGCAGTTGATGGTAAAGTTGATGCCACTAATGTCAATGTTGGAGAGGAAGCCACTGTGAATGATAGTGAATCAACTCGTCAAATGTACCATCCAATTTCAATGCAATAGGTACTGTTGCACTAGAATTCGAACGCCAAGACCAGCATTTAGTTGTCTCTACCCATTTCCCCAAGAAATCAGCAACCACTACTGCATAGCCCCCCATCTCAGCTCAGTTTACAGTTATCAGTATAGTCGACAATATACTGAAACAGGTCGATGAACAAAAGCAGAGCTCTAATCGAACCAAAACAATGGCGGATATATAAACCAGCTTACCAGCTCAATAAAGCACCGCGTATACCACGAAGAATCTGATACTGACCCAATTATGTGTCAATACACACACCACAAGCGACAGATTTGAGCTTTTGAAAAAATACCCAAAATTAAAACTTTAAAAGTATCCCACGACAACCAATCACGAAATGAGGACATATTGATGATGAGAATTGGATTTGTGATTGGTCTGATTGATTATAAAAGTCTGGTATGAATTTGGGGGGAAATTTTTGAAGATGAAGCCAATGGAGAAGCCAATGAACGAGCTTGGTAAGAAGAAGAGAGGTGGGGAAATTTCTGGCGGGAAAAAATTTGTGGGGGGGGGGGGTTTATTTTTCAAGTATGGGTCAAAGTGTATTATTTAAAACTTGGGGGGTTGGGATGTATACTTATTGTTTAGGTGTAATTAAGTTCGAATCATGATTAAAAAGGAGGAGGTCACTTACCCAAATTCTTAAAACTTGGGATCATTTTTTTAATTGAAGACTTGGGGGAAGTCATGCAGCAAAAAGCCCTAGTAAGTTTCATGGGAAGATTACATAAATATCCGTCCATCAACAAATATTTACTTTTAGCTGTCCATAACTTTTTCTATCCAAAAACTTAATACATAAGTATATATCCAAAATATTTAAAATATATTAAATATATATCCGAAATATATATTAAATATATATTGAATATATATTAAATATATATATATCCGAAGTACATAATATTAAATATATATTCGAAATATTTAAAATATATTTATGGTTATGAAAAAAAAAAACAACAAAAGGTGGACAAAAACAGTAATTATTCTTTTCCAATGGTTATGTGGCGTAATTTTCCCAAGTTTTGGTTTCATTAAAGGCGTCAACTATTATGTTTCAGTACCCTTTCATTAATTACTTAAGGTGGAAAGCTGGAAATATCCTAGTTGAAATTCTTTACAAGTACTGTAAAGAGCATGATTTATGTACTTGGGCCTTCCAGAAACTACCACATATTAATTCACATTTATTGGGATTCTATTGTCTGGTGAATCATGTTAGTTGGTGTGTTAGTCTTTCTATTGATTCTAGCTACTGGTTCTAGTTCTAGTAGAAAACTGGTGGTAGTTGGATGGAAGGTGTCAAAATGAACCAACCGAACAAGCCATTACCTATTAGAGCTTAAGCTTGAGTTTAGAGAATGAGTTTAAGACTCAAGCTTGCCATGACTAGCTCAATATGACGGAAGGAAATCAAGAGGGAATCTTTCAAATAAATGAAATATTGATTTTTCAGTTTGGCGATTTCATAATGGAAATTAAGACTAGTAACTGGAAAAATGTAGAATCAGAAAGTTGTACCTTTTATTCAAATAAGCATCGATACATAAAAGTACAACTGTTGGATTATATAATGCCAGAGGCAACGACATGTGTGTTGTTGATTGCCTCAACACTGTCTACCAACTCCAAAGTCATAGTTGTTTCCCATTTGCCAGAATGATGTTGTCTAAGGAGGTCATGAGAAGGTCAGCAATGAGACTTGTGGATTGTCAGATAGAAGGGAAGATCTGAGACGAGATAATATCTTGATAGGGAGAAATTCATTTGGAGGGGAGGGAATATGAGAGAAAGGCGAGGCACTAAATAGTTATGATGCTTACCGCTGAAGAGGGAAGGCAGAGAATGAGCATAAAAAAAGAGTGTTAGGATTACTCAGGTCTTATGTGCAAGGAGCAAACATTAACATGCTAAAAGAAACTTGAGTAGGCAAGAGCCATGGCTACTCAGAGATCAAGATCAGCTCTAGGCATGCTTGAGATTTGATTATCTAAAAAGTAAACTGTGTAAAAGGTAGCTTCTAACCGTTTGCATCTTGTTCATAATATATGATGAAAGATTCATGCTTTTGCGTTATGTCTACGAGTTAGGGCATTGCTAAATTTTGTGGGAACTTGAGGCATATATTGGTGAGTTCCTAGGAGTAACTGTGGACCTTTTTGTGATAAAGAGTAACTGTGGACCTTAAAAGAGAGGTGTCTTTAGCAGTTTTGAGAGAAAAATATGGTTCTACCTTTCTGTGGGCAAGACCAGATTGGCTGAGTATTTTGCAAATATCTTCTTTTAGAATATTTTTTGTGCAACATATTTTTATTTAATTAGTGGTATTATGCAGCGTTATAAAACATAATGTTGGAAATTGGATTCGGGCCACTCATGTGGGTCAACCCTAACCCATGTCTGATAATAAATATATATAATGTGTTATATTGATTATTGGATTAATAAATAAAAAGGAGAGGAAGAGACACAACTGTTAGGATTATTTTCTGAACAGTAAAAGAATCCCTAAAAAGAAAACCAACGCTTCCTTTTCTCTCCCTCCAACAAGAAAGAAAAACTCTCTTCTTCTATGGTGAAGAACTTCTGGGGAGGATTCCTTATGAAGATCGTAAGTGCTCTTCTACAAATTGGAATGCGATTCTGTAACAGGTACGTCATAGACTGTGGCTAAATCTTTACCGTTCGTATCATAGAACATGTGATTGTATTGTCGACTAGTGAAACAAATACGGTATGATCTTGGGGCGAACTTTGTGTTCATGGATTGTATTATCCTTTACATAATAATTAGTGTTAGGCAGAAATATCTGATATAAATTAACGTAGACAAGTCGTCAAAGAGCCCGATATGTTTTATTGCGGGATGGCATTTGACCTTTTCCTGACCGATGTAAAAGAAGTTCTTTAGCTTAAGAAGTTTTAGGATTTTAAGTCCTATAAAAGGTGGTTGGAGAACTAGGTTGTGCACAGTTGCTCAGATGCAAGATAGATGGTTTATATATAATATCACATATGTTGGCCCATTATTCATCGAGGTTCGAACCGTTCGCATGGATGGATGACTTGGGGTATTATCTCCCGTTATTCCAATTCATTGTAAATGATCGTTGTTAGGATTGTTCTTCGCCTAGATGTACTAAATCATTTCCATTTTTGTTCAAAAAGTTGCATCAAAGTATACCATGACTGATTACAAAATATATCATGCAATGGTATTAATCTTATTAGTCACATCTGAGATGCATATTTACAGTTTGAATGTGATAGTTTACTGTTATATATATTAAAATAAAAAAAGAAGTAAAGAATGATTGCTACCAAATGCCAACAAAAGCAGCTGATTGTTTTAACGCAAAGGCCTATCGTGGTGCCAATTGACTGATTAGTGCCTTGTGATGACCAACTATCAAAGCAGTAGAGAACATATCAACTAATACAGGAGTAATGAAAGATTTTGTTGCCATCTTAATCATGACATGCATAATTTGGAAGTCACTTGATGCAACTCTGTAATGTTAGGACGTTTACACACTACCTGTGCAACTTTGGGTTATGAACTCAAAGCTATGAGATAGTAGTGCATTTGGATACTGTGGAGATACCCGTAAACTGAGGATACTACAATGGTAGTAATATAAAGTGAATAATTAAATCCAAGAGACTTGAGAGTTTTGTAATAAAGGAAGCGAAAGGAGCCTCTTCTTGTAGTAGTAGTAGTAAAGTACCAAAGATCAAGCTTCCCAAGTAAGACTCACTAAGACATGAAAAAGTTGATAAGAGACTTTGTCATCTAGTTGCAAGATACAGAATACATTAGTTTCCAGAATGAAGAGATCCTCAAAACTTGCTCATGTTTGACTATTAATCAGCTGTTGAAGGAAATGATGCACATTCCTTGCACCCGGTAAGATACAAGGAATAATTTTTGCAGCTTAAAATAAATGATCATATGTAGCGTACAGTGGGAGAAAGAATTTGTTGGAACTGAAATAAGACGAGACAGGATCTTAAATGCAATTAAGTGGCAAAGTTATACTGACCCTATCCTGATTTGCGTGAAGCCAGAAATCGGATTGAGATATCTAAGGCATTTACTTGGTCATTTAATTTGTCCACGATTCCCGTAACCAATGATGTTCACGGATTCGCAGTGCTTCCATGTTGAGTTAGCTATGAGGTATTTAACCCAACAGTAGTTTCTGATGAATCTAATCAAGGATGTGTTGTGTGATGATGAATCATGTCTTTCATGTTTGACTAAATTTGTTTCCTCTACCTTGCAGCCTGCACCAGCTACTTATGAGGACGTATTCAAATCAATTTTTGACTACATTGACCATCTTTTCTCATTAGTCCGTCCGAGAAAGCTCCTCTATATGGCTATTGGTAAGTTATGACTATTATATGATGTTGCATATCTTTACAGCTTCAACGTTTAAAGTCTTAACTTCATTATGTATTTCGTAGATGGAGTGGCTCCTCGAGCTAAGATGAATCAGCAGAGAACCAGGCGTTTCAGAGCTGCGGAAGGTGTACAGTTTTCCTTTATCGGTGTGGTTTAACATGGTAAATGTATGCGTCTCATTCTTTTTTTTTATTACAATTCTGATTTTCAGGATGCCCTGTCTCTCCTAACTTATTTATTGGGCTGCATTGGGTGATTATTTGAAGGTGATCCTTTCTGATGCTAATGTTCCTGGTGAGGGTGAACACAAAGTTATGTCTTACATCCGCTTGCAACGTAACCTTCCTGGCTTCGACCCAAATACCCGCCATTGTCTATATGGTCTAGTGAGTGAAAGAATTACACTATTGTTTGATAACATCCTAATTTGTGTTAATCCCTTTTTTCTTATTGGCAGAATATGGGTTGTTCATCCTTGCTATTTTATTTCAAAATGTTCCTTGTTTTTTTGAGTTTGTCTTGATCATCTCATGTCTTAATTTTGTCGTAATTATTCAATTTGGAAGGAGATACTTAATGTTTGGATTTACAAGAACTTGTGCCACCCCAAGAGCATAGCCGGAGAGTTGAATTACAATTGGGGATGCAATACATAAACTCGAGTTGGAGGAAAAAGTGTTGATGCTAAGTGAAGTCGTGCCACGACTATAACTAAGGCGCTTCTCGGGAGGCAACCCGTGATTCTAATTGTATACAAGTAAAAAAAATAAGAAAAAGAAAAAAATGTCATCTTTTGAATGACGTTACTTGGTGAGTTTCTTTGTTTTGCAGGTTTCGACTGGTTTGGAGTCTAAGTGTGGGGTACTTGCAACCTCGTACGATTGGATGAGGATGTCCTGCTTGGGGGAAGTCTGAGTACCTCGTGCCCTAAGGAAGCTCACAAGGATGTTCTTCGGGCTTAGAGTTCCAGGGAGTTTCTCTATCACCCTTAGTTTTATTCTTAATGCATTGAGGGCAATGCATGATTTTAAGTGTGGGGTGAGAGTTTTCTTATTTGTATTAATAATCCTCTTTAGTTTTTCTTTGTGTATCGGTTCTTTTCCAAATGAGGTAGTTTGAATAGGGTATAGGTAGATTTTTTTTTAAGAATTAGAGTGTAGTAACTGGATGAGATAGTCTTAGCTCCACTTTGACTAGTTTTATATAGATACTTAATTTGAGGTATGTGAATTTCATGCATATATTCTATCATAATCTACTTGCCTTGAGAAACAATAAGTATATTATTTGAAGCCTATGATCATGATGTTGACTCTAGATTTGCTTGAGAGTTTGCTTGTGTTTGCTTTGTTTAAGAGCGCAAATCGAGCCGTTTTGAGTAGGTTATGTGCCATGTGTGAGGGAAGATTTTGTTTTCGCCGTGTTTAATACTTGATGTCTAGAACTTGCCCGCTGTGTGTGTGTAAAGCAAAATTAGAAGTTTGCTCGGTTCGGAAGTGATATAGGCATTCCTTTCATACCCAATTTATTTGAAGCTTCAGAATTAGATGTTTACCAGTGAAACTTTGACCCTAACTAACCCTTTTGAGCCTGTAGCCTTTTCTTTGATAGCCGTTGGGATTCCTGTTTCTTGTGCTAAATACCTGTGAGTTGTACTTGTGGTGTCATGAACCTAAAAGGCTAGTTAATGAAGTGGGAAATTGTGGTTGTCGGAGGAAGACAAAAGGTGTTTTAAGTGGAGGCTATGTAGAGGGATTTACTAAAGGAAAGTGAAGGCTTGAAATATTGTGCAATAGCTGAGTATTGAAAAAAGAAACTGTTTGAAAGAAAGAAAAAAAATAGTAGTCCCTATCATTAGCTCCTACCTTTGCTTAATGAAAAGGTTGGTAAAAGTTGACTCTGAGCTTGTAAAAGAAAGATTGGTTGGAAGGAGAATACTTGAATAAATTGTGGTGTATTAAGTTGCTTGGGGTGGTTAGTCACTATTACCTAAATATATCATACCCGTCACATTGCTTACATTACAACCTAAAGAAGTCCTAATTGATCTTAGCCGAGTAGATGGACATTAGTCGAGTCCTACACTAAGGGCAAGCTTATGGTACATCTTGTGTTGTATGTGAGTTCTTTTCTGAGAGTGAGTGTTTCATCTATATGTGAACTTTTTGTTCATGATCATTCTCTTGTGTGAATTTCTTCTCTAATATTTGATTTGATTGTGAGGGCACATGATTTACAAGAAGTGAGCTCTTTTATTGGTCTCTTGGATAGAGTGAGTACTTGCATGAATTATTTGATGAGTCTGGAGTTGATGTGGGATTGGAAGGTTGATTTGATGAGTTTGGTTGTTTTTAAATATTCTTGGCATGGATTTCGTGAGAATAAAGCATGATTAGTGCATATGCAACTGGTTAAGTGCCTATATAAACACAAGCCATTGTGTGAGTGGTTTTGATGTGTCTTGAGTTCAAGGTATAAGTTGCTCGAGGACGAGCAAAGGTTTAAGTGTGGGGTGTTGATACGAGGCTAGATATTACTATATTTCCTATACTTTCGCCTCATATTCATGGTTCTACTTGTCATATTTGTTAGCACTTTGAGCTAAATTTCTCTCATTTGGTGTGTTTCATGTTGTAGGAATTATGTTGATGATATGAAGCATTCGTGGAGCAAAGTTTAGTGAAAACAAGGATTTTTAAGTCTGAGTAGAAGCCCAAGGGTCGAGCGAACCAAGACGTGGAGGAAAAATAATAATCGCGCTGGGCGCTGCGCTGCGCGACGCAACAGGGGCAAGATTCAGAGAATAGGAAATTTTAAAAACCTGCAGATTTTGGCCTACGGCACCGCGCTGCGCAATGCGCTGTGCGGCGCCGTAGGCTTAAAATCCTGACATTCTTATTCCGACTTTATTTTGGATTCTTGACTTTTGTAGGTCTATGGGGACGGTATAAAAGACTTAAAACACGTCCCAAAACACAACTTTTGACCTATTCCACATTCAAAAGAGGCAAGGAAGAGAGAAGATCAAGATTCAAGGCTCTACTTCATCCATCTTTCTATCTTATTGTGATTTTTACATGCTTATAGTTATTTCTTTTCTTAGAACATGACTATGAGTGGCTAAATCACCCAGTCTAGGGTTGATTGACCCACTCTACATACTTGTGTGATGATAATTGTTGTGTTATTAATGAACTTTGTTAATTCTTCATATCTATATTGTTTACGAATTGTTTGCTATTAATTGGTAGGATCCCCAATTAATTGTGTCCTTTATTCTTGTGATTACTAGGAATAGATTCATGAGTTAGGGTTAAACACATAGCAGTATTTCAACTTAAAACAAAGGCATTGCTTACGTTGTCAAAACGGTGAATTACGAATATTGATCCTTACTGTGAACCATAAGTGTAGTCCTCCCGATCTTCATTAGTTAATTGGAATAGCAAATTAATAAAAGTTATGATTACTTAACGAAAGTGAGTAGTTGTAAACTTGGAGCACTTGTTCAATAGAAAGAGTTAGGGAAAATTGATATCACAATACTTTAGCACGAGTTAGGAGTTGGGGAAATCAATCATAGGCTTTCCATCTCTTGAATCAAATCTATCTTTCTATACTTGTTATTTACTTTCTTGTTTACTAGTTTTAGTATAAAATCAAACCAAAGATATAAACTTGAAGTTGGTTGAATAGATAATTTAGCTAGATTAACTGCTAGGAGTCGTGTTCTCTGTGGAATTCGACCTCGGGACTTTAAATACCGAGCTATATTTGCCGCGACCGCTTAGTCCCTTTTATAAGGCGTAGTTAGGTGTGATCAGTGGCTTATTTGAAACTGGGATAACTGATACCGGTATTAATTAATACATCAATTTGGGTACAAACTATTACCAAGTCCATCATGGTATTGTTAATACATGGATTACAATACATGTATAAAAAGTTTGAAAGGACAAAAATATCCTTTCCCACAAACCCTTTTTTGCTAATACTCATTTTCTCTTAGAGTATAATTGTAAACTAAAGTTTATACATGTTTGTACCAAACACTAGTTTAAGTTAATACATAGTATATCCAGAATTTAATACAGTTAACCAAACACATGATAAATATAATCTATGCATTACTAATCTCTGCATTATTAATCCTTGTATTATTAATACATGTATAACTTGCCTCTCGACCAAACGACCCTTTAAAGTATTACAATAGACTATATACAGAAAAAGCTCTAACTAACTAAGGGGTTTAAAAGTAACTCTTATAATAAGCATTGAGGTAAATACTAATTAAAGGAAATTAAAAACAAGGGGTCCAAGTACAAATATCAAAATCCAACAATAATTAACCAAATTAGCAACTTTGTCTTCCGTCCAAAACTTGACGTACAACCTGTGCGAGCCAGTCCATTTCAATCCATTTACAGATTGTAACATTATGAGACTATCGGGCTTAAATCCATCATATTATAAGTTTTTTTATGACTTAGTTAAATTGTAGGCTCTCATGTGATTAAGTCACCAACTTCTTTAACCTTCCTGCATTATGCACGCATAACCCCCCCTACATTCTACATGGTCTTGCGACTTTGTGAGTGTTGCCTTTCGCTCAGCGCTATAAATCTTGTTACCACTTGATTGTAACAATGAGATTATTCGGATATAGCATTGATACAATAAATCTTCGTACATCACCAAAACGCATGATAGAAATTGAAGTAATATTTATCTAGATAAGGTATGCATACATCTCACTCTCTTCATACTTCATTTTGGTGGGATATGATGTTGTACTTATCTGGGGTGAATAGTGAGAAGCTTTACCACTCAAACCGTAAATTATCACTTTTTAAGTGCAACTACATCATTTTAGTTGGCTATTAAATCAGTCCCTTAAATCTCTATCGTTATTTGGCTATTGTATGCTTCTCGCTTCCTACCCTTCTTTCATCCATCACTTTCAGAGTACTATCTAAGCATTACTTTTATAAAGCTGCGTATTCAGTCAAATCAATTAGTAATAATTTAGAAACAATTTTAATCTAAAACCAGATGAGCCAAGTGAATTCTTTTTTTTTTTTTTTGGGGACAAGTATGGCATTGATCCCACTTGTTGAATATCACTGGGCATGTCATTGTGAAGTATGACATCATGACCATACATACTTCTATCACTAATTATTACCCTTCTGGACAGAAATCAATTCCATAACAGAGCAAGCAATGGTCCTCTACTGATTGTTAGCAACGAAAGGTAAAATGCCAATATTTCCCCATCAAACTAGTCAAGTAAATCTACATTAATAATTCAACAATCAAGCATGGGGGGAGAGGGGGAGAGGTAATGTCTAAACGATAAACAATTTTTTAGACCTGATAGCCAACAAGGTTAGATACAAGGAGACCATTTTTGTTTTGCATCAACATTAGATATATTTACAGATCAGTTTTTGACGTCAACAACTGTACCAACAAGTCAGCATCATAACTATAATCTGGAAGATGAAAATCAGAAATCAGCAAATCTCAGTGTCGAACTTCAGAGATATGCCCATACTGAAGAGCTCCTGGCACAACAACTTGGCACCATAAGGCACATTAACCTTCACTATATCTTCTACCGATTCACAGAACCGGCAAAATGGACCCCTTACCTTACCACCTTGCACAGACCTCTGGATCACATTTGCCATGTTCTTGCACTTCCCACAGATGTGCATGTGGGAGGAGTCACTGAGTGTGAAAAGGCGTTCATGCAAATTTGCTGCAGCACCATGAGCTATAAGGCAGTCGCGTTCCATTTCACCAAACTTGATTCCACCAAAGCGTTTTCTGTCTGCCACAGGTTGGCGAGTAAGGGGGTGGACTGGGCCAGTATTACGAAATTTCACTTTGTCTTCAGACATATGGACAAGGCGTTGGTAGAATGTTGGGCCCATGAAAATAAGGTTATGAACCATTTCACCCGTCCGGCCATTGTACACTTTCTCATTTCCCCATCTCGAGAATCCTCTCCTGCAGGTCATATAACATATTATAGTCAATCAGCAAATACAACGTAACAATCACTGCCTAACTGGTTGGCACAAGTACATGCAACTAGATATAGCTTTCAGACAACTTACCCATGAAGCTGCTCTATAATGGCATCAACTGACAAAGAGGAGAAGGGAGTGGCATATTTTTTACCACCACCTAGGGCAATGCCCTTCCCCAAAGCGGCTTCCAGCAGCTGACCAGGGGTTTGCCTTGAAGGAAATGCATGGGGATTGATTACTATATCTGGAACAATACCCTGAACTGTAAACGGAAAATTCTCCTGAGATTCCAGAAATCCAAGGACACCTTTTTGTCCATGCATGCTGGAGAACTTGTCTCCAAGACATGGAGAACGAACCTGCACAGGATGTACAAGAATACTGGAGTTACTTAAAGTGAATAAGGATTAGTTATAAAGTGTTTTCCAGGTATTATGGGTTTCCTTTTCTCGAGTAAGGACAGTGTGGAAGACCTGTAAAGATGGATAGAGGTGACCAACTTCTTCACAAATGCATCTTTGAACAATAACAGAGGAAACATAACGCTTACAGCTAACAGCTTTCTTTGCTAAAACTTAAGTGTACGACAACTTCTGAATAGATAGATCAAACAATGTACTGCAGTATCCTGTATGACTGTAAACTAGAGAAAGTTCAATTCATGACATGACTTAATATCAGCTGTTAGTACTTGGAACCTTGTCCCACATATGTCAAAGACAAGGGACTTGGACAGCTTACAAGCTCCCTCCCACTCACCTCGTGAGGCATCTTTTCAGGACAAAGAGTCCCTAACACCACATTGGCAGAGGAGTAATGCCTCATTGAGGAGTAGTTGAAGGATCCATTTGTCAATAGGCGGCATTTAAAGCGCTTACCCACTTGTAGTTGGCAGCCACTACCTCCTTGTTGGGGGTGGAGGGTGTTCTGTTGGTACATTGGGTTTTCTACAATAGCTTCCAGTTTTGAAGCTTTTGCATAGTTTAGTAAAATACGACTTATAGACAATTCAGCTTTTATTCAGATCACTGGCTTTTCTATCGATGGCATCACTAATGAGATGGTTCAAGGGAGTTGAGGCTATTTATGGTCTTGATGTACGCATTCGTTCTCCTTTTATATATGACATCCTTCATGAAAAGCGAGTACTTTAAGAAGGTTGCTAAATTGCCTAAAAACAGTTTTTCAAAGACTATATGGTACTTAAACTTATGACGTGGTTCTCTCCTCTCTTTTTTTATCGTTAAAGGGATTATTAAGTCCGGCATCCAGAAGGTTCTGTAAAGTATTAGCAGGGAGTAGCCACACTACAGATTGTGTAGTGAGCTCAAAAAATCTAACATGCCATCTATATCATCGGCATCTCAATATAAGTTCAATATGGAAATATACAGTCACATAAGTAAAGCAGAGACATAAAGGTATTGGGCATCTTACTTGTCTGAGAGACACAACAGCAAAATTCTTCCCTTCATCATTAGCAGAGAGCAAAACCTTCTGAACCATGCCCCTCTCAGTATGCTTCAGCTTGACGCTGTGATCAGCCCCTGATTCAGCGTATTTCCCAATTATGATATCGCCGCTCTGGAGATTTGCCCCAATGAATGGAAAACCATCATCATCTAAGCTGTCTACTCGCCCAATTTTACTCTGGGTTTTCCCAAAGTTAACAGAGTCCTCAATCTTTGCTTCTTTCCAATAGATTCCTTATTGTCGACCTCAGCCTTGTAGCTCCTAACATGCTCTGATCGAAACATTCCACGCTCCAGTGATGCACGATTCATAACCAATGAATCTTCTTGGTTATAGCCAAGGTGAACATTTACTGCAACAATAGCACATTGACCATTGAAGTATTCAGGCCGCGGAAGCATTCCTTTCTGGTGACGAGCATTTTTGGGCTTCCCAAGGGAATCTGACAACATTGTCCGGAAAAGTGGCCTCTGAGGATAATACAATTGATGGGTATTTGTATCAACTCTAATGTTTGGATTCACTGTTGAAAACCCAATTGCCTGTTGAGAGTGCTTCTCAGACTGATAAAGGACCCTCCTAGCATGATCATGATTTGCAAAAGGGATGATTCCACAGCTCAAGCCTAATAGGAATGACATGTCCAACTCACAATGGGTATACTTAGCGGGTGGGTTTTCTTTATCTGCTTTTAAGAGGTATTCAACTCCCCATGCAGTTCGACAGTCTTCTTCTTCTTCAGGTCCTATAAGCTCAATAATCCCATTATCCAGAAGAGACTGAAAGCCATAGTCTCCACCTTTCAAATCTTTGATTTTCTTTAGATTAGAAACAACAAGAAGAGGGCGCAGAATCCTTCCCGCATCAGAGAATATACGAACCTCACCCTGCTGCTCATCTTGCTTAACTTCAACCTAGAAGAAAATTTTCGATTGTTCAATGCGTGAATATAGGACAACATACCACATTTTATCCTAATATATACAAGACTAGATTTTTTAATATCCATATACAAAGAGAGACTTTTCGAAGCACACTCAGTGCTAATGAAGAAGGCACTGGGTAAAATTTCCTCACTCGAGAAGGTACATCAACTTCCATGCTTTTAGCTTGCTGGTAAATCTACTAGTGCTAGAAGAAAACATGAAATCAATTGCCAAATTGGTGGTAAATGTTGTTTAATAGAGAATACTTAGATTTGATTTATTGTTTAAATCCTTCAAAACCTTTCAGATATTATAAGTTTTATTTGCTGAGTTTTGCAATTTCTGCACATTGCAAAGAGAAATTTCCCAAAAGGTGATTTCTCCCCATCTGCGGCAACTAGCATATTTGCAATATAACTGAACATTCTAGAGTAAGTTTTATGACTTTTCTTCTGTACATAAATAAATAAAAATGATCAATATTTTTTTTTTTTTTTGATAGGTGAAAATGATTAGTTAACCTGGTGTGACACTTTATCCTGCTGTCTTATATATTATTTTACATTCATTTTAACATACCATAAACTTGAGGAACAAAGAGAAAAAGACGAGTGTTTTACATTGGTTTTATAACCATGCTTTTGGTGAATCAATGAACATACTTGTGATACAACAACAACAACTATCCCCACAAGTGGGGTCTGGGGAGGGTGAGATGTAAACAGACCTTACCCCCCACGAGTATGCTTTTGGTGTATCAATGAACATACTTGTGATATAAACAAATATTCAACAGTAAGGTTCTATGATTCTTCTGTACATAATTAAATGAAAATGATCATGAGCCAACCTGGTGTGGCACTTCATTCTTGCGGCGCTTACGTCTTAGCTTTGAAACAAAGAGTGCAGAATCTTCATATACTCCAACCCAATCCCCATCTAAAAATACCTTTTGCTTTCCGTGCAATGAGGTAACACTATCATCTACTAACTTTTGCATCCCACACCGGAACAATGTCTCAAGAAGTGGATTCAAGATCGTCGTGCTGACAAGACCCATACTAGCCAAATTTTTCACCAGGCCACAATTTTCTCCATCTGGGGTAGAGAGAAAACATACCTTTCCCCAGTGTGAAGGATGTCTGCATAAGTTAATTTCACACGCATTATCATACTTAAGTTAAACAAAATACTGAATCACAATCCATACATGCTGATATTTGAACCATTTGAAGTTGGCAAGGCTTTGAAAGATAAATCTCCCTATGCATTCTCCTTTCGGATTAAGGACAATTAGCAAGTGACATGTCAAAAAGAATACGCATACATGCACTTAGGATTTGAAAATGGATAAAGTGGAAAGTTTCCTCCACAAGTTCTCCAGTGTTACACGTTTTGGGGAGAGGTTAATAAGATATTATGAAAAGACCATCTTTAACATATTATATGTCACTCTACCCCATGCCAATTAAAGTTCTAAATCAAATTGATAAGATTAGAAGAACATTTTTATGGGAAGGTAACAGTAAGAGTCACAAATTTCATTTAGTGAAATGGTCTACAGTCACTCTTCCTAAGAATCAGGGAGGCTTAGGCATCAAGGATTCAGCTATGCACAATAAATGTCTCTTGATGAAGTGGTTATGGAGATATGTACAAGAGGGACAAGCTCTATGGAAGGAGGTAGTCAATGCAAAACATGGTGTACATAATCATTGGTGCACCAAGGTCTCTAATGCTCCTCATGGCGTAGGTCTCTGGAAAAACATTTGCAAACTATGGAATGAATTCTCTCTGAATACTCACTTAGAAGTGGGCAGTGGTGTGCCTGTAAAATTTTGGAAGGACAAATGGTTGGGCGACAATTCATTAATGGTTGATTTCCCACATCTTTTCCATATTTCTAGTGATCCGGACTCAACCATTTCTCAAAATTGGGAGAACAACTCCTGGAATCTTACCTTCAGGAGAAATATTCAAGATTGGGAGTTTGAGAGTTTGGTTGGCCTTCTTTCTAGACTGAATAGTTTCACACTGAATGACCATTCTGTTGACTGCCTTAAATGGGGCAATACAAATGGTGGGAGATATTCAGTTAAGGCCGGTTACAAGTATTTTAGTACCTATGTGCTCAAAATGAAGTGATTAATTGTTGGCCATGGAAGCTAATTTGGAGGACTAAGCTCCCAACAAAGATCATATGTTTCTGCTGGACTGCCCTCTATGAAGCCTGCCTTACACAAGACAATCTTAACAAGAGGAATTTCCACATTGTAAATAGATGTCACATGTGTCGATGCTGCTCAGAATCAAACAATCACCTATTTCTTCATTGTACAGTAGCTGTTGAATTGTGGTCTATGTTTCTATCTATTTTTGGTTTAAGCTAGGTCATGCCGCAAAGTACAAAGGAAGCCTTTCAATGTTGGAGCTTATGGAAAGTTGGTAAAGCCATCAGGAAAATCTGGAGAATGATCCCTGCTTGCATTTTTTGGTGTCTCTGGACAGAAAGGAACAGAAGATGTTTTGATGGTTTATCAACTCCCACTCATTCCCTCAAGGCCAAATGCCTATTGTATTTATTTAGTTGGCATAATTTGTGTCCTGTAGATTCCCTTGATGACTTTTGAACTTTTTTAGCTCCCTGATCTTAACTTAATCCTTTCACTGTAATGGGGCTAAATCTTTGGCTTTTTGTAAGCCAACTTTTTGTACAATTTGCATCTTCTTGATGCCATTTAATGAAACTTCTTACTTCATCATCAAAAAAAAAATGTTTCTGTCAGGTCATATGACAATCAATGATGAAGTTGACTCAAAGCCCTATAAAAATTCACTTCAGAAAAACAAAAGCTACGTTTTGGGGAGAGGTTAATAAGATATTATGAAAAGACCATCTTTAAAATGTTTCTGTCAGGTCATATGACAATCACATAAATGATGAAGTTGACTCAAAGCCCTATAAAAATTCACTTCAGAAAAACAAAAGCTCCTAAGATGTTAGTCTTTCCCTGCATGGTAATCCAATGACGGAGCAATCTTAACAGGGGAAGACCTAAGAAAGAAAGGGCGCTTGTGAGACTTGGTGTGAGTGTAAACTGCCAATGGCACCATGAAGATGTGGATCACCTCCTACTACGTTATAGCTTTGGTTCAAAATTAATGGCCACAATAATATCCATGTTTAGCATTCAATGGGTGCTTCGTACAAATGATTGAAACAACGGCAATTTGGGTATTACTCCCTCCGTCCCAATTTATGTGGCACCATTTCCTTTTTTGTCTGTCCCAAAAAGAATGGCACCTTTCCTTATTTGACAACTATTTAATGCATCATCTCTATTTTACCCTTGTTGGGCCCTACATACTTTTAAAACTACCAACTACTTTTTTATTACTCAAATTTTCTCTCTCTTACTTTTTCAAGGACAAAATTGAAACTTCACAAGGTCAACCTCTATTTTCTTAAACTCCGTGTCCGGTCAAATGGTGCCACATAAAATGGGACGGAGGGAGTAACAAACAGGATACTAAAAGAAGAATACATTTGGAAGTTTGTATAGAGGGATCTGTAACTCACAAGCACTATCTTTATGCTTGCCTATTGAAACTTATAACCATTTTTTATCAATTTAAAAAAAAAAAAAAAAAAAAAAAAAAAAAAACACACATTAAAGACAACACTATCTATATTTTTCAGCTATTATGAAGTTTGAAGAGGAATTGAATGCAAGTCCAAAAGCTCTTTCTTCTTTAATAGGAAACACAAGTTCAAACCTCGCCTTTTGGATTTGCTTAGTGCACTGGGCTGCCCCTTCTCTATCATAGATAATTGGCTAGACTTTTGGAGGAATGAGGCAGACCTGAATTAGACTGCAGTCATATATCTAACACTATCTTTTCTTTTCTTTTATGATAAACAAGAAATCCCCGGGGGCTAGCTGGCGCACAGATCCAAACTTAGTGGATAATGGGCTCCCTCCCTCTATCCTTCATATATCTAACACTATTGTGGTGCATATTAAGCTAAAAACAAAGTGTAAAATAGAACCACAAATTATGACAGAATGAGCAAAGGATCAGGAAGCAAGACAAATAAAGTCACTATTTTTGCTAATCAAAAGCATGAAAAGAAATGGTTGATATAAATTTACAGGCACTTACGGGTATCTAGCATCGCCAACTTTCCCGGTGTATGTAACCTGCTGGCGTGTCTTCCTCATATCAGCAGTCATTTGCAACGGATTTGTTCGTCTAAGAGTTGCAACTACACCAGAAACCCTCTCCATTCTCTTGTAAGGGTGACACCAGTGACCAGTGGAAAAAGCCCTGGAGAGACCATTGGTAATTATTGATGCATCCAAGTAGTGCTCAATCGGTTGGATTTGTCGATCTCCATATAGATCTCTTTGCATTGCTTTGACCATACGCCTCTCAGCATGTTTAATGTGTGCCCTGAGCTCTCGTTCAAGGAGCTCACCAGCCAGCTCCAATCTCTTGTTTCTAAAATCATCTCTGTTGTCAACCTTTCTTTGACCAATGAAAGAGAGCAAGAGGCATTTTACCATATAGCCGAGGAAGCAAGCCTTCTGCTTGAGACCACTAAGATTAGGGAACAGGTATTCTTTTATGCACTCCTCGACAGATTCTTGAGGTGGAAATCTACAACCCTTTATAAGTCTATCAACATAAGCAAGAGCCTTTTTCCCCCTTCTGAAATCCTCACACTTATTATCAGCATCGTGGATTGAAGCTACTAGTATATTGACGATTCTAGTATCTTCAACATCCACACCAATCAAATCTACCACCTCCCTGTCCGAGGATACACCTAGAGCAAAAAACAGAACCCATATTGGCATTTCCGCCACCGAGAAGTACACGGTCAGGGCTTTTTCTCCTCCCTTAATGTGCTCAAGCTTCAAGGTCTCTACCAGTTTAATGTAGACCCTATTCCTTTTTGCAACGGGACGATATGCAACCATCCAATTTTGATTGTTTGACACCCAGAGTCTTTTTAAACAGATCTGCTCCTGAGCAATGAAGGTCTGAAATGGAAATTACAAGAAGTTTCAATCTTTAGAAAACTGCAAGAGGAAATTTAATTCTAAAAGGCCAAGAAAGTTAAACAGTATTCTGAATCACTATAGCAATAGCACAAGTGTAGAAGGCATGCCAAAAGTTACATATATTCATTGAATCCCCGAAAAGAATAGTGGATTCAGAGTACAAGAGTCAAACACATTTATTTCGACTTGAATTGAGCATTCATTCTTTTTTCTTTGTCTGAAAATAAATATTACATATTTAGAAACAACATGATAACTATAAAAATCAAAATTTATTCTAGCTAAAGTATTTTGAAACTGTCTGAAATTTCTGGTCAAGAGAAATACTGTTTGACTTCCCAAATAAAACTGTCATTAATTGGGGACAGTGTACACTATAATCAGCCTGAAGCTTGCATTACTCAGCCTGAAGCTTACTATGAGAGTAGGGATGGCAGGCGGGGCGGGGCGGAGGCGGGTGCGGGGCGGGGCGGGTTTCTGACTCTGCGGGTCAATGCGGTTATGGGTATGCGCGGGTATGGGGCGGGGCGGCGCGGGTTTCAATTGTTTTTAAATTAAAATCGCGGGTCGCGGGGCGGGGCGGGTTCTGTTCTTAAAATGACAAATATAACCCTAAATAAAGAAATATCAGTTATTTTTTTCAAACCCTAGTACTAAGTAACAAGTCTCCAATTTCAGAACATAGGCAACGACCACTAATACTATTCTTTTTCTTCCACAGTCCACTCCACTTTTTCTCACACAGGCATTAATTTCCATTTCCATGGTTTCCTTCTTCAGATAAACAATGATCCTTTAACAGCTTATTTTTATTGTTATTACTTTTTCATATACGGACCATAATTATTTTTTCTCCTCAGTCCAGTATTACGATAGATTTTAGGCTTTTTTGATTTGGATATTTTTTATTGCATAATTCATCTAATATTTCACTGCAATTTATTAAATCTGGTCGCTTTCTATTTATGTGTTTGTAGACTATGGAGACTCAAGATGAAGAATTTCTAATGTGTTCATCGTCTAGTAATCTTCCTCAATCGGTTGGGGTTGAAAATCAAATGCATTCTCAAATTAATGAAGTTACTGCATCCGAGAAAAGGAAATTACATTCTAAAGCATGGAGACATTTCAAAGCGGTGAGGATTGATGGAATCCGTTATGGTATTTGTAAGTATTGCAATGCTCGTATTAAATCAAATAGAATATGTGGGACATCATCTATGTTCGAACATCTTGATAGATGTAAGAAAAAGCCACCTAACTTGGAAGAGGGTGGTTCGGGGGGTGAGGATGGTAACCGACAAAGCTATTTTGACCAAGAGGTTTCACGCAGAGAACTTGCACATGCCATCATTTTACACGAGTACCCATTGTCTATTGTTGATCACGTTGGATTAAGGAAGTTTGTTGCTAGTCTTCAACCAATGTTCAAAATGGTGTCCAGGAACACTATCAAGAATGATATATTGAAGATTTTTGATAATTTAAAAGCAACGACTTCTAAGTTAATGGAAACAATTTCAAGTAGAATTGCAATAACAACAGATATGTGGACATCGGATAACAACAAAAAAGGCTTCATGGCTATTACGGCACATTTTATTGATGATTCGTGGAGGCTTCAGAGCCATATTTTAAGATTCATTTATGTGCCTGCCCCTCATGATTCACCTACTTTATGTGCTGCATTGCTGAATTGCTTGTTTGAGTGGAACCTTGAAAGAAGGATATCAACAATAACAGTAGATAACTCCAGCACTAATAATGCTATGATGAAGACCTTGTTAGAGGAGAAACTTTCTAAAAATGATTTATTGTTGTTGGGCAGAATGTTTCATGTGCGTTGTGCTGCACATATTTTGAATATAATTGTGCAGGAAGGGCTTAAGGAGATAGGAGAGAGCATTAAAAATGTGCGCGACAGTGTCTTATACTGGATAGCATCACAAGGCAGAATTGAAAGGTTTGAGGAAGCCGCTCGTTTGCTACATATTTCTTGTAACAAAAAGTTGGAGTACGACTGTCCTACTCGTTGGAACTCCACATATCTCATGTTGAGAACTGCCCTAGAATACAAAGATGTGTTTAAGAAGTTGGTTCGAACTGACAACAATTATCGTTGTTATCCAACGCCTAAGCAATGGAGTAAAGCAGAAGTAGTCTGTGATAAGTTGAGGTTTTTTTACCATGGAAGCTTGGGTGAAAAGTTTGAATCCTTTGATTAGTGAAATGGCATCGACAATGTTGTCAAAATTTAAGAAATACTGGGATGGTGTGCATATCTTCATGGGTGTAGCTTCTATCTTTGATCCGAGGTACAAGATGAAGTTGGTGGAGTTCTTTCTTCAAGAAATTCATGGTGAGGAAGCTGTAGTAGTTAAAATTCAAGAAGTTCGTACTCATTGTTATGATCTCTTTCAAGAATATAAGAGTAGAGAAACTACTTCACATGAGTCATTTGAACCATCTAGTTCTACTGTATATACTGACCTTGTTGAGGGTGATCGATTGTCTAGCTTTGATAGATTTGTCGCTTCGAGTATGGCTTATGTGGAGACAAGATCGGAGTTGGATTTGTATTTGGAAGAAAGCGTGATTCCTCGAACTCCAACATTTGATAGCTTAAGTTGGTGGAAAACAAATGGATTAAAATTTCCTACTTTGCAAAAGATGGCTCGTGACCTCTTAGCCATTCCTGTCTCTACCGTGGCTTCAGAATCAGCATTTAGCACTAGTGGGAGGTTGATTAGTCCGCATCGTAGTAGACTTCATCCTAATACTTTGGAGGCTTTGATGTGTACTCGCACTTGGTTATGGAACGAAATAAATGGTATGTAATTTTTTTAATGACTTGTTATCTAAGTTTCAATTTTTAAATTGTATATTGATACATTGAATAACATACTTCTAACTCTTTTTAGGTTTGAATTCGACAATCGACCAAGTTCCATGTCCAACTTTACTTGATGAAGAAGAAGATCCGGAATCAAGTGGACTCACTGCTTTGTAGCTATCATGTTTAACAATTCAAGTAGCTGTTGCTGCCTGCTTTCTGGCTGCAGTGAACTTACTGTTACAGTAATATGTACTATTTAGCTTTGAATTTCAGAAGTTTATCCTGCTACTGGCAGTAGCCTACTGCACTTATATGCAGATATTTTTGTAGAAAAATACTAGGAGATTGGTTTATATGCAGTCTGCACTCATTCCTTCTTCTGATGTCCTGCATAGTAGCTCATCAAGTACTATTCCTCTGAGATGTTCTTTTCAGTTTTATTTTGTGAGGTTTGGTTGCTTGCAGCTATTCCTCTGTTCTGATTAGAGAAGTAGGACAGCTTGCTTCATCAAGAGGGAAGCAGGGGTGAAATCGTTTTCCTTTGCGAGCGTAGACTGATTTCGAGCCCTTTCTTCATCTTTGGAACTGGATTTCATCTGTTCCCAACACAGAAAGGCCTTATTTACTTCTTTTTCTGCTTCTAGCAATTGCCAATTCCATCACCTCCGAGGCCTGCTATTGGAAAGTTTTCCTAATGTTGCATGTCTGGCTAGTTATTTGGTTTAATATTTCCGTTTCCTTTGGGTTGCAGTGGCATCTTGTCGTCTTTGGCTGGGATAAGTCATGTTGCTATCCAGTTTTCGGCATATGAAAAGCTGAGATCAAGTAGAGATGAGTCAAGTTATGAAAACACCTGCCACTTTTGTAGCCTGTCTTGTGTTGAGCAAGCTCCATGGGCAGCAATCCAGCTGAAGCAGGCCACTTTGCTTGGTGCTTTACTCTACCAGGTACCATTGAGATTTGAGAATCTTCTTACAATCAGCCAATGTCACATTCTGCAAAAAGGAGGCAGCGTGCCAGCGTCTATCATTTCTCAATTATTAAGTCTTGTTCTAAATTGGAAGTTCCATCATGAATCTCAAGTGCAATCTGCTACTAGCCCTTCTTCACACCATTTTATCTGTCCATTGCTTCATTTTTCTCCCATTTCCTACTTTAAGAACTATACAAGTTTTGCACTCCCCCGTGAGTTCTCGATATACTTACAAATAGCAAGTCCATGTAAGATTGTTAACAGTTTGGTAGCGGAGTTATAGACAAATGCTGTGAACTGTTAAGCATAGGGATTTCACTGTAAGGTAATGAAGTTACAGACAATTGCTGTGAACTGATATATACTTCTAATTTTCAATGTGGTTCATGTTAATTGATTACGAATGACATTTGTTACACTTGTGGACCAAGTACCACTTTATGTGTTTTCTGTTTCCAAACTTTATGTATATGTTAGTATCATTGCTGCGAACATCACGAATTGCGAGATTCACACCTTTCTTGACTCGAATTCTTAGAAGCCCCAAAAGGTTGTCCATTTTTAGACTTGGTCCCTCGTAACTTTGTCGAATGTTTAGTAATTTGTAATGAATGAGACACTTTTTATTAAGCCCCTTGCCTTAAATACTAGCAATGAGTACGTTGTAGAGTTATCCGTTAGTTTGATCCCGTGTATATATAGAAAGAGTCATGAAATAGTTCGATATATCATCAAGTATTACATACATATTCCATTTAGGTGGTTATATATATAAATTACATATTAATCAACCTTAATTGTACAAAATTAGATTTGAAACTAGTGAAAAGAGAGAAAAAAAAATACGCGGGTGCGGGGCGGGGCGGGTATACGCGGGTGCGGGGCGGGGCGGGTGGAAAACTGTAAATAAGCAATGCGGTGCGGGGCGGGGCGGGTATAGCTTCCGCGGGTTTAGGCAGAACCCGCACCGCACCCGCACCCGCACCGCACCATTTGCCATCCCTATATGAGAGTAGCTAAAGACTCTTAAAGGTAATAATACTACTCTGCATTACACCAGTTCTATAATTTGAGCAAGTAGTTTCGTTAACATGTGAAATTGCACTGTTTTGAGTCATACTAGGCTGAAGTATAGTAAAACGTCTGACATTTGAAATGTATCTTTTATTTCCCTTTAGACTCATTAGGGGTTGAATAATATACTAACTACCACCAACCATAAAGCCTTGTTTTCTATGCTCTTTAGATAGAAGATCAGGAGGCATCCAGAATGAGGTGCTAGCAGAAAGATCTTACCTTTTCGGCCCCTTTGACTATGAAGTACCCCCCATGATCAAATTCACAGTCAGGCTTGTCAACACCATTCATCCAGCACAACTCTGAGTTCACCATCACAGGGATTCTTCCAATCAAGACATTCCTTTTGTCTTCCATCTCACACTCCTTGTTAAGAGAACGGTCCACCCCAGTTTTGAACTTGTCGCTTCTAACCATCTTTTTGGTATAAACCTGAAATCATTTACGAAGGCAGCCAGTGTAATTAAAAGAACAAGAAAACTAGCAGAGGGAATATAAATGACATGAAGGATATGTTCTCAATGCTAACCGGAAGAAGCTATCATTGCATGACATTCATGAGAAGAGATATTTTTTTATTATTTTCAAAAATCAGTAGTACTCCAGAGAAAGTTGAATCTTGTGAAGTTAAAAAAAAATGATATGAAAGTATTAGAGATTAGGAATGAAGGCATCTCAGAGCCCAGATTTCCATTGTGATAATTTTTTTTTAGTTCTCGTCAGATGGGCAATGCATTTAATAAATAATTGTTCGAGAAAGACCAACAAAACTGGCAACTTATTCTACAGAAGAACACAATGCAACCATTTTAGAATATAGTTGGTCAATTCAAAATCGAGCATACTAAGAAAATGAATGAGTCATGGGTTTGAATGCTGGCCCAGAAAAAAGTCTGGTATTTTATTGGAGAAGGGTAGAGGGGCGAGCCCATTATCCACCGAGTTTTGAACCTAGCACATTGGCCCTCGGGGTCTCTCAATTACCCAAACACATGAATGAAAACAAACAGGGAAAAATTGATAACACAAAGCTATAGGCTACAGGAAAAAACAATCGTTTCCTAACCTGAACATGAGTCTCAACCATAATCCTGGCAGAATAGGTCATGTTCTGAAGGCGAGCATGCCGTGGCCACAAGTCCAGGTATTCTTTCCCACCATCAGCGGAAAACCTTTCCCCTGCCCAAAACTTTGGCCGCTCAAGGCTCACTTTTCCAAACTTTATTGAAGCATGCTTCCAATCACCATCACCTCTCTTTGACGGATCATACCCCGGCTCAACATGGATCTCCCCAATCGAGTCAAACACCCTTTGAATTCCATAGTTGATGAAGTCATTGTATGAATTGATCTGGTGACTGATTAAACTATACTTCTCAAAAAAGCCCGTTGATGCCTTTTTACAGAAATTCCTCAATACGCCTTCACCCATCTCCTTAATAGAAGCCACATCAAGATAATCATCCTCATCCTCATCGTCATCCCAATCATCATCATTGAAAAGACCATCAATGTCAAAATCCATCCGTGCTGAACCATTTGAGAACTTCTCTTTACCACTACTACATCCCACTTCGTCCATAAAATCAGAAGTTGTCATTTGAATGAAGCACCTGCAACAAAATCAAAGTGCACCAAAAGATATAGATTAGATTCCAACTTGTATTGGCAGGCACAAACATGATCCATCCTTTCAAAAAGCATATTCAATTAGTAGTACAGTCATAGACTATGAGATTAGACGTGATCCATCCTTTCAAAAAGCATATTCAATTTACAAAGGAGCTAATGAGATTAGACACAACAAATAACGAGCTAAAGAACAAAGACATCTTGACATAGAATGGGTAATAATTTTTTGAATCAAGTTGTTCAACAATTCTTTTCTATATATACATAACCGTTATCATTCAAAACGGATATGACATAATAAATAATTATTCAGATGTAGCAGGTCTTACTGCTCCATAGTAGGAAAAAAGAGAGCATGGAATTTCTACACAACTTACGAACAATGCCCCACTACCTTTGAAAGAGCACTAATTTGTAACAGATCTAGTCAGCATCCATTAGTTAAGTTGGCAAACTAGTAAAGATTTGACCAATCTCAATGGTACAGAGCAAGAACACCTAAGCATTGAGGAGTACAACGCCCCCCGGTCAGAAAATCAAATTCGGGATATTTTTATATTAGCCTGGTAGCCTCGATAAAAGAAGCAAGAAGGATTGTATATGTCCAATGACGAAAATACCAACTCGAAAAGAAACCAACTAAACAAAAAACTTGAAACACTGAATCAGAAGTCACCTTTAAGTTATCTTCCAGAATACAAGTGAAGTAGTTCTGCAATTCAGATCCTCGAAAGTGAGTCAAGATCTCCTGCCAATCAGGAGGGTTCTGCCAAAGAATTAAAGAAACGATTAGCGAGTTTTATGGCATTGCATTTGCTAGTGATGAAGATGGAAAAGAGTAGTACACTGAAGCGTCCCAAGTTTGGTTTCAATTTTCCAGCCAAAACTTTAAGGGCAGTTGACTTTCCAATACCATTTGTTCCAACCAGACCAAGAACCTGCCCTGGCCTAGGGACGGGTAACCTGCAACAAATTTTTTTGAAGAGTTAATGTTAGACCTGCTGTTACTAGGTTCTATAGCCGCAGAAAAAAGGCTGCAAATAAGGGTGAAAATAAGGCCTAAATGTGACTATTTTATTTATTAGTTATTGTGTTGTATTTCTAGCAGTTTCCTAGCAGTTATTTAGGAGTTTGGGCAGTTATTTGTCTTGTTTGTATTTAAAATAAAAGGGGAAAACAAGCAGTTTTCTCTCCAGACATTTCCGTAGGTTTGTATCTAGTTGTTGGGAGGCTAAGGTTCCTCAAAATACCTTGGTTGTTGGGTTAATTCTACTTCTAGTTTCTGTTAGTTTAACTGTAAAACTATCCTATTTGTCTGTGAAAATAAAGTGTAGTAAAGTGTTGTTTAATTCAGTATTGTTTTTGTGTGTTTCTGGGATTGGATTTTGACAGATAAGGTTAGGAAAAATCTGGTTCCTAACAAATTTGGTATCAGAGCCTTGATGGTTTCAACCAGAATGGAGGGGAGGATTGAAGGATTAGAGAAGACCGTGAACGAAGTACAAGAGGAGATTGGATCAGTTCGGGATTACCTTGGTCAATTCCGAGACTGGATGCTTAAAAAGGATGAACATGATGCTGAAATTCTTCGACATATGAAAGGAAAATCAGGGGTTCAGATCCAATTAGAGATGCAGAAGTGATGGCAGAGAATAGCGGCAGTCAGCGTGGTGATGTACAACGGGAAGAAATTCAGCCACAATTCCGCAATGGAATTCATCCAAGAAGACTGGAATTACCCTTATTCTCTGGAGATAATCCATATGGGTGGCTTAATAGAGCAGAGCGTTATTTTAATTTCAACAATATCGATGGCAAGGATAAGTTGGAGGAGGCTGTTGTTTGCCTTGAAGGAAAAGCCTTAAATTGGTTTCAATGGTGGGAAACAAGGACACTGATTGTCACCTGGGATGTGTTTCGAGTAGCCATACTCCAACGATTCACTCCATCGCAGTTGGGGAACCTATATAAGGTTTTGATAGGGTTGCAACAAACTGAAAGTGTGGCCCAATACTGGGAAGATTTTGAATTACTTTCAGCACCCTTGAAAGGTGCCGATGATAAAGTTTTAATGGGAATCTTCATAAATGGGTTGAAAGAAGAGATCAAAGCAGAGTTGCGTCTTAGTAAACTGGGAACCCTAACACGAATTATGGATCAAAGTCAGCGTATTGAAGAGAATAATTGGGCTCTTAGTCAAGCCCACTTGCCAAGGCATATGCGTATGGCAGTTCACAGGGGTTCAACTCATTGTCCAGTGGCTGATAATAGGCGAACAGCAAGCTTTGTGAGTCCTCATCCTCGTGCTTCTATAACACCATTTAATTCTGCACGTACAACCGCTACAGCAGCACCAAGACAATTTCAAGAGCAAAAGCGAGGAGAAACTGCGCAACCAGGACAAGAAATTTCCACAAGGCGTGGAGGACCATACAAAAGGCTATCCGATGCAAAGTATCAAGATAAATTGAGAAAAGGACTTTGTTTTCGTTGTGATGAAAAATATGGTCCTAATCACAGGTGCAATTCAAAACAGTTGAATCTACTTGTTGTTGCAACAGAGGATGATGAACAAGAAGGCATAAATGAAGATTCAGAGGAAATAACAATAGGCGACACAGACCAGTTGAATGTTCAAGGAAAGCTGGAGTCACAAAAGTTACTGGAATTGTCTTTGCATTCTATTGCAGGGTTCACCTCAAAGAAATCATACAAAGTTTGGGGAACGATATCTGGGAAGAAGGTTATTGTGTTGATTGACAGTGGAGCTTCAACAAATTTCATCTCTCGCACTGTGGCAGAAACATTAGGGCTAAAACAAACGGAAACTAAGCCGTTTGTGGTGGAAGTGGGAAATGAGCAGGCAAGTAAAGAGTAGTGGAAGTTGTGAAGAAGTCGAGTTGTGGATTGATGATTTGCGCATAATACAAGACTACTTCCTTTTTAATTTGGGCAGTGCCGACGTGGTGTTAGGATTGCAGTGGCTGGAGACTTTGGGAGATATTCAAGCAAATTTCAGAACGTTAACGCTAAAATTTGAAGTAGAAGGGCAAACACGAGTTGTTCGAGGTGACCCTTCGTTGTCTAAATCAGTGGCTTCACTCAAAACCTTGTTCAAAGCTTTGCAGAAAGATGGTGAAGGATATTATGTTGATTTCAAAGAGGTAGCAACAATGGAGGAACAAGAGAATTCAGATTTACAACAATTATTAAAAGACTTTGGAACTTTGTTTGAAGAGCCGAGGGGGTTGCCACCCAGCAGGAGTCATGATCATGCTATCCGACTCAAAGAAGGATCAAATCCACCAAATATTCGTCCATATCGTTACCCCCATTACCAGAAAAATGAGATTGAGCGAATTGTCCGGAAAATGCTAGCAGTTGGTATCATCCAACCAAGTACAAGTCCTTTCTCTAGTCCAGTGTTGCTAGTTCGCAAAAAGGATGGTAGTTGGCGGTTTTGTGTAGATTATCGAGCCCTTGATAAGATCACTGTTCTCGATAAATTTCCAATTCCAGCAATTGATGGATTACTGGATGAGCTCGGTGGTGCCACTATTTTCTCAAAATTGGACCTAAGATCAGGGTACCATCAAATTCGGGTTTGCAAGGAGGATGTAGCAAAGACAGCTTTTCGTACACATGAAGGCCACTATGAGTTTTTGGTCATGCCCTTCGGATTGACTAACGCTCCATCTATTTTTGAAGCTTTGATGAATGAAATATTTCGGCCTTACTTACGTAAGTTTGTATTAGTCTTCTTTGATGACATCTTGATCTATAGTGCAGATTTTTCTACTCACTTGCGTGAGGTGCTACAAATTTTAAAGCGTCATAACTTGGCCGTCAATCAAAAAAAGTGTCAATTTGGACAGCAACAAGACATGTTATTTCGGCAAGTGGAGTTCAGCGGATCCTGCCAAAATAGCCAGCATGGTTAATTGGCCAATTCCCAAAGATGTTAAAGCTTTGAGGGGATTTTTGGGGCTCACTGGTTATTATAGGAAGTTTATTCGTGACTATGGAAAAATAGCCAGACCACTCACACAGTTACTCAAGAAAGATGCTTTTAGTTGGAACAACGACGCACAGTTAGCTTTCGATTCTCTTAAGGAAGCTATGGTAACTTTGCCAGTCTTGGCTTTACCAGATTTTAACAAGGTGTTCGTACTTGAAACAGATGCTTCGGGATTTGGTATTGGCGCTGTCTTAATGCAAGAGGGACGTCCCATTGCTTTTCTTAGCCAAGGACTTTCTGTTCGAGCACAATCTAAATCAGTATATGAAAGAGAGTTGATGGCTATTGTTTTAGCTGTACAAAAGTGGCGTCATTACTTGATGGGTCATCATTTTATCATCAGGACAGATCAACGAAGTCTTCAATTTCTTATGGACCAACATGCTATGACTGAAGAGCAACAAAAATGGGTCACCAAGTTGATGGGATTTGACTTTGAGATTCAATATCGCCCAGGTTGTGAAAATAAGGCAGCTGATGCCTTGTCTCGCCAATTCTATTTCATGGCCTTTTCTGTTTCTCGCAACAGTACCTTGGATGATCTTTCTGCAGAAATTCAACATGATGATGAACTCCGTCAATTGACACAAGAGTTGCTTCGAGACCCTGCTTCACGACCGAATTATGCTCTAAAAAATGGCTGCCTATTTTACAACAATGGGCTAGTGATTCCCCGTTCTTCAATACACATTCCCATGCTCCTTAAGGAATTTCACTCCTCACCTTCGGGTGGTCACTCAGGGTTTTTCCGGACATACAAGCGCATTTCACAGGTATTGTATTGGAATGGAATCAAAAGGGATGTGCAAAACTTTGTGGCTGGTTGTGAGGTTTGCAAGCAGAACAAATATGAAGCCCTTAGCCCTGCTGGTTTGTTGCAGCCATTGCCTATTCCTACTCAGGTTTGGGATGACATTGCCATGGATTTCATCGGTGGATTACCAAAGGCAATGGGGTGTGATACTATACTAGTTGTGGTGGACCGTTTCACTAAATTTAGCCATTTTCTTCTCTTATCACACCCATATACAGCAAAGAGTGTTGCTGAATTATTTGTCCGTGAGATTGTGCGACTGCATGGTTTTCCTAAATCCATTGTTTCAGACAGAGATCGGGTCTTCATTAGCCAGTTTTGGCAGGAATTGTTTAAGTTATCCGGAACTAGTCTCAAATTAAGCTCAGGTTATCACCCTCAAACCGACGGTCAAACTGATGTTGTCAACCGCTTCTTGGAGACTTATTTACGGTGCTTTGCTGGGGCACATCCAAAACAGTGGCCAAAATGGATTCCGTGGGCTGAATTTTGGTTTAATACCACTTACCATGGTTCCACCAAGATGACCCCCTTTAGAGCTTTATATGGGCGAGATCCTCCTTCTTTGTTGCGGTTCACTGATGACATTTCTGCTGTTGAAGAGGTCAACCAGCAGCTTGCTGCTCGCAACGCTATTCTTGATGAACTCAAAGCAAATTTGACTCATGCTCAAGCTCAAATGAAACTTTATGCTGATGCTAAGCGTCGCGAAGTTGTATTTCAGCCTGGAGATTTAGTTTATCTTAGATTGCAGCCTTTCAAGCTTCGCTCCCTGGCTAAAAAGGTTAATGAAAAGCTAAGTCCTCGCTACTATGGGCCATATACTTTCTTGAGTAAAATTGGCGAAGTTGCTTATCGCCTTGATTTACCCCCTCATTCACGGGTGCACCCTGTATTCCATGTTTCTTTGCTAAAGCGCGCTGTGAAGGATTCTACTCCGGTTCAACAGCTTCCTCCTCTCTTATCTGAAAATCTTGAAATGCAAGTGCAACCTGAAAGTGTCATAGATTGTCGGACACTCTTGAATGGCACCCAAGAGGTTTTGATCAAGTGGAAGGACTTACCTGACTTTCAGAACACTTGGGAATCTTATGAAGTCATTGATGCTCAATTTCCTCATTTTCACCTTGAGGACAAGGTGAAACTCGTTGGGGCGGGTATTGTTAGACCTGCTGTTACTAGGTTCTATAGCCGCAGAAAGAAGGCTGCAAATAAGGGTGAAAATAAGGCCTAAATGTGACTATTTTATTTATTAGTTATTGTGTTGTATTTCTAGCAGTTTCCTAGCAGTTATTTAGGAGTTTGGGCAGTTATTTGTCTTATTTGTATTTAAAATAAAAGGGGAAAACAAGCAGTTTTCTCTCCAGACATTTCCGTAGGTTTGTATCTAGTTGTTGGGAGGCTAAGGTTCCTCAAAATACCTTGGTTGTTGGGTTAATTCTACTTCTAGTTTCTGTTAGTTTAACTGTAAAACTATCCTATTTGTCTGTGAAAATAAAGTGCAGTAAAGTGTTGTTTAATTCAGTATTGTTTTTGTGTGTTTCTGGGATTGGATTTTGACAGATAAGGTTAGGAAAAATCTGGTTCCTAACAGTTAACTTTTTAAACAGACATCTGATCAGGAAGAGACTTCTCTAGAAGAGAAGCAGCTTCAACACACCTATGCAATTTAAAAGTGTGAGGACCGTAACGATGGATTGTGTCCTTGTCTAAATCTTTTGGCAGACTGATGATCTGAATTGCTTCAAATGGGCATTTCTGCATTGACAAATAAAATATCAGTCAGCTAGGCACAATTGAGCAATCTGCAGCAAAATGTTTCCCCATACTTGTGATGTATACAAACCTTAACACAAATACCGCATCCAATACACAGCTCCTCTGAGATGAAAGCAATCTTTGCTGCTGGAGTGACCTCTATACATAATTTTCCTGCAAACACAAAGCATAACTGATTGAAGCAGACATATCTAAATACTGTCATAATAAAAACGAGCAAGCATCTTCCGCTGCTGTATGGAGTAATAGAACATTCATTCCAAATTGGGTCCGCTACATGATAGGTCCTTTATAGCCATTCCAAATTCTTCACCCTTTGAACCACATCATTATATATCCAAAATAATATCCCTATGCAAATTAATGGTTCTCTAAAATTTGAGGTTCTCCTAATCTTATACGTATCCCTACAATGACATGCAAATATCTAACCAAACTAAAGAAAACATCAAAACCTTAATGTAAATGTAACAACTAAACCCTAATCTCTATATGTTGGTTAAATCAAATGGATCCTTTGCTTCCATCGCTCCGCTCTTAACTAAGTACACAACAATCCACGAGACTGGATGTAATCTGACACAGCTGCACTCCATGTGATTTTAGGTCTATCACATTCCCTTTTAGTACCTTCAATTATTATAATGTTGCACCTATTTGTATAACTTGACAAAAAAGTAAAACTCTTTTAATCATCCAAGCTGTCGGTCTCATTCCTAACTTCCTAAATCTGATGCAACAATAGAAACGAAATCCATGCAATTCTGGAAATTGAACAAGCTTTCCAAGCCTTAAAGAAACCTTGTAACTTGTTAAGACTAGTGGTATTAGATGAACAAACAACTAAGAGACAGAACTGTAAACGAGCAAGTCACGATATGTATCAGAGAACATTTCGCCATGCATCCTGACAAATGTGCAGCTAAAACACAGCTCCCCAACATCATTACAAAGATGTGGTTGCCTGAAGGAATCATGTGAAATGATTTCAATCTCATTAGTTACAGCACCTATCACACTATCTCCCCGGCCCCAACCCAACAATGAGACTTACCTCTAGTTCTTTCCTCTGCCTAAAGGATTGGAGCAGGATAAAGATAAGCAGGTAAGACAATAGATTCTTCAGACAATTAGCCTAAGTACACTTCAAGCTGCCAAAACTTTTACTTTCTTTCAGAGATACAACAATTTTGCTATTGTTCATCAGGGGACGCCTTGCTAACAGGCCCTTTTGTCTCCTTCGAAACAATCAATAAGGAGCTTCCCTAGTAAAAAGAGAAACTATTCAGATGCTCTTATATATCTGTTCCAATGAAGGGAGATTATGCTTTTCTCCAGATGCATTCTACTTTCTCCAATGATAATAAACCAACTTCGAGGCAACAAAGAAAACCCCATTTAACACTTTCACATTCAATTGTATAAAGGTGTTAAATGGGTTTTCCTATAAAAGTGGACAAAGGTGAAATACAAGCAAGGTGTTACCAATTTAAACAGAGAGACATTTTTATACCCATTGGCCCACTGTAATAACAATTCCAATCATCAACACAAACTATAGTAAATAATCCATTCAATTGTTTAAAGCTCAAGACTTCAAACAGAGCACGTAGCAAAAAATATAAATTCCTAATCATAGTAAATAATCTCCCTCATGGATTTATTCAAGATAATCCCAATTGACATATATAATTCATGAAAAAGCACAGTCTTGTTATATATAGCTCAAGATACACAAATGCTCCAACTTTTATCGCAAAAACCCCAACCCGAATTGAAAAAACAAAATCTATCAACAAGCCAAATTATAATTAAGCTGAGTTCAACTTCAACCGCTCTTTAAAAAAACATAAGCTCAAACCATATTCTAGACGATGTCGTATACCACGGACAAAATCCAAAATACAAAGCAAGCTGTTATCAATTTCCAATAGAAAAACTTCTTTTTATACCCATTAGACCACGATAACAACAAATTCCAATCATTTAGACAACAACAGACCTTACCTCATAGACAATTTTGACAGTTAAAAGTCTTAACACAGCCCAGCTGAAACTGCAAAAACATAGAGAATCTCCACTATTTTCCAAGCTTCTTCCAGGAAAGCCAAATGAGTGTTTCTAAATAAGGAAAAGTAGGAAGGGCTAAGATTTGGTCTTCCATAGAGTTTTAGGAAGGGCTAAGATTTGGTCTTCCATAGAGTTTTAGTTAGAAACCAATAAAACAACCAAACAACAAAACAAAACAAAAAAACAAATGTTCATCAGCTGAAAATTGGGATTGCTTGGTGAATTTTCTCATAAATGTTAACTGTATTCTTGACAACCCATTTCCACTTCAGTTGATCTATTTCTGAAGAAGATACAAGCTAAACAATACAGAGACTGTAAAAGGTTGTAATTTGTAGTATTTTTATGCAGTTTTTGAAAGCGGGAGTATATGCAACTCCATGCATGCCTTCTAGAAAAATTACCAGAAATTCGAAATCCCTATGAGTTGTGATGAGAGTCAACAGAGAATAATAGGAAAACAAGCTCAACTCATATTTACCTATTAACATTTGTCCATTAAGTCACAAAATAACTGAAAACCTCGAATACCCAAGACATTCAACATCCTTTCAGAAAACAAAAGATCAAATGAAATGTATAAGCTGCCCTTATTACAAACTTTTCTGTTCTTTTCCTTGAAAACCCTTAAAGTGCTTTCAACATTTTCTGAAATGTATAAGCTACCTTATTAAATCTCCGTCTTTTCTTTTCCTTTCACCTCTAGAAAAGATGCCTTAAAAACTTTATATTTATTTTGATAACCGATAAATCCCCCAGGTCCTACGGTGCAAGGTTCGAAACTCGATGGATAATGAGTCCGCCCCTCTACCCTTCTCCACCTAAATACGAGACTTTTGTCTGCGGCAGGGTTTCAACCCGCCGTGCACCTAACCCACACATCACAAGTTGAACTCTTACCACTAGACCAAATCCCCGAGAGCTAAGCTTCCTTAGAAAAACTCTTTTCTTTTCGCCTCTAGAAAACCCATAAATTGATTTCAACATTTTTTGAAATGTATAAAAGCTAACTTCTAAAATAAAAAATAAAAGAACACTAAGAAATCTCCGAGGTCTTGTGGTACACGGTTCGAAACTCGGTGATAATGGGCTCGTCCCTCTACCCTTCTCTTAAATACGAGGCTTTTGACTGTGGTAGGATTGAACCCATGACGTGCACCTAACTCACACATCACAAGTTGAACTCTGCCAAAGCCCTGGGAGCTAAGCTTCCTTAAAAAACTCTTCTTAAAATGCTTTCAACATTTTTTCTACTGTATAAGCTACCTTACAAAAAAAAAAAAAATCACCTCTAGCAAACCCATTAAGTCCTTTACTAAATTTAGTGATTTCAAAACACTAATATTCATATTACAATCAATTTTTGACCTCTAAAACCCTAAACCCTAAACTAAAAAACAGAATAAACTCAACATGCAACAAGTATTTTTAACTTTTCTTAAACACCACTTTCAAGAAACAGCTAAAACAGTTAAAACCCACAAAGATTATCTAAAAAAAACAAGCACCAAATATTAAAAAAAAAATAGTAAAACCCCACATTCAATCTGAAAATTTTAAAGATTTAGAAGAAAAAATACTTACAGAGTCTAGCGGCTTTTGATCTGCTCTTTGAGTGAAAATGGTAAGAGCTTGCTTTTACAGGAACAAATATGAATTATTATTGTCAATTTTCATTAGCATGGGAAAAGTAAGCGAAAAGGTACACTGGTATACTGTGTACTCACTTAATCAAACATTGACAAGTGGTAATGGAAAAAAACAATAATTATTAATCTCTATTTTAATATTTTAAAATGTTTAAATTTGATAATGTTCGAGTATCTCAAGTTTTTTTTTTTTGGTCAAGTGTAGTTTGCTTGAGGCCTGGCATAGGGCTCGAGCTCGGCTCAGCTCGACTCGATTCTGCTCGATTTTAGTTAAGGTTTAGCTCGGCTCGACTCGACTTGATTAGTTTGATTTATCGTGTAGCTTTTTTTAAGAAAATAAAACTTTTATTTATTAGGCTCAATTACCAAATAAATTAGAGTCTACGTGATATTTAATATTTTAATGTAATAATTAATAATTGGTAAACTATTACATCTATTCTTATTTATGTGTATGTTCAAAAGGAAAATTAAAATATTATTTTTATATTATTAAGTATGGGGAGATAAAAAAAAAAAGTCGGCTCTAGCTCAACTCGGGTTCGGTCAAACTCTAGCAAAGCTCGACTCGATATGATATAAAGCTCGATTCGGCTCCGCTCGCGCGCTCAATACCTAGGCTGACTTGTGACTTGTGAGTAATAGGACTTTAACCACTCTAGTTAAATTATACTTACGGAGGATGTTAGTGTTGTCCCTCATCAAATTAATATTTTATTATTATTATATGCCTTATATTAAATTGACTATTATTAAGTAACCTCATTTTAACCGAAAAACCTCTATCGAATGTTAAATTAGAAGCAAAATCAGTATCTTGGTAATAATAATAATAATAATAATAATAATAATAATAATAATAATAATAATAATAATAATAATACAAAATATTACAAAAAAAAATTTAAAAATGGGGCCATCATTTTTGGGGGTCTAAAGCATATGCTTTAGCTGACTCACTCAAGTATATGCCTAAAGCATGATGAGTGTAATTACCAAATCTATTGTTTATCTCTAATTCGCGTATCTCAATATTGAAGAAAATATATTTTAAATATTTAAATTCTTCCTTACAAAACCCATTAAGCAAACTAAGGAAGTCTAATCAGGGGCAGACTTAAGTAATGTCAAGGGGTATCAATACTCCTTCGCCAAAAAGTTACACTATATAGATGAGCAAAATTATTTTTTCTGTATATATGTCATCTCCTTAAGTTTTTTTATATCTTTACTTATTTATATTTTGATACCCCTTAGTTAAAATCTTACTTCAGTCATTGGGTTTAATTAGTCCTATTTTATGTGACCGCTTTCGCTTTCAGAGTCACCTTTTGACTATAATTTTTTTTTCATGTATCTTTTAAATATTTTAAATTTTTAATTATTGTGACTTATAGTACTAGTTTATAAATAGATAAATTCTATTTCAAAAACTAAAAGATTCTAAATTTGAATTCTCCATCAATATTAAGAAGTTTGCCCTTCAAAATTTAAGAACCTTCCCATAAACTTGGACAGAGGGAGTAATAGGAAGAAAATTGTGATTTATGGAAGTTTTGTGGAAGTTTCTGAAAATTTTAATTTTAGTTGAAAATATTTTATTTCAAATTAACTCTCAAAAAGTAAAACTTTAAAGAAGGATTATGGAAAAATTGCTTTTATGAGGTATATATTCTCATTTTTCTTATATTTCAACTTAGTCCTTTGAGAAATAAGTTGTGTCACGATTATGTAAAAAGCTTAATACATTAAAGGGCAATCCATCATAAAAATAGGGAATTATTACATAAAGGGTCAGCCGGCTGAAGTTGGGCCTTGCTTTTTATAGTCAGTATAGAGCAAACTAATATACATCGTGTAGAAATGACATCACATTGTATATAAGTTGTCTCCTCACTTATACATAGCATATACACTTAGTTTTACGGTGCATACAATCAGATTTTTTATTATACAAAATGTACACTTAATTTTCTTAGTTATATTCAGTATATACACAAAGGCGGACTCAAGCATCTATGGGGCACATTAAATTTAACATAGATATATCAGTTACTCAGGGTGCCAAGCAATATAAATATCTAATTTTTAAGGTATTTATACCTATATATATAGAATTTTTGCCGACGTCGACGGGTACCGGTGCACCCAAAATACGTACATAGGCCCGCCTTAGTGTATACTGTTGAACCCCAAAAATTACCCTTTCTTTAGGAGAAGACAGGTTTCGGGTATATTCCAACAAAATGGGATTCCAAAGGGTTTCTTTGGAGTCGCCACCTAATTTAAGGATTATTAGGAACCTAAGTTAACTAAAGAGTGCAATTTATTCTTTAATTAAATGAAATTAAATTAAAAATCATAGATTCTGAGTAAGTGGTTCTATTAAATTCGAAAGAAGGTCCCTTGCGGGAGCACTTTCGAAAATCCGCTAAATGCGGTTAATCCGGCGGTTTTCACGAATTTGTTAAGGATAATAGAATTAAATTTAACTAAGGATAATATAACTAAGATAAGGTTTTGATTACGCCGATACTTAAATAAATAAATGATTGTAATCTTAAGATTAATTAAATGGATAAATTACAACATGGTTGCTTGATTAGTTAAATAAATAAAGGATAAATAAATAAAATAAATAATAGAACAAAATACAACATTCTAAGTAAATAATTAGATAAATAATTGATTAATTGATCGCTTAGGTAAATGGATAAATAAATAAATAGATAACTTAATTAAACAAATTAATATATTAATTTAACTAAGTAAAAGATTAAATGAATAGTAATTGATTAAATAAGTAGATGAATAAATAATTATCATTAATTAATTAATTAAATAAATGATTAATTAAATTAAATAAATAAATAAATAAAATAATTTAATAAATAAATATCGCATAATTAATCCGATTAATGGATAAATGAGTAGATAGATAAATAAATATTTGATAAATGGATAAATAAATATAAATAATAGATGGAGATGTATACTTTAATTAAATTTTAATTTCTTTGCACTCGATAATTAACCATAGACTACTATTAACTTAAACTAATTGGCGAGTCCAAAAAAAACGGGATAAGCAATTATATAATCATTTTAAACATGCGATAAGTTAACAGTTCAATAAAGCGACTATCCTACCAAGTTTCTAACATGCAAATCCTAGTCCGGTTCAGGGCTTCCTAAAACATGCTTTCTAAAGGGAACGGGAAAGCAGGAGTTTGAGAAGGTAGAACCCGGAAGCGCAACTCAATCATTGAGCCTTGAACTTAGAGATTTTCGTTTTCTTTTCTTTTCTTTTTTTACATTTTCGGGGATATCAAGTCCCGAAAATGCGGAGCGGATCAAATAACTTCCAATGCACGTAGCCATCCCAGTTTTGTGAGTTTAGCAACTCAAACTTTTTAAAAGCAGTGAAATGGGGGTGAAGAGCTGAAGAAGCGACTCGACTAAGCAACTTGAACAAGGTCGACGACTCGTTTGACGAGGCGACGACACAAACGTTATAGCGATAACTCAAACAAAACTCAGGAAGCAAAAATCAGAAACAGAACACTATCTATTTTTTAAAGCTGCCGTTTTTTTGATGTCCAAAAACTAGCCCTTAAAACTGAACTTAAGCATCTATTTATAGGGGAACTTCTTTAGGGTTTTCGATCTATATGAAAAGACCAGAAAATCCTTTTCATACCTTTTTAACGTTCGGATTTTTTTCACCCTTTTACAAGCCTTTGAAAAGAAAAATCAGAAAACAAAAAAGGAATCCGAATCAAATCGAATATTCCTTTTTCGATTCTGATTTTGAATTCAAAAGCTTATTTGTCTTTGATCCGAGCCCTTGATGATGAGAAGGAGTAGAAACAAACGGTGTAGATCGGGTCTACACGCTGTGGGGTCTTGTTTTAGGGGGAAACGAAAAGGGTCGGCTTAGGGGACCATTGCTATGTTTGGGGTGGCAAGGGAAGTGGGGACGAGGTTTGGGTGTGGCCGGAAATGGAAATGGAGAGGGTGACGGCGTGGGTTTGGGGAAAGGGAGATTAGGGTTCTACAAATGGGGGAAAAATGGAATGAAGGCTTCTGTGTGTATGAACTGATATGGGCGAGTGTGGTGTACATATGTAGGTTTGCAGAAATAGGCTAAAATTTAAGTTTAAGAACACCTTTAGCCTAATTTAGAATGAATCAGGAAATTTACGGATTGCACGGGTGGGTAGGATCTTAGGCTGCGCTTTGCCAAATTTGGCCTTTTACTCAGAAATTAATCAATTACATTTAATTCTCAAAATTGTCCATTAATTAAATAATTAGACATTTAATTAAAATTTCAGGACAAAATTGGGTGTCAACAGCTGCCCCTCTTTACCCGAAAAAGGATGAAAGAGTTTTTAGGGTAAAGAAGTTGACGACAACCCAATTTTGTCACGATAAAGCCAAGGGCTTTGGTTCTAAGGACCAAAGTGCGAGGCTTATGGACATGGCCGAACTCTGGTTTCTGAGTTGCCAACATATCTCGGGCTGAAAGAGAATCAGGCCATATGTAGTTCAACGACACTCAGACACGAAAACTTGCACGATTGATTGAAAAAGACGCACGAATAGGAATGAATTCAAACCGACCCCTAATCTGGAATGAAAGATTAGGTAAGACTTTGCTTGTTCGAGTGCGATTCTTCAGATCTTTGTTGACAAGTCTAGCTCATATCAACAATTGCCCCAGTTCACTGGTAAGAAAAAGTTCCACGTTATGCTCCAAATGCTGCTGCGACGCCGCTAAAATTCTATAAAGACTTAACAAACGGTAAGCGAGCAACTGCTAATAAACTTTGATAATTTTGGAATAAGTAAATGAAATGATAATATAAAATTGTAAATGCTGGTTGTGATGCTATCAACAAATTCTTCCTTCGACCAACTGACGAGGTGCTCCGCCCGGAGAACCTCTAAGCTAATCATTATTCTGAAATAGTAAAATAAGACAATAAGTAAATTGAGAACGAATTTGTCAAATGCAAGGCTTTCATAAGATGAGTTGACTAACGAGACATGATGTCTCAAGTCGAATGGTCTATTTTATCATCTACTTCAAATATAATATGCCAATATTGCAAGACAACCGACATCGCGAAACAACTCCGAAAGCGGTGTTCCAGCCGACTTGTCTTAAACTAATCACCAAATGCCAATATTGCAAGACAACCGACATCGCGAAACACTCCGAAAGCGGTGTTCCAGCCGACTTGTCTTAAACTATCACTAATGCCAATATTGCAAGACAACCGACATCGCGAAACACTCCGAAAGCGGTGCTTCAGCCGACTTGTCTTAAACTATTATTAAATGCCAATATTGCAAGACAACCGACATCGCGAAACACTCCGAAAGCGGTGTTTCAGCCGACTTGTCTTAAACTATCATTAAATGCTAATATTGCAAGACAACCGACATCGCGAAACACTCCGAAAGCGGTGCTCCAGCCGACTTGTCTTAAACTATCAATAAATGCCAATATTGCAAGACAACCGACATCGCGAAACACTCCGAAAGCGGTGCTTCAGCCGACTTGTCTTAAACTATCATTAAATGCCAATATTGCAAGACAACCGACATCGCGAAACACTCCAAAAGCGGTGTTTCAGCCGACTTGTCTTAAACTATCATTAAATGCTAATATTGCAAGACAACCGACATCGCGAAACACTCCGAAAGCGGTGCTCCAGCCGACTTGTCTTAAACTATCATTAAATGCCAATATTGCAAGACAACCGACATTGCGAAACACTCCGAAAGCGGTGCTCCAGCCGACTTGTCTTAAACTATCAATAAATGCCAATATTGCAAGACAACCGACATCGCGAAACACTCCGAAAGCGGTGCTCCAGCCGACTTGTCTTAAACTATCGCGAGGTAAATTCTATCGCAGTCGGCTTAAACTATCATTAAATGCTAATATTGCAAGACAACCGACATCGCGAAACACTCCGAAAGCGGTGCTCCAGCCGACTTGTCTTAAACTATCATTAAATGCCAATATTGCAAGACAACCGACATCGCGAAACACTCCGAAAGCGGTGCTCCAGCCGACTTGTCTTAAACTATCAATAAATGCCAATATTGCAAGACAACCGACATCGCGAAACACTCCGAAAGCGGTGCTCCAGCCGACTTGTCTTAAACTATCGCGAGGTAAATTCTATCGCAATGTTAAGATGTTGAGAAAAGAAAAACGCCGCCTTTTCGGCAATAATCAAATGTAATGCTTAGATGCCGCAAGAGTGGATTTGAATGATCTGTCAAGCAAAATCATATATGCCATCAACTTGATTGGTGTTGCTTATATTGATAGTGGTGCAAAGTGTTGAATGCTCCCTTCAGTTCATATTGAATCTGACGTTCAATTCCTGCAAATTTAAGGTAAATGCATTGGAAAATGAGTGAATATAAAGCAAAGGCTATAATGAAAAAGAAAGAAATAGATTTGCGCTGCATATGCGACAAGGCGAATAATCTCCGAGAAACTGATGGCTGACCTGAAAAAGTAAAGCCAAGCGTTAATTTAAAGCGCATATAAATGCAGAATTTAAAGCAAGTGCAAAGCAAAGCAGTGCGGAAATGTAATCAGTGCAATAGCCATTTGATAAATCAATTGGCGAGACAATCAGGCAATGATGGTCTTGAGCAGATTGTCAACTAAAATAAGGCAGTGCTTATTTTGGCGTGATTTGAAAACATAACGCATGCCTTGGCTTCATTGCTTATTTGGGAATGAAAATCATAGAGGTAGGAAGGCCGCCTGTTCGGCAATAACCCATGACGAAGCATAACGCTTTAAGTCATGAAAAGGCAATGCAACGTAATCTGCAAGGCAATTTTGAATGCGCGTTCAATAAATTATCCATCCATAGTGCGAATGATCCTTTCATTACAAGCTTTCATGTTCCTGCTCTCAAAGAAAAATTTGTTAGTTTTGGGGAGGGGTGTTTGATTTGTGCTGATTCATCTTGAATTTGCTGCTATCGCTTCCTCTTCATCGTGAGACTTGGGCTTTGAAGACCATCCTCGGAAACTTGGTTTATGAACTCAATAGTATAACTCCTCTTGAGATAAAGGCAAAATAAAGTAATTTGATAAAATAGTAAGCAAGTAATCACTAATATGCAAACGAAAAGTTTATAATGCATTTAAAATTCCTGCTTTAACTCAAACTCATGACATATCTCGAAACAAACTGAACGTCCTTTGTATTTGCCACTTGTGCTAATCTTGAATACTTTAGAACTTTGCCGCTTCATCCTTTGATAAGCAAACCAATTTTGCAAAAATCTGCCCCAGTTATAATCTTTATGCCTTCGAAACACCTTTTGCAACATTTGCCCCAATTTCTATCTTCCATATCTTCAAATTATCTTGCAAAATTGCCCCAGTTGCTATCTTTCAAATCTTTAAATTATCTTGCAAAATTTGTCCCAGTTGCTATCTTTCAGATCTTCAAATTATCTGGCAAAAATTGTCCCAGTTGCTTGCCTTAGGGGAGACTGAAAATTTTAATATTATAGAGTCGAGCCCGTTAAGAGCGCCTACGTATCCCCCCACGGGAATCGGACTGTGCGTAGTTCTGCTTACATAAAGATTTTTGGGGAAAATATGGCAATCTAAGTACGAAGCCGCATCTGAATTGGAAAACCTACACATCTGCCCAGATGCATAGTTCGGGATTACATCATAAAAGATAAACAAACCTAAAGTGTTACAATATTTTGACCGAATCCAAAGGGGATTGCCTACTTATCCTGTTGCCATTACAGGAATCAGGTCAGAAGTAGTTCAAAATTACATAAAGGAAGAAATAGGGGATTCCTGTGCTAGTGCAACCGAACTCTATATGAGTTGCCTACGTATCCCAGCCCTGGGAATCAGGTTACGCGTAGTTCGCATTACATCAAAGATTACATCCAATACTAACTTGCGATTGCTTCAGACATAGTATCTTTTGACGGCATCTGCGTTGATTACCTTTGGCCAAACTTGATTATAAATATCTGCCAGGATTAGTGTTCTTCCACATAATGACATTGCCAACTTGGCGCAAATTTTCCCGTTGCTTCTTCTTAGTTAGGAAAGAGATTCCTCAACACCAATTGCCCCGGTTTGAAGTAAACTATTCAAATCTTCTCTTTGCGCATTCAACATCTTCCAACTTATCTTCTTGAATGGTTTCTCAAATAAAGGTCTTCCATTTGTATAGATAAAACGCTTCGGCTCCAATTACCGGCAAATAAAGCTGCCCCAGTTTGAAGTTCTAACGGTAATGTAATATCCAAAGAGTGCAAGAGTAACTTTCCAACGCATCATCCTTAAATTGTTCAGTTGTTTCGTTATAGGTCACAAGCCAAGTTCAAGCAAGTTTTGTTATTTTTAATTTAAAACAATAGTAAGTATATTAATCAAAAGCAAATAATAAAGCACATAAATAATTAAAGTATAGCAAAATAATAAGGTAGGAATGCAGTGCATTTGTTTATTCAAAACCTAATTTAGGGAGGCATACAACATAAAAGTAAACATGCAGGATTTAAAAGAGTTATTTGAAAGACATAGACATAAACATGAACAAAGTGCAAAACACAGTTCAGGGCCTCAAGCTGACCGTGATGCCAAAACAAAAATAACGAGTTCATTCATCAAGTCTCTTTTGGACCACAAGTCCAATTAGCCGTCACATCATTTGGTTCAGCATTATGCACATGTGGCTCTTTCTCAAAATCTTCAATAATTACACTGCATTTCAATCCATCATTCAAGAATAGGCTGCCAACACCTTCAATCAAATTCTGCATGGCCATTTCTGGTGCTTGGGCAAATGACTGATTCAATGGTAAAAGAGGCTGCATCATGACACTAGTCGGCTTTTTCTCAGACTCAACCTTTTCCATCTTTCCTTCAGCGGGGTTGCCACCTAGGCCAAAAGTTCCCTCATTCTTTGGCAATAGAGTTAGTGCTTTCTTAGGTACCTTAAAAGCAATATTATCAACCTTTGCATCATAGATAGAGACTATGGTGCCCTTCAAATTTGGTTCTTCCTCAAGAGAAATCATATTAACTGCATTGTTACCATGATTGGGAAGAGGATTATTGACACGACCTGGAATCCGGTTAGGCCGTGCGGGCACCCGACATCCTCCCCTAGACCCGTCGGGCGAACCCTTACCAATTAAATCAGGAAAATAAATATAACCATTTACAAATAAGGACAAGACTTAAAATAAAAACACAGACATACTGATACCTCTAAGCCGTACAAAAGAAATTACAGCTGACTACCCAACATGCTAGGTTTAGGGCTATCCAGACCAGACATCTAAGAGTACAAAAGAAGACAGATACCTCCTGAAGGGAGCAAAATGCAACTGAAATAATGAACAATAAACTGGTGGCCATCCGGAATAAATCTGGCTCACCCTGACAGCTGAAGTCGTCTTCGCTCCTGAACAACGCGGCGAACTCAATCCTGGAGCGAACCTGCCGAAACGAAATAGATAGACAAGAAACAAACAACAAACAAGGGTGAGTCAAAAGGACTCAATAAGTGGGGCAGACTAGCCACCTCAAAGAATAAGGTAGCTAGCTAGGGAGAAGAAACAGATGAACCAAATTCCCTTTATTTAAATTACAAAAAGGCAGAGCCAGATAATAACTAGAAGCACGTATGAAACCTTAAACTCAGCCAGGACTACGAGCTAGAAACATATCAACAAATAAGCAATGCACGTATGAGCAGAACAGTAGTTATGTACCACAAGTCTACGCAATGGTATGAAAATGAAATGAAATGAGATGAAATGAAATGAAATGAAATCTGATGCAAAGGGTCACATGTGCCCGTCCTCCCATCTCGAAGCGGAATACTCCTGCATTCGAGGGGAATCCAATCTGATAACCAACTGGAGCGGAATACTCCTGCTCCTGGGGCGGAATACTCCTGCACCCGATATAATATAAACCAGAGGCGGAATACTCCTGCACTCTCTTGGGGCGGAATACTCCTGCACCCGATATAATACAATGGAGCGGAATACTCCTGCTCCTGGGGTGGAATACTCCTGCCCTCAATATGATACAATGGAGCGGAATACTCCTGCTCCTGGGGCGGAATACTCCTGCCCTCAATATGATATGCAATGTAATGCATATGAATGACATATAATGCATATAAATGCAATGTAATGCAATAATAAACTTTCACCGGCGCGGGACTCTCATCGACAGCCGGGAAGTAGATGCCAACTTACAGCCAGGGTACAATGCTCAGATCCTCATTGCAATACCAACAATAGGACATAACATATAATATACAATGTAAATCCAAAGCTAAGGCGTAATGAGTACGCCTATCGGCAGCTACACACGTAAGGAATACGTGGTAGAAAATCCATGAGGCCAGGTGCCTCCAAAGAAATGGATATAAACACTTACCTTGTTACAAAGTTAGTACAGCCACTCAATAACCGCTTTGTCCTTTGGTTTTCTTGCCAAACGATCCCACTATATTCAATAAGCAGAAAAATATATCAATTTAGGCTAAAGGCTTCATTCCTCACATCTTACGGCAATCCAGGTAGGAGCCTGATACCCTATTCGCATACGCAATACGCAGGCCAGGCCTATATACAGGGTTTAAAGTCACGTAACCAAACCCCAAATAATTTACATTTATATGTTGCCCATAACTCACTGAGTACGAATATATAATTAATTTCATTATCGGGGTCCATTTGACCCTTCAAACTATCAATTTACGTCATTAGGGCGATGTCTAATATCCCTATTTTTACCGTAAAAATATATTCAAACATACGTAATAAACTCAAATAATATATTAAGATCATTACCTGAATATTCTGGGGTGAAAATACTATTTTTCTCCGGCCCCTTTTCTCATTTTCTGATATTTTTTTCCATTTCTTTGCTTTCGTTCCCGTTTCTGTAATGTTTCGTTCCATTTTCTGTTCTGTAAAATAGATAAGGGCACCGCCATGGTCACTTGGTCACTTAGCATTTTCTTTCATTTTTTTTTGTCTTTTTGTGTTTTGTATTTTGTCTTTTTTTTTCTTTTTTTTTTCTTTAAAATTCGCTGCTACGATAAAAATTAAAACGGTACCCTACGATATTCGAAATAATCCCAACTTTTGCATACAAGTTATACAAAATATATGTAACATACTCGCGAAGGCAGATCTCACATTGGACTCCCGAAACTCAAGATGCGAATTTAAATGAAAAGAAATCAAATTATTTAACTTTCGGTATTTTAGCGAAACTAGCCGAATAACATCGAAATTCACTTTCGAAAGTTCACGAAAGTCATAAATAATCATACGAGCCTAACGGCGCTTTCGGATTTCGAATCGGAGCTCATTTGCCCAAAACCGAACTCAAAAATCTCTTTTTAATATTTATCGCCAATAAAAACTGAACTCTTCTTCCGATGCCTACCAAACAAGGTCTGATTTAGCTCAAATTTTACAGATAAGTCCCAATGGATATTACGAATATTTAAAAATTATCGGCACACCAATCGGAGTCCTAACTTCCGAAACGACTGACCGAGGTCGTTTCAATTATCATGCACATTTGGCTGAGTGCCGGTGAGTTGGATGGTGCCTGCTTTGATTAAACCCTCGACCTTGTCTTTGAAAGTATAACATTTCTCAATATCATGGCCGGCTGCCCCTGAGTGATAAGCACAGTGCTTATTCGCATCATACCAATTTGGACGGGGGTTTGGGGTGTTATCAGGGATAGGCTGCACAACTCTTGCATTCCTTAATCTCTCAAAAAGCTGGCCATATGACTCGGCTATAGGAGTATAGGTTTTGGTTGCTCTCCTTTCGTAATTCTGATTAAATCCTTGCACATTGGGACGAACAGGAGGACGAGGCTGGTAATTTTGGGGTGCTTGAAAATTTGGCTGACGAGGGTATTGATTAGGTGCATGTGCTCTAGGTTGGTAGTAATTTGCTTGTGCATTATAAACCGGATAAGGAACAGGTGGCATCTGGTAGTGAGGGGGTAATTTGGGTAGTATGGGCTTTGGTAGGTGGGAAAAGCGGACGAATTGTCAAAATTCAACTTTCCAGCCAGTCGATGCTCGATGTCTCCCACAACAGCTCCCACTTCTTCTTTCTTCTTTTTGTTAAAGCCATTACCAGACCCAGACTGGATTGCCTTACTTGTAGCTTGCAAAGCGGCCAAATTTGTGATCCTACCAGATTTCAAACCAGCTTCATATATTTCCCCCGTTTTCACTAGATTGGCAAAAGTGGAGTTAGTCATGGATGCCATCCGATCATAGTAGAATTCATCCAATGTCTCGATGAAATGTCCCACAAACTCTTCCTCACTCATGGGAGGCTTAACTTTGGCAGCCTCACTCCTCCAACGCACCGCGTATTCCCTAAAAGTTTCGGTCGGCTTCTTCTTAAACCTTGCAATAGCCAACCGATCTAATGATATTTCAGCATAGAAACCAAAACGCTCCATGAAGTCGTGAGCCATACTCCTCCAGTTAATCCATTTTGATGGATCCTGCTCGGAGTACCAGTCTAAAGCTTCACCTTCAAGACTATGGATGAATAATTTCATACAGAGCTCTTCATTCTTTCCCACTCCTAAGGTTTCACATTACCTTCTCAAATGGGCTCGGGGGTTGCCTTTGCCATCAAACTTAACAAACTTTGGTACTTTGTACCCTTCTGGGTATTCAATCCCGGGATGAACGCACAAGTCTTCATATTCAAGACTTTCCTTGTCCTTGCCTTTTGATGCTTTGCTAAGAGCACTCATCACCCAACCTTGTACCTTTTTCTCCAAATCTTCACCCTCATCGATTGCTTTTTCGGCTCTTCTAACATCATTTTGAAATTTCACATAAGGAGGATTGGTGTAATCATCAACTTGCACAATAGGAACATCTTGCTTGCCAGATATCGCCACTCGGACTAATGGTGCGGATGGATTTTCAGTATAAGCTTGCGAGATGGGTTCATTTTGGTAAGTGGAGGTTTGGTACGGATATGGAGTGTTTGTCTGATAATAAGTATTGGCAGGGTGCGTGGTGTATGATGGGTGTTGTTGATGTGATGGGTAGATGGGTGGTCGGTTAATTGTTTGGCTAGATTGAGCGCTATTTGGAGGTGGAGCTTGGGCAAGTGGCAAGTTGCTTTGGTGGACTGGTGCTTTTAGAGAATTGTGAGTGTTCAAAGGTGCGTTCATATTGGCGACCCCATCAATTGAGTTCAGAGATTGCCCCATTTGACCCAGAGAGGGGGATGCATCGGGCCCACGCAGCGGCGTGTTTTTAGGAGTTTGCCCTTTTACCGCAGCCAGTTCATCTTTTAGCATTTGTAGTTCCTTAGCCATTTCAAGAATCATTTCGTCTTGAGCAATAATGACATTTCTTTTTGAAGATTCAGGAGTTGCGAGATTTTTCTCGGTATTGCGAGGTTCATCATCTGTTCCAGTCATTGTCAGTTGTGGAAATGTGTACCAATATGCAGATTGGTCCTTTGCCCTTGTGTAATAAGAGTGATCGGCCAGCTCAAATCAGCACAAATCAAACCTCTGTTTTGGGAATAAACAAAACAAAAGAAAAATTCAAAAGGTAACCGTGTTAGTTTGCATGTTGTTGGTAAAATTTGCACGTAATCACATAGCGCGCGTCACGTAGCGCTTTTGCATTTTAAACGAGCGATAAATTAAGACATGTGGCAAACACAAGTAATGTGCGTAAAATAAAAAATGCAGACGCGTCCTACCCTGTAAGGTGCCTTTTGTGCTAGAGGTAAGCCTAATCGCGCAAATAAATGATAACGAAAAACAGTCACAACCATTTTTGAGCAATTCAAATTTAGAGTAAGACATTTCATTAAATAGATAAAACTGATACAAAATTGTCTTTCATAACATAACATCATACTTTCATCCTCTTCATTTCTCTTTTTTTTCTTCTCTTTTTTTTCCTCTTTTCTTTCTTCTCTCTTCTTTTCTTCTTTTTCATTCTTTTCTTTCTTCATACATAATCCTCACATAGCAAATGAAAAATACAATAAACATAAAGACATAATTGAAAATACATCAAAACTAAAATAAAACCGCCACTCTGCCAATCAACTGCATCATGCTGGTACAGGTGCATTGTTGTGACTGAATCCTGCTTTCTTTGCTTCATCTTCACCGTCAGGTCTGCATCATTGTAATCAACTTCCTTCATTCTTTTCTGCCTTCTTTTCCCTTTTCTTTTCTTTTTCTTTTTTTTCTTTTTCTTCTTTTTTTTTTCAATGTTTTCTCTTTTCTTTTCTTCTTTTTTTTTCTTTTCTTTTCAATATATATTCATTACATAATAAATGGAAATACAACAGAAAGCATAATAGAAAGTACATCAAAAGTAAATAAATAAACTGCTGTTTGTCCAAGTTCTGCATCACATTCTTGCTTGTTTCATCTTCTTGCCTGTTGGGGCGGATGTTTCATCATGACTGGTTTCTGCTCTTGCATGTTTCATTTTCTTCGTCATGTCGGTGTCTTCATAGCCAACTCTTCCTGGAGGACTGGGACCTAAGCGCCGCTCTTCTTTGATCCAGGCGAGATATTCTGGTGTACAGCTCTGGTGCCTCTTTTGACACTTCTACCGGACGTAGATTCCTCCAAACAGTGCAAATCTCCTCCTTTCTTGGTATCCCTCCCTTTAACATGAAAGTAACTTCCGACTTTGACATGTCGGCACAGAGAGGAATAACCTGTTCTATCCCAAATTGACGAAGGACCCTCAAAGGTGCATAAGGTTGGAGCCCGGTTAAACCAGCCAATTCAATATAATACTGCCCAGGGGTTCTCAGTACGGTTTCTTCATTAGGAACATAGCTAAGCGTCCACATCACTTCCTTATCAGTAAGGTGAGCCAATAAATCAAACCAACCCTGAAAACTTTTTGGTTTTTCGAATCTCTTCGTTCTGTTATTCTGGGTAACAATGGGATTCACCGTTCCCGTAAGATCTCCCACATAGAATATATCTACTCTACGATCTTCACGACGACATACTTGCTCTATTGCCCATACCTGGAGGAGAAGGTTGCAACCTTGAAAGTATTTTGAACCTCGCCTGCATTCATTCAAAGCTCGATACATCTCTGCCAGAATCATTGGGACTATAGTGGTAGATTTGTTCCCGTCAATTCCATCAAACATTACATGGACTACAGAACCGATACATGTTCTGATATGTCCTTCTTCTTCAGGGAAGACTATAGCACCCAGAAAGGCAACAACAAAAGCTCTCACACGCCTTTCTTCCCAAGTCTCTTTACTACAAGCAAACTCTGGCCTGAAATCACGGTGACCCCATCTGTTTCCAAACCTTGTATACAAATAATCTAAATGAACCCAGTCATTATCGATACAACCCAACCTGTTGTCTCTGTTTAACCCCAGCTTCTGCTGAAATTTCTTTCCCCCATGATATGTTGGGAAAATCATTTCTCTGCCCTGACACTTTAAACCAGTTATCCCAACTATCTCCCCTAGAGTGGGTGTCAGCTCGAAGTCCTTGAACTTAAACACGGCTCGTGTAGGACACCAAAACGGGACAAGAGCCTGAACCAAATCGCGATTTGGGGTGACATAATAGAGCAAGTCCACCATTCTGCCTAGTTTTCCCTCAAGTACTGTCGTCTCTTGCTTAGTAAAGCTTTCCCACCACATTTTCAACTTCTTTGGGATTTCGGTAACCATGTAGATTTTGTCAAATTGTTGTTCCATTCTTTAACCTTTAAGACAAGAAAAACAAAGTTTCTAAATTTAATTATGCTCAAAATTCAGCTGGGACTGGAGATTCGTTATCACAAAACACATAGTATGCGGGTCGTTGGGTTGCAAGGACCTGTCGACATAAAGGCGGTTTCCTAACTATGGAGGCGGTACCAAGGACCGGGTCCAGACTAAGGTATAAATGCATGCATGCTCCTAAAGCTCATTCTAAGAGTGGGTTAACGGTTGAGGCTAACAGGTGAGTGGCAAACGGCCTCGCAGTCGAATTACTCCCACGACAACCGCCGGTGTACCAACTCGTCAGAGGGTTCTTTAGTGGAAGAAAGTGCGGGTACGCATGAGCGTACCTCACGGATATTTGGGGTGATAATGCAAGAGGTTCCCAGGAGTGGGGGAAGTATGAACGGAATGCCAGTTTATATATGTGCACAAATAAGGGTGTAGTGACATGCTTTTCGTGACACACAGCAATCGATTAGATTAATCTAAGCATGCTTGCAAATAAACAATAGATATAATCATGCTAGTTTCAACAATAATTAAATAAGCTACGCATACTAATATCGGCATACAACTCAAACAATACAAACAAACACATTCGTGAAAGCCTTTTGGTTAGAACCATTTGCGTATCCCCAGCAGAGTCGCCACGCTGTTGAACCCCAAAAATTACCCTTTCTTTAGGAAAAGACAGGTTTCGGGTATATTCCAATAAAATGGGATTCCAAAGGGTTTCTTTGGAGTCGCCACCTAATTTAAGGATTATTAGGAACCTAAGTTAACTAAAGAGTGCAATTTATTCTTTAATTAAATGAAATTAAATTAAAAATCAGAGATTCTGAGTAAGTGGTTCTATTAAATTCGAAAGAAGGTCCCTTGCGGGAGCACTTTCGAAAATCCGCTAAATGCGGTTAATCCGGCGGTTTTCACGAATTTGTTAAGGATAATAGAATTAAATTTAACTAAGGATAATATAACTAAGATAAGGTTTTGATTACGCCGATACTTAAATAAATAAATGATTGTAATCTTAAGATTAATTAAATGGATAAATTACAACATGGTTGCTTGATTAGTTAAATAAATAAAGGATAAATAAATAAAATAAATAATAGAACAAAATACAACATTCTAAGTAAATAATTAGATAAATAATTGATTAATTGATCGCTTAGGTAAATGGATAAATAAATAAATAGATAACTTAATTAAACAAATTAATATATTAATTTAACTAAGTAAAAGATTAAATGAATAGTAATTGATTAAATAAGTAGATGAATAAATAATTATTATTATTAATTAATTAAATAAATAAATGATTAATTAAATTAAATAAATAAATAAATAAAATAATTTAATAAATAAATATCGCATAATTAATCCGATTAATGGATAAATGAGTAGATAGATAAATAAATATTTGATAAATGGATAAATAAATATAAATAATAGATGGAGATGTATACTTTAATTAAATTTTAATTTCTTTGCACTCGATAATTAACCATAGACTACTATTAACTTAAACTAATTGGCGAGTCCAAAAAAAACGGGATAAGCAATTATATAATCATTTTAAACATGCGATAAGTTAACAGTTCAATAAAGCGACTATCCTACCAAGTTTCTAACATGCAAATCCTAGTCCGGTTCAGGGCTTCCTAAAACATGCTTTCTAAAGGGAACGGGAAAGCAGGAGTTTGAGAAGGTAGAACCCGGAAGCGCAACTCAATCATTGAGCCTTGAACTTAGAGATTTTCGTTTTCTTTTCTTTTCTTTTTTTACATTTTCGGGGATATCAAGTCCCGAAAATGCGGAGCGGATCAAATAACTTCCAATGCACGTAGCCATCCCAGTTTTGTGAGTTTAGCAACTCAAACTTTTTAAAAGCAGTGAAATGGGGGTGAAGAGCTGAAGAAGCGACTCGACTAAGCAACTTGAACAAGGTCGACGACTCGTTTGACGAGGCGACGACACAAACGTTATAGCGATAACTCAAACAAAACTCAGGAAGCAAAAATCAGAAACAGAACACTATCTATTTTTTAAAGCTGCCGTTTTTTTGATGTCCAAAAACTAGCCCTTAAAACTGAACTTAAGCATCTATTTATAGGGGAACTTCTTTAGGGTTTTCGATCTATATGAAAAGACCAGAAAATCCTTTTCATACCTTTTTAACGTTCGGATTTTTTTCACCCTTTTACAAGCCTTTGAAAAGAAAAATCAGAAAACAAAAAAGGAATCCGAATCAAATCGAATATTCCTTTTTCGATTCTGATTTTGAATTCAAAAGCTTATTTGTCTTTGATCCGAGCCCTTGATGATGAGAAGGAGTAGAAACAAACGGTGTAGATCGGGTCTACACGCTGTGGGGTCTTGTTTTAGGGGGAAACGAAAAGGGTCGGCTTAGGGGACCATTGCTATGTTTGGGGTGGCAAGGGAAGTGGGGACGAGGTTTGGGTGTGGCCGGAAATGGAAATGGAGAGGGTGACGGCGTGGGTTTGGGGAAAGGGAGATTAGGGTTCTACAAATGGGGGAAAAAATGGAATGAAGGCTTCTGTGTGTATGAACTGATATGGGCGAGTGTGGTGTACATATGTAGGTTTGCAGAAATAGGCTAAAATTTAAGTTTAAGAACACCTTTAGCCTAATTTAGAATGAATCAGGAAATTTACGGATTGCACGGGTGGGTAGGATCTTAGGCTGCGCTTTGCCAAATTTGGCCTTTTACTCAGAAATTAATCAATTACATTTAATTCTCAAAATTGTCCATTAATTAAATAATTAGACATTTAATTAAAATTTCAGGCCAAAATTGGGTGTCAACAGCTGCCCCTCTTTACCCGAAAAAGGATGAAAGAGTTTTTAGGGTAAAGAAGTTGACGACAACCCAATTTTGTCACGATAAAGCCAAGGGCTTTGGTTCTAAGGACCAAAGTGCGAGGCTTATGGACATGGCCGAACTCTGGTTTCTGAGTTGCCAACATATCTCGGGCTGAAAGAGAATCAGGCCATATGTAGTTCAACGACACTCAGACACGAAAACTTGCACGATTGATTGAAAAAGACGCACGAATAGGAATGAATTCAAACCGACCCCTAATCTGGAATGAAAGATTAGGTAAGACTTTGCTTGTTCGAGTGCGATTCTTCAGATCTTTGTTGACGAGTCTAGCTCATATCAACAATTGCCCCAGTTCACTGGTAAGAAAAAGTTCCACGTTATGCTCCAAATGCTGCTGCGACGCCGCTAAAATTCTATAAAGACTTAACAAACGGTAAGCGAGCAACTGCTAATAAACTTTGATAATTTTGGAATAAGTAAATGAAATGATAATATAAAATTGTAAATGCTGGTTGTGATGCTATCAACAAATTCTTCCTTCGACCAACTGACGAGGTGCTCCGCCCGGAGAACCTCTAAGCTAATCATTATTCTGAAATAGTAAAATAAGACAATAAGTAAATTGAGAACGAATTTGTCAAATGCAAGGCTTTCATAAGATGAGTTGACTAACGAGACATGATGTCTCAAGTCGAATGGTCTATTTTATCATCTACTTCAAATATAATATGCCAATATTGCAAGACAACCGACATCGCGAAACAACTCCGAAAGCGGTGTTCCAGCCGACTTGTCTTAAACTAATCACCAAATGCCAATATTGCAAGACAACCGACATCGCGAAACACTCCGAAAGCGGTGTTCCAGCCGACTTGTCTTAAACTATCACTAATGCCAATATTGCAAGACAACCGACATCGCGAAACACTCCGAAAGCGGTGCTTCAGCCGACTTGTCTTAAACTATTATTAAATGCCAATATTGCAAGACAACCGACATCGCGAAACACTCCGAAAGCGGTGTTTCAGCCGACTTGTCTTAAACTATCATTAAATGCTAATATTGCAAGACAACCGACATCGCGAAACACTCCGAAAGCGGTGCTCCAGCCGACTTGTCTTAAACTATCAATAAATGCCAATATTGCAAGACAACCGACATCGCGAAACACTCCGAAAGCGGTGCTTCAGCCGACTTGTCTTAAACTATCATTAAATGCCAATATTGCAAGACAACCGACATCGCGAAACACTCCAAAAGCGGTGTTTCAGCCGACTTGTCTTAAACTATCATTAAATGCTAATATTGCAAGACAACCGACATCGCGAAACACTCCGAAAGCGGTGCTCCAGCCGACTTGTCTTAAACTATCATTAAATGCCAATATTGCAAGACAACCGACATTGCGAAACACTCCGAAAGCGGTGCTCCAGCCGACTTGTCTTAAACTATCAATAAATGCCAATATTGCAAGACAACCGACATCGCGAAACACTCCGAAAGCGGTGCTCCAGCCGACTTGTCTTAAACTATCGCGAGGTAAATTCTATCGCAGTCGGCTTAAACTATCATTAAATGCTAATATTGCAAGACAACCGACATCGCGAAACACTCCGAAAGCGGTGCTCCAGCCGACTTGTCTTAAACTATCATTAAATGCCAATATTGCAAGACAACCGACATCGCGAAACACTCCGAAAGCGGTGCTCCAGCCGACTTGTCTTAAACTATCAATAAATGCCAATATTGCAAGACAACCGACATCGCGAAACACTCCGAAAGCGGTGCTCCAGCCGACTTGTCTTAAACTATCGCGAGGTAAATTCTATCGCAATGTTAAGATGTTGAGAAAAGAAAAACGCCGCCTTTTCGGCAATAATCAAATGTAATGCTTAGATGCCGCAAGAGTGGATTTGAATGATCTGTCAAGCAAAATCATATATGCCATCAACGTGATTGGTGTTGCTTATATTGATAGTGGTGCAAAGTGTTGAATGCTCCCTTCAGTTCATATTGAATCTGACGTTCAATTCCTGCAAATTTAAGGTAAATGCATTGGAAAATGAGTGAATATAAAGCAAAGGCTATAATGAAAAAGAAAGAAATAGATTTGCGCTGCATATGCGACAAGGCGAATAATCTCCGAGAAACTGATGGCTGACCTGAAAAAGTAAAGCCAAGCGTTAATTTAAAGCGCATATAAATGCAGAATTTAAAGCAAGTGCAAAGCAAAGCAGTGCGGAAATGTAATCAGTGCAATAGCCATTTGATAAATCAATTGGCGAGACAATCAGGCAATGATGGTCTTGAGCAGATTGTCAACTAAAATAAGGCAGTGCTTATTTTGGCGTGATTTGAAAACATAACGCATGCCTTGGCTTCATTGCTTATTTGGGAATGAAAATCATAGAGGTAGGAAGGCCGCCTGTTCGGCAATAACCCATGACGAAGCATAACGCTTTAAGTCATGAAAAGGCAATGCAACGTAATCTGCAAGGCAATTTTGAATGCGCGTTCAATAAATTATCCATCCATAGTGCGAATGATCCTTTCATTACAAGCTTTCATGTTCCTGCTCTCAAAGAAAAATTTGTTAGTTTTGGGGAGGGGTGTTTGATTTGTGCTGATTCATCTTGAATTTGCTGCTATCGCTTCCTCTTCATCGTGAGACTTGGGCTTTGAAGACCATCCTCGAAAACTTGGTTTATGAACTCAATAGTATAACTCCTCTTGAGATAAAGGCAAAATAAAGTAATTTGATAAAATAGTAAGCAAGTAATCACTAATATGCAAACGAAAAGTTTATAATGCATTTAAAATTCCTGCTTTAACTCAAACTCATGACATATCTCGAAACAAACTGAACGTCCTTTGTATTTGCCACTTGTGCTAATCTTGAATACTTTAGAACTTTGCCGCTTCATCCTTTGATAAGCAAACCAATTTTGCAAAAATCTGCCCCAGTTATAATCTTTATGCCTTCGAAACACCTTTTGCAACATTTGCCCCAATTTCTATCTTCCATATCTTCAAATTATCTTGCAAAATTGCCCCAGTTGCTATCTTTCAAATCTTTAAATTATCTTGCAAAATTTGCCCCAGTTGCTATCTTTCAGATCTTCAAATTATCTGGCAAAAATTGTCCCAGTTGCTTGCCTTAGGGGAGACTGAAAATTTTAATATTATAGAGTCGAGCCCGTTAAGAGCGCCTACGTATCCCCCCACGGGAATCGGACTGTGCGTAGTTCTGCTTACATAAAGATTTTTGGGGAAAATATGGCAATCTAAGTACGAAGCCGCATCTGAATTGGAAAACCTACACATCTGCCCAGATGCATAGTTCGGGATTACATCATAAAAGATAAACAAACCTAAAGTGTTACAATATTTTGACCGAATCCAAAGGGGATTGCCTACTTATCCTGTTGCCATTACAGGAATCAGGTCAGAAGTAGTTCAAAATTACATAAAGGAAGAAATAGGGGATTCCTGTGCTAGTGCAACCGAACTCTATATGAGTTGCCTACGTATCCCAGCCCTGGGAATCAGGTTACGCGTAGTTCGCATTACATCAAAGATTACATCCAATACTAACTTGCGATTGCTTCAGACATAGTATCTTTTGACGGCATCTGCGTTGATTACCTTTGGCCAAACTTGATTATAAATATCTGCCAGGATTAGTGTTCTTCCACATAATGACATTGCCAACTTGGCGCAAATTTTCCCGTTGCTTCTTCTTAGTTAGGAAAGAGATTCCTCAACACCAATCCTCCCGACCACTAGTTTTTATTAGAAGAGTCACCATACTGAAGGTTTAGTTACATTAAAACTAGAGTTCAGGCAAAATTAAAAAAATAAAATATCTACAAGGCAAAATGAAAAACCCCAAAAAAAAGAAAAAAAAGAAAAGAAAGAAATAGTAAATTGTAATATCCATTTTAACAAATGAAATGTTGAAGTTGTGTGGTTTAGCAAAATACAAAAAGAAAAAAATGAAAAACAAAAATTAAGAACCATGAGGTCTCAGGTTCAAATCTCAACGGAATCAAAAAGTGGTAGGTGATATTTTTTCATACGTCTAAGCTTCGGTGGACAGAGTTACTCAATACCTATGCTGATGAAAGGTAGAAAGTACCCCACAGAATAAGTTAGAAAATAACAGCTCGGTGTACAAAACATTCCGCATCCACACATAATCCGAAAAAGAGCTGCATCTAATCTTGGTGCGTGCATGCTAGCTCGGATATTATCGAAAGGAAAAAGTAAGTGGGCCAAAATCCCGCCCGCACCACTTGGGATCCCTATAAATAGAGTTGATTACGAGTGAACTTAGGCGCCCATTGACCAAAACATGAAACATTTGCCTGATACTGCGATTATGAAATCCATTGAAAAAGCTTGGTAAACCCAAATAGAGATAACATCATCATACCAAAAACCACCATTATTTCACATCAACACCATTTCAGGAAACCCCAAGAAATGGATACCTGTTGAACCCCAAAAAATCACCCTTTCTTCAAGAAAAGGTAGGTTTCGGGTATAATGTTCAACAATATGGGACTCCAAAGGGTTTTCTTTGGAGTCGCCATCTAATTTAAGGATTATTAGGAACCTAAGTTAACTAAAGAGTGCAATTTATTCTTTATTTAAAAGAAATTAAATTAAAATCAGAGATTCTTAGGTAAGTGGTTCTTTTATTTCCGAAAGAAGGTCCCTTGCGGGAGCACTTTCGAAAATCCGCTAAATGCGGTTAATCCGGCGGTTTTCACGAATTTGTTAAGGATAATAAATATATAAAGCTAAATTTATACAAGGATAATATGAATAATATAAATAAGATAAGATTTTAATTATGTCGATACTTAGATAAATCAATGATCCAATTTAAGATTAATTAAATAAGTAAAGGTTAATGAAGTTAGATAATTAAACAAAACACATTAGATAAATAATTGGATGATAATAAAGGAATTAATTAATTAGTTAATTAAATAGATAAATAAATAAGCAAATAGATAACTTAATTAAATAAATAAATACCTATCAATTTTAATTAAATAAAGGAGTAAATGGATAATAATTGATTAATTAAGTAAATAAATGAATAAATATTTAATTGATTAATTGAAATTAAATAAATTAGATTAAGTAAATAAATAAATAAAGAATCAAAATTTAATGGATTAACTAAATAAAGAAATTAGATTAGATAAATAAATAATTGAATATTAATATAATAAATAAAGAAGCAATTCAAATGCGAATTAATGCGAGGGTACGATTTTAGTCGAATTTGATTTTGCACTCATTAGTTGACAAATGATTCTAAACATCCATAAATTAATTGGCGATTCGAAAAGAAATGATACAAAGCATTCATATAAAAATCAATTTAAGTAATTTACAATAGTTATTCACAATTCAAATACCAATTCTATTCTACAGGGCTCCTAAAACATGCTTTTCTAAAGGGGACGGGAGAGAAGGAGTTCAGAAGATAGAACCCGGAAGCGCAAACTCATCATTGAGCCTTGGACTTTGTGATTTTCATTTTTTCGTTTCTTACATTTTCGGGGGTATCAAGTCCCGAAAATGCGGAACGATTCAAGTAACTTCGAATGCACGTAGCCATCCCGTTTGTGAGTTTTATTTCAACTCGTCCCAAGGAGTTTCATGCAAAAATAAATAAGAGATAAGGAATTAGAATCTTTTTACTAAATAAAATGATAGCAAGCAGGTAATAGCAGACAAGACCAAATAGCAAAAGATGTAATCAATCAACCAGATTAGAATAGAAAGCAATTTCTTATCAACAAACGAAAATGAAGGAAACAGCACATAATCATATTTTGAACAAAGATTTTGTCTTTTCTTGAAAGAAGACACATAAAGATTTAAAACTTTGCAACCCTCTTACTTTGAAAGAAAAGAGAAACTATTTAATAAATAAAGAAGATAATAATTTTAGCTTATATTCCAAACATGTGACAACTACTTTGTTCTGTTAAGCAAGAAAGCAACAGAAGCTTAGTTATGAGCTCAGAACAAACCTTAATTCATCGAAAGAAACTCTTGTCTCAAAATATTCATTCCCCTGCTTTTACACACTTATGACAAAGGTTCAAGTTGGTTCTAAGAAATATTTCCTTTATGACTTCCTTTTATACATACAAAGTTATTATCATCAACAGGTTATGAGCATAAGTAGGGGGTCCGAGGAATGAACAATCTCCAGAAACTTAGAACCATCAGCCAAAAAAAGAAAAATACACACGTGCAAACTGAAATTTGAATCCTATGTCACTTCACAACAAGCTTTTCATTAATAGACATCAACACCCTACGAGATAATTGCAACATGCTAGCATATCTATTCCTCTATACATTGAGCACCTAAAGAGACTTCGCAGAGTCCTCATTCTGGAAACTAAGCACTTAGCACACAGAAATGAACTCATAAAGGAACTTAAGAAACAGATTTGAAAGAGGTAGGGAGGTCGAACTACAAGCAGGCATACTATCAGAGTTCAGGGATATGTAGAAGCAGACATTGACACTTCAATCGAGCTCTTTGAAACTAAAAAAAAAAACTATTACAGGAACTGGAACACAGCTTCTTAAACCAAGCCCACGCTATACCATTTCAGGCCTCCAAACTTAGAAAACAACCAGGAAGGAACACTCTCACTGCCCACCCTTCAGACCACAGAATAGCCTTCACAAACAAACTGCATACACCAACTACCTGGATACCAAACCTAAGCTCCCTTTCTGACTTTCTACAAACAACCTGGACATCTTCAAAACTCAAACCAGCTGCCTGCTACTACTCCTGGACCCCTACCAAACTCCCTGCTACCACTACACTACTCCAGAAACAAACCAAGCAAACTGCAGCCCCTTGAATCAATTCCCTAATCACCTACACACTTCAAACTGAACCAGACACAACCCCAGCTCTATCTCAGCCCACTGACAACTCCCTCACTCACTTCCCAAGCAACCAGGACACTCTCCAGAACTGCCAACATCTCCTACTACTATAGCAGAACCCTGACAGACCTACTCACACCCCAGAAACTACCTGAGAAAACCCCTGACCCTGCCTGCTATGCTCCCACAACAACTCCAGAACACCAGACATTTAATAAGCACCTTCAAACGCCAGGAATCTAAACCCTCACTTAACTTAAACTCCTCTATCTACCAGACAAGGAACCAGACCAATAACTCCCTTTCGTAACCTTCTTTAAACAAACAGAATCAGGCACAGATTCCATCATATTGCCAGAAACCAACCTGGCCTTCAAGATACCAGTTCAACATAAAAATCCAACTAGACAGTTTAAAGACCTAGTTTTTACAACCTAAGCGATCAAAAATTCGAACTTTACTTTAAATGAAACTTCAAATATACTTTAGCTAGTATATTCCATGCTTGGTCAAGTTTCAGATTTCCACAATACATAACCAGTTTTCTTTTATATATGCAGCCAAAACTCTATCTTAGAACAGCATCAAGTTCATTTTATACACCAGAATTTCAAGTTTAAACAAAACTCAAACATAAACAGAGCTCAAAATGTATAGTGACTAGATAAAATAGCAAAGTTGCAGCTTCTAACCTGCTTTTATGCAGTGAACTAGAGCGAGCAAGTGAAGTAATCGCTTCGAAACAAAGCGACGATGACAATCAGCAAGACCAGGGAAGCAACTTCAATAACAGGATCACCCTCTAAAATATATGAACTTTATAATGATTTGCTCAAGAAAAAAATAAGTAAAATTTCCTAAATGCTTTATGACTGCCGTTTTCTCATATCCATCCCCCGGGACCCCCAAAAAATGAGATAATGAATAATATATATACCTGCGCCTTAGGGTTTTAGGATTCTCTTGAAATTCCCAGCCGATCCTTACTCCTTTTTCTGCCTTATCCTTTTGAGACGAGGGTGAAATGGTCCAATCCCCTTAGGGATTATACCATTACACCTTTATCTCTAAGGAAAATGAACGTTGGAACGGATTGAGGGTTCGGATTGATCCGCGATTCAAAATGGAGGGCTAGGATCGATTGAGATCTTGTACTAGAGAGAGGGAAAAGGAATGGGGACCAGCTGAGTACGATATTTGGACGGATTCGAAGAGGATCCGAGGGAAAATCAAGAGAGGAAACTGATTAAAACGGGTTGGGGATTTGGATCGCGGGTTGAAATTGGGGAATCGGGTTGAATTTCTGAACTGAGGGGTGAAAATGAGCGTGTGTATTGTGTATATGTATTGTTTGCAGAGATAGGACAATTTCGCGGATAAGGAACGATTTTAGCCCTGGTTTTAGATTAAATTGGGAAATTGAGGAGTTGCACGGGTAGGATATAAACTAGGCTATGCTTTATAATTCTAGCCTTTTCTCTTTGAATTACTTTTGAATTTTCAATATTAATTTTAATTTAGAATAATTAGACTTTAATTAACTTATTCGGGACAAAATTGGGTGTCAACAGCTGCCCCTCTTTACCCGGAAAATGATGAAAGAGTTTTCCGGGTAAAGAAGTTGACGAGAAACCAATTTTGTCACGATAAAGCCAAGGACTTCGATTCCAAGGATCAAAGTGCGAGGCTTACGGATATGGCCGAACTCCGGTTTTCGAGTTGCCTACATATCTCAGGTTGAAAGAGAATCAGGCCATATGTAGTTCAACGACACTTAGGCACGAAGACTCGCACGATTGATAAAAGGAAAGGACGCACGAATAGGAAAGAATTCAAACTGACGCCTAATCTGAAATGAAAGATTACGTAAAACTTGCTTGTTCGAGTGCGATTCTTCAGATCCTCGTTGACGAGTCTAGCTCAAATCAACGATTGCCCCAGTTCACTGCTAAGAAAAAGTTCCACGTTATGCTCCAAATGCTGCTGCGGTACTGCTAAAGTTCTGTAAAGACTTAACAAACGGTAAGCGAGCAACGACTAATAAAGCCTGATAATCAAAAGTAAAGAATGATCAAATATTGATGATACAAATCTGCAAGTGCGGGTTGCGATATCATCGATAAGTTGTCTTCCAAACAACTGGCGAAGCAATAAAGTAAGTGCGAAGGCATAATGCAAAGCATTTTCAACAATCTTGACAAATCAACTGGCAAGCCGGTCGGGCATGAAGCAAGGAGGGTCTTGGGGTTGATTGTCAAACAAATCAGCTGGCGAACCGGTCCGGCACGAAGCAAGGAGGGTCTCGGGACTGACCTGTTAACCTGAAAAGTAAAATAAGACGTAATACAAAGAAAATGCAAAGGCATAATTTAAAGCAAGTGCAAAGCAATTTGAACAATCTTGACAAATCAACTGGCAAGCCGGTCGGGCACGCAGCAAGGAGGGTCTTGGGGTTGATTGTCGACAAATCAGCTGGCAATCCGGTCCGGCACAAAGCAAGGAGGGTCTCGGGGCTGACCTGTTAACCTGTTAAACTAAAAGGAAAGCAAGTCATAATATAAAGCAAGTGCAAAGTCATAATTGAAAGCAAATGCAAAGCAATTTGAACATCTTGACAAATCAACTGGCAAGCCGGTCGGGCATGAAGCAAGGAGGGTCTTGGGGTTGATTGTCGAACAAATCAGCTGGCGAACCGGTCCGGCACGAAGCAAGGAGGGTCTCGGGACTGACTTGTTAACCTGAAAAGTAAAACAAGACATAATACAAAGAAAATGCTAAGGCATAATTTAAAGCAAGTGCAAAGCAATTTGAACAATCTTGACAAATCAACTGGCAAGCCGGTCGGGCACGCAGCAAGGAGGGTCTTGGGGTTGATTGTCGACAAATCAGCTGGCAATCCGGTCCGGCACAAAGCAAGGAGGGTCTCGGGGCTGACCTGTTAACCTATTAAACTAAAAGTAAAGCAAGTCATAATATAAAGCAAGTGCAAAGTCATAATTGAAAGCAGTGCAAGGCAATTTAGCGTGAAATGTAAAGCGACGCAAAAGCGATTCAGCGAATCAACAGGCGTGAAAGTCCAATCAAGAGAGAAGCCCCGCCTGGTGGTCAACCTGAAAAATGTAAGTCAAGGCATTAATTTTAAAGCAAGTGCGGCGACATAATTTAAAGCAAGTGCAAATCAAAGTAGTGCGGAAATGGAGTCGGTGCGATAGCCATTGATAAATCAATTGGCGAGACAATCCGGCAAGGATGGCCTTGTGCGGATTATCATCCGAAATAAAGCGATGCTCTATTTGGCTTAGTTTTGAAAACACAAAACAAGTCTCGACTTTGTCGCCTATTAGGAATGAGAGTCATAGAGGTAGAAATGCCGCCTGTTCGGCAACAACTCATAACAAAGCATAATGCTTTAAGTCATGAAAAGGCAATGCGACGCAATCTGCAAGGCAACTTTGGATGCGCGTTCAATAAATTAATCATCCATAGTACAAATGATCATTTCATTGCAAGCTTTCATCGTTCCTGCTCTCAAAGAAAAATTTGTTAGTTTTGGGTTGGGGCGTTTGATTTGTGCTGATTCATCTTGAACTTGCTGTCGCTGCTCCCTCGTTCCTCTTTAGACTTGGGTTAGCAAATTAACTCAGAGACTTGACTTATGAACTCAATATTGTATAATATTTCAAGATAGAGGCAAAGTAAAGTTATTTGATAAAATAGTAAGCAAGTAATCACTGATATGCAAATGAAAAGTTTATAATGCACTTAAAATTCCTGCTTTAACTCAAACTCATGACATATCTCGAAACAAACTGAACGTCCTTTGTCTTTGCGACTTGTGCTAATCTTGAATACTTTAGAACTCTGCCACTTCATCCTTTAATAAGTAATACCAATTTTGCAAAAATCTGCCCCAGTTATAATCTTTATGCATTCGAACTCTTTTTGCAAAATTTGCCCCAGTTTCTATCTTCCATATCTTCAATTCATCTTGCAAAATTTGCCCCAGTTGCTTGCCTTAGGGAAAACTAAAAATTTTAATATTATGGAGTCGAGCCCACTAAGAGCGCCTACGTATCCCTCCACGGGAATCAGACTGTGCGTAGTTCTGCTTACATAAAGATTTTTGGGGAAGCATGGCAATCTAAGTACGAAACCGGATCCGAATTGGAAAACATACACATCTGCCCAGATGCATAGTTCGGAATTACATCATAAAAGACACTACAAGAAATTGGTCTTTTAGCGACCACTTTTTAACGAAGGGACACAAATCTGGTCGTTATTAGTGTGCTTACAACGACTGACTATTTTTTCGGTCGTAAAAATCAATTTTTAATTAACAACAGCGAGAGGAAAGTATCCCCACATTAAAACATATAATGTCCAGACATTAATACTAAATTGAGGGGGAAAAAAGCGCCAAAAACTTTCCCTTTTCCTTTTTTACCGCTTAACCTGGAATGCCCCCTCTTCTCCACCACTTTGCCTTCTCTGTGCCACTTTTCTGAATTTTCTAAGCCTAGGCTTCATCAAGGTATATTTCTGGATACTCTTTCCTCTACGTTCCTTCTTACATGAGTAACTTGTATCTCTGTACGATTTTCACAGCAAATCGAATTGACTACATTTCTATATGGAAATTCTCAATTGATAGATCTAAATTTATCAAAGTTTATAGTGAAAGCTTGCCAGAATCGTGCTCAATTCCGGAATAAGGTAACATGCGCTGAACCCTTTGCTTAACCCATTCTCTTTATTTATCTATTTCCCGTTTTCATTTTCTTTTGGATGTACGATTCATCATTTTTGATGTGTCAATTAAAGTAGTTTAATCTGAGATATATAAACTATGATTTAGTGCTCTTTTCTATTTAAATATCAAATATCTGTTAGAAGTCTTATAATTTTAGGAATTATGTTTCTCAATTGACTATTCCGAGGTGCTTTGTGGTATAAGCGTTGAAAGAATGGATACAGTTGCAATATGTTGATCTTCTATCTTGAATAAATATACAACTTGTTTATAAGTTAGCTTAAAGATACACTTTATGGTATCACATCGCTGTACTTTGTGCTGAATTACCAATGATTAAATCGTCTAATTATGTTTGTTTGAGACTTTTGTTGTAGTTTGTCTAGTCTTAGTATGAGTACTATCATTTGTGTCAGGTTGTATGTAATCAATTTTTTTAGCACTCTTAGTAATCAGGGGCGGAGCTAGCCTTCTCGGTCGGGGTTCGGTCGAACCCCGTAATTTGACCAAATCATGTATATTTGTCTTGAAAAAATATTTAATATGTATTAATTATTAATTTAGAACCCCTAACTTAAAATGACTAGAATTATGAACCCCAAAACTTCAAATCCTAGCTTCGCCTCTGTTAGTAATGTTAAGAAACTTCGTACTGGCATATTTTCTCAATGATTAATTGGTACAAGGTAGCAATAACTAATTTCTACAGATGTCAAACATATTTCCTCTAGAAATCCTGTTTTCTCTCTAATAAATTGGTGCAAGTGAACAATGAACCATTCTCTTCAGACATTGTAACAGCTCAGGATAGCTAGCACGATTCACACAAGTTACTTGATGAAGATCAAAAGGTACACTATAACCAAATTATTGTTATTACTTAAACCAAGTCAAAGAATTTCTTTTTGTGTTTCATCATCTTGAGATAGGTTTATAATTCTGTGAACAGTTGAAAATCTTACGTGTATGTTCGTTTGTGTTACTTCTGTCATTCTCCTATCGAAGAACACCGATATTTGTGTTTGATTACTTAACAAATCTACAAAGATGGATTAAAATGCCAGTGCACTTTCGCTACACAAACAAATGAAGAATCACTTGCCCCTCTCATGCTACATAAGTATCTCTGCCACATAAATAATTCAGAGCTCTTCAGTCGTTAGGATTTTGTCCTCTGTAAGCACGTGTACTTTGATAAATGCAATTGCTTTCCTGTTAGTCTCCTGTGTGCTGATGTTTTCCTTAATAACTTACTGATTCCATCTTTTTGCATTTATTATTATTTGGAAGCAATCTTTCAGTGTGTGAAGCTGTTGATGCAAGTTGCGTTCATTTTTTTCAACTATATCAGTCAATTGTAGATGTTGGGGCCTTTTGGTCTGGTTTAAGGCTCCTTCCTCTTATTTAATTCTACTTCATTTTGTTTCTTATATAAAAAGAGGAAAATCTTTACTTTTTGCTTGTTGAATCAGGGATGCTCCTTAGTTAAATGTTGTTGCTTAATATGCATTGATGGCTTTGGTGAAACAAACATGTTATGTACATACACTATCAGCAGAAATAAGCAGGATTAATATGAAGGCAGATTCCAAAGCTTCATATCTAGAGACATGAAATCTTTCATTAGCATTGCGTCACTTCAACTTGGCCTAATTAGATATTACATTGTTGCTTACAGTGAAGTCGTTTACGATCTGGATAAAGTTGCATAGAAACGTGCAGCACCTAATAAAATAGAAATGGATTGTTATTCTGATGCTTGCAAGCACATCTCTACTTTGAAGGTGATGCATTTGTTCAAGAGTCCGTGAAAAAATCATTGCGTAGTTATTAAAGTTGAAGCTCCAGTAATTCATGAAGTAAGTGTACAAGTTTAATATTTATCGTTGTCTTCTTTCTATCATAAATACTCAATACCGCGTCATTCATAGCTTATAGGCTACTTAAGAGCTTTTAACCTTTGGACGAGTTTGCATAGATCATTACTTAATTGTTTCAACACTGAGCTAAACCTCAAGAGGAAGCTCATGACGTTTTAGTCTTTGTGTTGTACTTATTGCAAAGTGCAAAGCCGATCTAAATGTGAACCTCCAAAATACTTGGTAACAGCGGATTATTGCAGACACTAACATAAACTATTAATCATTGCTTTAATGTGTACTAAATATCGAAGTCCTTAAATTATCTTTCTAATAAACTATCGAGGATATATTATTCCAGAACTTTCTAGTAACAATTTTGGTTTTGATTTATGCGCCCTAGAAGAATATTAAGAAATTTATTTGGAGAGAGCCATGAAGTTTAATCCACATTCAATTGGATAAAATAGTATAGGCAAAAAAAAAATACATTAGTAGAAAGGTAACTAGAACAATCTTACAGTGAAGGTGGGTGTAATTAAATCTAAAGGTGGATGAAATTAAAATTTTCTGAAATTGTTTGGGTATGTTCTATTTTAGGTCTTGTGCAAGGATTAATTTTTCTCATAAAATGACCCTGCAGACTAGAGAAGGTTATTTTGTTTAGCTTCATTGTTGTATCTTGATGACTACATTTTTTATGGCTTATATGCGCTTCGGCTCCAGTAATGTCAATTAGATCTCAATAATAATTCACAGAACTGCAAACAATGTTCTCAATGTGTAAGTCTGCATACTTTTGACATATATCCCTTGGCGAACATGGTCAGCTTATTTGTAGTGTATGTGTTGTTGTTCCTAACTCCATGATTTGGGTTACTCAGAGCATATTGCTATTAAAAGATATCTGATTATAAATATTTAACATTTAATCTAATTGTAATTGTTTTTAGCAAATATACTACAAACTATTATTAGTTTCTAATATTATAGTGTAGTGACTCTTGCTTTCATATTTCCTAGAGCTTAGTAACAATTGGGAGTGAGCCAAAATAACAAAAATCTTTTTTGGTGACTGTAAGATTTACTTGTCCCTTAATGCATCAGTTAGAATGTTTGATGTCCCAGTAATAGTAAAAGTGATAGTTGAGATCCCTTTTCTTGATAAAAATTTATTCAACTATTTTCTCTTGTTAGGGGAGCTAAAAAATACTTTGATTTTTTTTTATTTTTGTATCAAGTTTACAGTAATCCATCAAATTTGGGAAGTCTGGAATAGGATAAACTTTGAAGACTGTTAAGAAGCCACACATTTCAAACTGGTGTCCTACCAAGGGGATGAGTGCAAAGCTTTAGAGGTTTGACCTCTTTAAGAGTAAGTTCTGAACAGAGAAAGTATGTCAAATATAAAAGTGTAATGCAAGTGAAATCTGAAGAATCTTCCCAGAGGATATGCACGAGCAAGTATAAGCAGCTGAATTGTTAGACAACAAGTTGAAGGAGAGGAGGAACTTACTTTGTTTTGCTAGAGGTTGTTTAAAGGTGCTGTCATTGGTACAAGCTACAATTCTATCTTTTTTTGTATTAGGATTTGAAAATAGTAATGTCATACAATTCAGATGGTATATATATATTTTTTTGTAATGAGATGCTTTAGTTCTTTGTAATGTGCAATGATATTTTATATGATTATTAACCATTTTGTATATGTTAAGATGTTTGTGAGTATATGTAATGGCATATAAATTAAAATACTAATATTTAAAAGTTGAAAATATTATCAATTAACGAAAGGAATTTCGATCGTTAAAAGCGTATATATCGTCCAATTAGTCGTTGGTTGAATGACCAAAATGACAATTAGCGAAAGGAAATTCCAGTCGCTAAAAGGAGGAACAACGACAGGATATTGTGCAGTCGTTAAAGAATTTTTAGCGACCGGATCAAAATCCTGTCGTTAAACTTTTAACGTGAAAGCCTATAACGACCGGTGACGACCGGAATTTATCTGATCGTTGTTGGCCTATAACGACCGTATTTATACTTTTAATGACCAAATTTCCCCTCGCTAAAGACCATATTTCTTGTAGTGAGATAAACAAGCCTAAAGTGTTACAATATTTTGACCGAATCCGATGGGGATTGCCTACTTATCCCGTTGCCATTCCAGGAATCAGGTCAGAAGTAGTTCAAAATACATAAAAGAGGAAATAGGGGATTCCTATGCTAGTGCAACCGAACTCTATATGAGTTGCCTACGTATCCCGCCTCGGGAATCAGGTTACGCGTAGTTCGCATTACATCAAAGATTACATTCAAAACCCATGCTAACTTGCGATTGCCTCAGACATAGTATCTTTTGACAGCATCTGCGTTGATTGCTTTTGGCCAAACTTGACCATCCATTTCGGCCAGAATCAGTGCTCCTCCGGACAAAACCCGATGAACCACATATGGACCTTGCCAATTCGGTGCAAATTTGCCCCTTGCTTAATCTTGATTAGGAAAGATCTTCTTTAGCACCAATTGCCCCGGTTTGAAGTAAACTATTCAAATCTTCTCTTTGTGCATTCAACATCTTCCAACTTATCTTCTTGAATGGTTTCTCAAATAAAGGACTTCCATTTGTATAGACAAACCGCTTCGGCTCCAATTGCCGGCAAATAAAGCTGCCCCAGTTTGAAGTTCTAACGGTAATGTAATATCCAAAGAGTGCAAAAAGCGCATCATCCTTAAATCGTTCAGCTGTTTCGTTATAGATCACAAGCAAAGTTCAAGCAGGTTTTGTTTTTAATTTGAAACGGTAGTAAGTATATTAATCAGAAGCAAATAATAAAGCACATAAATAGTTAAAGTATATCAAAATAATAAGGTAGGAATGCAGTGCATTTGTTTATTCAAAACCTAATTTAGGGAGGCATACAACATAAAAGTAAACATGCAGGATTTAAAAGAGTTATTTGAAAGACATAGACATAAACATAAACAAAACGCAAAACACAGTTCAGGGCCTCAAGCTGACTGTGATGCCAACAAAAATAACGAGTTCATTCATCAAGTCTCTTTTGGACCACAAGTCCAATTAACCATCACATCACTTGGTTCAGCATTCTGCACATGTGGCTCTTTCTCAAAATCTTCAATAGTTGCACTGCATTTCAATCCATCATTCAAGAATAGGCTGCCAACACCTTCAATCAAATTCTGCATGGCCATTTCTGGTGCTTGGACAAATGACTGGTTCAATGGTACAAGAGGCTGTAGCATGACACTAGTCGGCTTCTTCTCAGACTCAACCTTTACCATCTTTCCTTCAGTGGGGTTGCCACCTAGGCCAAAAGTTCCCTCATTCTTTGGCAATAGAGTTAATGCTTGCTTAGGTATCTTAAAAGCAGTATTATCAACCTTTACATCATGGATAGAGACTATGGTGCCCTTAAGATTTGGTTCTTCCTCAAGAGAAATCATATTAACTGCATTGTTACCATGATTGGGAAGAGGATTATCATGCACATTTGGCTGAGTGCCGGTGAGTTGAATGGTGCCTGCTTTGATTAAACCCTCGACCTTGTCTTTGAAAGTATAACATCTCTCAATATCATGGCCGGCTGCCCCTGAGTGATAAGCACAGTGCTTATTTGCATCATACCATTTTGGAGGTGGGTTTGGAGTGTTATCAGGGATAGGCTGCACAACTCCCGCATTTCTTAATCTCTCAAAAAGCTGGCCATATGACTCGGCTATAGGAGTATAGGTTTTGGTTGCTCTCCTTTCGTAATTCTGATTAAACCCTTGCACATTGGGACGAACAGGAGGACGAGGCTGGTAATTCTGGGGTGCTTGAAAATTTGGCTGACGAGGGTATTGATTAGGTGCATGTGCTCTAGGTTGGTAGTAATTTGCTTGTGCATTGTAAACCGGATAAGGAACAGGTGGCATCTGGTAGTGAGTGGGGTAATTTGGGTAATATGGGCTTTGGTAGGTAGGAAAAGCAGGCGAATTGTCAAAATTCAACTTTCCAGCCGGTCGACGCTCGATGTCTCCCACAACAGCTCCCACTTCCTCTTTCTTTTTTTTGTTAAAGCCATTACCAGGCCCAGACTGGATTGCCTTACTTGTAGCTTGCAAAGCGGCCAAATTTGTGATCCTACCAGATTTCAAACCAGCTTCATACATCTCCCCCGTTTTCACTAGATTGGCAAAAGTAGAGTTAGTCATGGATGCCATTCGATCATAGTAGAATTCATCCAATGTCTCGATGAAATGTCCCACAAACTCTTCTTCACTCATGGGAGGCTTAACTTTGGCCGCCTCACTCCTCCAACGTACCGCGTATTCCCTAAAAGTTTCGGTCGACTTCTTCCTAAACCTTGCAATAGCCAACCGATCTAATGGTATTTCAGCATAGAAACCAAAACGCTCCATGAAGTCGTGAGCCATACTTCTCCAGTTAATCCATTTTGAGGGATCCTGCTCGGAGTACCAGTCTAAAGCTTCGCCTTCAAGACTATGAATGAATAATTTCATACGGAGCTCTTCATTCTTTCCCACTCCCAAGGTTTCACAATACCTTCTCAAATGGGCTCGGGGGTTGCCTTTGCCATCAAACTTAACAAACTTTGGTACTTTGTACCCTTCTGGGTATTCAATCCCGGGATGAACGCACAAGTCTTCATATTCTAGACTTTCCTTGTCCTTGCCTTTTTATGCTTTGCTAAGAGCACTCATCACCCAACCTTGTACCTTTTTCTCCAAATCTTCACCCCCATCGACTGTTTTTTCGACTCTTCTAACACCATTTTGAAACTTCACATAAGGAGGATTGGTGTAATCATCAATTTGCACAATAGGAACATCTTGCCCACCAGATACCGCCACTTGGACTAATGGTGCGGATGGATTTTCAGTATAAGCTTGCGGGATGGGTTCATTTTGGTAAGTGAAGGTTTGGTAAGGATATGGAGTGTTTGTCTGATAATAAGTATTGGCAGGGTGCGGGGTGTATGATGGGTGTTGTTGATGTGATGGGTAGATGGGTGGTCGGTTAATTGTTTGGCTAGATTGAGCGTTATTTGGAGGTGGAGCTTGGAGAAGTGGCAAGTTGCTTTGGTGGACTGGTGCTTTTAGAGAATTGTGGGTGTTCAAAGGTGTGTTCATATTGGCGACCCCATCAATTGAGTTCAGAGATTGCCCCAGAGATTGTCCCATTTGACCTAGAGAGTGTGATGCATCGGGCCCACGCAGCGACGTGTTTTTAGGAGTTTGCCCTTTTACCGCAGCCAGCTCATCTTTTAACATCTGTAGTTCCTTAGCTATTTCAAGAATCAGTTCGTCTTGAGCAATAATGACATTTCCTCTTGATGATTCAGGAGTTGAGAGATTTTTCTCGGTATTGCGAGGTTCATCATTTATTCCAGTCATTGTCAGTTGTGGAAATGTGTACCAGTATGCAGATTGGTCCTTTGTCCTTGTGTAATAGGAATGATCAGCCAGCTTAAATCAGCACAAATCAAACCTCTGTTTGGGGGATATACAAAACAAAAGGAAAAGTTCAAAAGTAGCCATGTTAATTTGCATGTCATTGGCAAAATTGCACACAAACCACGTAGCGCGCATCACGTAGCGCTTTGCATTTTAAACAAGTTCGACATGTGGCAAACACAAGTAGTTGAGCGTAAATGAAAATGCGAACGTTTCCTACCCTGTAAGGTGCCTCTTTGTGCCAGAGGTGGGCCTAAGACGCGCAAACAAATGATAACGAAAAATAGTTCATGCCAGTTTTGAGCAATTCAGATTTAGAGTAAGCGATAAATAATAACAATAATTGATAATAATCAGCTCTCCGCCTCGACATTGCAATTCCATTATCCCAACTAACTTTCATAAAGCTGGTGCCAACTCGAAATTCTAACACAACTCATGCTCTCCTAACATCTGCACCAAATTTCTAAACCCAAACGCATAAAACCTGAAACAAACCTCTATACCTTTCGCAAACATCAACGCTCCTCCAACCACAACTCCCAATTATTTCACAACATCCAAGGGTGAGATTTCCAACTGCCTTCACAATACCAGACTGCAAATCATGAAAGGCGCCAACTGGCCTTTCAAAATAAAACCTCACTGGTCCTCGGCTTTAGTCAAGCCTCTCAGCTTCCTAGGTTTTGCAAGGTTCACAGACCTTGCTTATAGGGCTCCTCACTGGTCCTCGACTTTAATCAAGCCTCTCAGTTTCCTAGGTAGCCAAGACCGCACTGGTCTTCAAGGAGGGACCCCACTGGTCATTCAAAGACACAGGGGCTTCGCTCTCCTAGTATGCAACAAGCATACTTCATTCCATAAGAATTTGCAGCTGGTTAGTCAACACGGGCCTGCACACACGCAAAGCCATTCTCGAGAGGGACCCCACTGATCTTTTAAAGACACCAGGGGCTTCGCCTCTTAGATCTCACTACACCATACCATCTCCAAAACACAAGCCAACCAAATCCGCCTAACTTTCCCCCGACTACAATTCTACCTTGTTCACAAAAGTTTGCATTATGATCTCAATTCTGCTAAATTCTTCCATTTTCTGACCTAAAAGACAACATAGGAGACAAAATTCTAAATCTGATTTCGCTCAAAACATGGTTAGGACTGAGGATTCGTTATCACACAGCACATAATATGCATTGTCGTTGGGTTCAAGAACCCGTTGACAAAAGGGCGGTTTTTTAATTCCTGGAAACGGTATCAAGGACCGGGTCCAAACTAAGGTGTAAATGCATGCATGCTCCTAATCTCCTTCTAAGAGTGGGCTAACGGTTGAGGCTGATTCAGACCTATGCGGGATAGACCTGGCCTCACAACGCAGTAGAACTGGCCATGACAAAACCAGGCAATCTCAATATCCCGAACTAACTTTTGGTGACACGAAAGAAGTTTCAAAGAGTGAGGTAAGGGCAATGCCCTTCCTGCATAACTACCCGTCAAGCGGGTGCCCCGTGATGAAATCGAGGAGGTGAAAGAGAATTGACAGGCTCCATGAGGGAGGAAATATGAACGGAATGCAGACTATGCACAAATAAAACATGCTTCAATACATTCATTTCCAACAATTAACTCTACACATGCAAACAAACAAAGAGTTAAGCTATGCATACATACAATCAACACATATATAAAGAAAGCAAATTCGTGAAAATCTTTTGGTTAGAACCATTTGCGTATCCCCAGCGGAGTCGCCACGCTGTTGAACCCCAAAAAATCACCCTTTCTTCAAGAAAATGTAGGTTTCGGGTATAATGTTCAACAATATGGGACTCCAAAGGGTTTTCTTTGGAGTCGCCACCTAATTTAAGGATTATTAGGAACCTAAGTTAACTAAAGAGTGCAATTTATTCTTTATTTAAAAGAAATTAAATTAAAATCAGAGATTCTTAGGTAAGTGGTTCTTTTATTTCCGAAAGAAGGTCCCTTGCGGGAGCACTTTCGAAAATCCGCTAAATGCGGTTAATCCGGCGGTTTTCACGAATTTGTTAAGGATAATAAATATATAAAGCTAAATTTATACAAGGATAATATGAATAATATAAATAAGATAAGATTTTAATTATGTCGATACTTAGATAAATCAATGATCCAATTTAAGATTAATTAAATAAGTAAAGGTTAATGAAGTTAGATAATTAAACAAAACACATTAGATAAATAATTGGATGATAATAAAGGAATTAATTAATTAGTTAATTAAATAGATAAATAAATAAGCAAATAGATAACTTAATTAAATAAATAAATACCTATCAATTTTAATTAAATAAAGGAGTAAATGGATAATAATTGATTAATTAAGTAAATAAATGAATAAATATTTAATTGATTAATTGAAATTAAATAAATTAGATTAAGTAAATAAATAAATAAAGAATCAAAATTTAATGGATTAACTAAATAAAGAAATTAGATTAGATAAATAAATAATTGAATATTAATATAATAAATAAAGAAGCAATTCAAATGCGAATTAATGCGAGGGTACGATTTTAGTCGAATTTGATTTTGCACTCATTAGTTGACAAATGATTCTAAACATCCATAAATTAATTGGCGATTCGAAAAGAAATGATACAAAGCATTCATATAAAAATCAATTTAAGTAATTTACAATAGTTATTCACAATTCAAATACCAATTCTATTCTACAGGCTCCTAAAACATGCTTTTCTAAAGGGGACGGGAGAGAAGGAGTTCAGAAGATAGAACCCGGAAGCGCAAACTCATCATTGAGCCTTGGACTTTGTGATTTTCATTTTTTCGTTTCTTACATTTTCGGGGGTATCAAGTCCCGAAAATGCGGAACGATTCAAGTAACTTCGAATGCACGTAGCCATCCCGTTTGTGAGTTTTATTTCAACTCGTCCCAAGGAGTTTCATGCAAAAATAAATAAGAGATAAGGAATTAGAATCTTTTTACTAAATAAAATGATAGCAAGCAGGTAATAGCAGACAAGACCAAATAGCAAAAGATGTAATCAATCAACCAGATTAGAATAGAAAGCAATTTCTTATCAACAAACGAAAATGAAGGAAACAGCACATAATCATATTTTGAACAAAGATTTTGTCTTTTCTTGAAAGAAGACACATAAAGATTTAAAACTTTGCAACCCTCTTACTTTGAAAGAAAAGAGAAACTATTTAATAAATAAAGAAGATAATAATTTTAGCTTATATTCCAAACATGTGACAACTACTTTGTTCTGTTAAGCAAGAAAGCAACAGAAGCTTAGTTATGAGCTCAGAACAAACCTTAATTCATCGAAAGAAACTCTTGTCTCAAAATATTCATTCCCCTGCTTTTACACACTTATGACAAAGGTTCAAGTTGGTTCTAAGAAATATTTCCTTTATGACTTCCTTTTATACATACAAAGTTATTATCATCAACAGGTTATGAGCATAAGTAGGGGGGTCCGAGGAATGAACAATCTCCAGAAACTTAGAACCATCAGCAAAAAAAAGAAAAATACACACGTGCAAACTGAAATTTGAATCCTATGTCACTTCACAACAAGCTTTTCATTAATAGACATCAACACCCTACGAGATAATTGCAACATGCTAGCATATCTATTCCTCTATACATTGAGCACCTAAAGAGACTTCGCAGAGTCCTCATTCTGGAAACTAAGCACTTAGCACACAGAAATGAACTCATAAAGGAACTTAAGAAACAGATTTGAAAGAGGTAGGGAGGTCGGACTACAAGCAGGCATACTATCAGAGTTCAGGGATATGTAGAAGCAGACATTGACACTTCAATCGAGCTCTTTGAAACTAAAAAAAAAACTATTACAGGAACTGGAACACAGCTTCTTAAACCAAGCCCACGCTATACCATTTCAGGCCTCCAAACTTAGAAAACAACCAGGAAGGAACACTCTCACTGCCCACCCTTCAGACCACAGAATACCCTTCACAAACAAACTGCATACACCAACTACCTGGATACCAAACCTAAGCTCCCTTTCTGACTTTCTACAAACAACCTGGACATCTTCAAAACTCAAACCAGCTGCCTGCTACTACTCCTGGACCCCTACCAAACTCCCTGCTACCACTACACTACTCCAGAAACAAACCAAGCAAACTGCAGCCCCTTGAATCAATTCCCTAATCACCTACACACTTCAAACTGAACCAGACACAACCCCAGCTCTATCTCAGCCCACTGACAACTCCCTCACTCACTTCCCAAGCAACCAGGACACTCTCCAGAACTGCCAACATCTCCTACTACTATAGCAGAACCCTGACAGACCTACTCACACCCCAGAAACTACCTGAGAAAATCCCTGACCCTGCCTGCTATGCTCCCACAACAACTCCAGAACACCAGACATTTAATAAGCACCTTCAAACGCCAGGAATCTAAACCCTCACTTAACTTAAACTCCTCTATCTACCAGACAAGGAACCAGACCAATAACTCCCTTTCGTAACCTTCTTTAAACAAACAGAATCAGGCACAGATTCCATCATATTGCCAGAAACCAACCTGGCCTTCAAGATACCAGTTCAACATAAAAATCCAACTAGACAGTTTAAAGACCTAGTTTTTACAACCTAAGCGATCAAAAATTCGAACTTTACTTTAAATGAAACTTCAAATATACTTTAGCTAGTATATTCCATGCTTGGTCAAGTTTCAGATTTCCACAATACATAACCAGTTTTCTTTTATATATGCAGCCAAAACTCTATCTTAGAACAGCATCAAGTTCATTTTATACACCAGAATTTCAAGTTTAAACAAAACTCAAACATAAACAGAGCTCAAAATGTATAGTGACTAGATAAAATAGCAAAGTTGCAGCTTCTAACCTGCTTTTATGCAGTGAACTAGAGCGAGCAAGTGAAGTAATCGCTTCGAAACAAAGCGACGATGACAATCAGCAAGACCAGGGAAGCAACTTCAATAACAGGATCACCCTCTAAAATATATGAACTTTATAATGATTTGCTCAAGAAAAAAATAAGTAAAATTTCCTAAATGCTTTATGACTGCCGTTTTCTCATATCCATCCCCCGGGACCCCCAAAAAATGAGATAATGAATAATATATATACCTGCGCCTTAGGGTTTTAGGATTCTCTTGAAATTCCCAGCCGATCCTTACTCCCTTTTCTGCCTTATCCTTTTGAGACGAGGGTGAAATGGTCCAATCCCCTTAGGGGTTATACATTACACCTTTATCTCTAAGGAAAATGAACGTTGGAACGGATTGAGGGTTCGGATTGATCCGCGATTCAAAATGGAGGGCTAGGATCGATTGAGATCTTGTACTAGAGAGAGGGAAAAGGAATGGGGACCAGCTGAGTACATATTTGGACGGATTCGAAGAGGATCCGAGGGAAAATCAAGAGAGGAAACTGATTAAAACGGGTTGGGGATTTGGATCGCGGGTTGAAATTGGGGAATCGGGTTGAATTTCTGAACTGAGGGGTGAAAATGAGCGTGTGTATTGTGTATATGTATTGTTTGCAGAGATAGAACAATTTCGCGGATAAGGAACGATTTTAGCCCTGGTTTTAGATTAAATTGGGAAATTGAGGAGTTGCACGGGTAGGATATAAACTAGGCTATGCTTTATAATTCTAGCCTTTTCTCTTTGAATTACTTTTGAATTTTCAATATTAATTTTAATTTAGAATAATTAGACTTTAATTAACTTATTCGGGACAAAATTGGGTGTCAACAATACCCATTACTACCCATTCCATCACCCACCCACCCCTTCAATTACCTCTTCATAAAACCCACAAGAAAATACAAAACCAACCCACTAAACCTCAAGAACCAAATAAAAATACAAACCCAACATGCACAACTTCTGATATTTTAAAGTTAATGGACAGTTTAGGCCTTAACATACCGGTAGACATATACATTTCACTTATAAAAGCATGTACCGAAACTCGTGATAATTTAAAAGCTATAGAACTTTATAATCATATATGTAAAAGTGATGTTGTTCCAAGATTGTCGTTAGTTAATCGTGTGTTGTTAATGCTTGTGAGTTGTGGTTGTTTAGAAAATGCGCGCCAACTGTTTGATAAATTGCGTGTGAGAAAATCTACGTCTTGGGCTACGATCATAGCGGGTTGTGTTGAAAATGGCAAGTGTGAAGTGGCGCTGCGTTTGTTTATGGAAATGCAAAGTGAGATGAGGAATTTGTGTAAATGTGGTGATATTATTGATGATGGGATTTTGGTGTGTGTTCTTAAAGCTTGTGTGGAAATGATGGATTTGGAACTCGGGAAACAGATTCACGGGTGGTTATTGAAGTTAGGTAATTGCGGAAGTTTGGCTTTGAGTAGTTTCTTGATCAAATTTTACGGAGAGTTTGGATATTTAGAAAGTACGGATAATGTGTTTAATCAGGTCAAGAATTGTAATATGGTTGTTTGGACAGCTAGAATTGGTAATTTGTGTAAAGAGGAGCAGTTTGAAGAGGCAGTAAGTATTTTTAGGGAGATGGTTAGAGAAGGAGCGAGGAAAAATAGTTTTACATTTTCAAGTGTTCTTAAAGCTTGTGGGAAGTTGAGCGATGCTGGATGTTTTGGTCAACAGGTTCACGCTACTTCCATCAAAGTAGGACTTGATATGGATGGTTATGTGCAGTGTAGCTTGATCGACATGTATGGAAAACATGGGTTGCTAACAGATGCACTAAGGGTCTTTAATGCGAGAGAGGATAAGAGCAATGTCGCGTGCTGGAATGCTATGTTGATGGGATGTATACAACATGGTTTCGGCATTGAAGCCATGAAAATTCTCTATGAGATGAAAGTAGCTGGTTTGCAACCACATCAGTCTTTGCTTAATGAAGTGTTGTTGGTTTGTGGGAGTAGTAATATTGAGAAAATGAATACTTGTCTTTTGAAATAATCTCTTAGTTTCCGTGAAGGTATGAAGGTGATTTGCATGGTCAAGGAATTTGCCTGATTATATTGCATCCAATGTATTGGCTAATAGCCGTAGTTCCCCTGATGAGTTAGTTGCAGTCAAGTATCAACAAGGGTACGTATATAACAGTGCTCTGAAAAGGTGTTAAACAGTCTTGCATATGGAATATCTCTTTTTTTCCATGAATATCTGAAGATGGTTTACAAGATCATGGAATATAATGCAGCCAATGTATTGATTAATATCTCAAATTTCCTTGATGAGTTAGTTGCAATTCAAGGATCACCAAGCGTATGATCACCAAGCCTATGTATATAGTGATGCTCTGGATCAACAAGCATATGTATATAGTGATGCTCTGAGGAGTTATGAGAATCTTGAATGTACGATGGGAAGTTGTAGCACGAAACTGTACCGCATTTGACATGTGGCCGAGCTAACATATGAATGCTTTGTTTTATAGTCTGAGTCAATGTGGTGTAGAAATGCAAGAAAATGCAAGTCTGTTATCAATATACAAGGTTGGGATTTGTTCTATGGTACCTTGACAATGGATCAATGCAGGCCCAAAGGTTGTCACTGATGATTTGGTGCATAGCAAATTTACTTTAGCTGTCATATCTCTGACATAAGTGCATCTGCATGAGACATTGCCCTGGGAGAACTCCAGCATATGGTTCTAATTCTGTTAGCGAGCACGATCAGGTTGGGGGCTATCCAAGACTAGGCAGATACGCTACTTACAATCAGAAGTATTTGTAGGCTTTACCAGATATATTTATCAAAGAAGTGTGGTCTAAACTCTAAAGTTCTTCTAACCACTCTTTCTTATCTGGTAAAGTTCTTCTAAAGCTGCTAAACCAATGAAGTTTTATATCAGAAAATCTTAAACTTATTTTGTCCAACAACACATGAAGAAATGACCCAAACAGAAAAAGAAATAAAGCCCAATTGGCTTCATGACCTACATAACCTGATAACCATATGATGAAATATCCTTTATTTTATTTTCTTGATAACATATGAAGACAGGGCAACAACAACAACAATATACCCAGTATAATCACACGAATAAGGTCTGGGAAGGGTGAGATGTACGCAAACCTTACCCCTACGTCGGAAATATGAAGAAAGGGCCTAAACAGTTAAAAAAACAAAGCCCAGCTGACAAAAACTAAGAACAGTTTTTGCCCCCTTGTAGTAGAGGCGATCCATAACTTGCCCACATTTCTGTATCTTGAGCCGTGAACAAGAAACATGGATCAGTTTTCTTTCCTCTTCTTCTTTTAAAATAGACTATGACGTAATAACATAATAAATTTTGGTAGATGAATTCTATTTTATGGAAAGAGTTTACAGTCATCTAAGCGAAAATGGAATAACAAAGAGGTTAGCGTGGTTCAAAAAATTGTAATACATATATCTAAACTGATGGAGTGTATTCGAAACTAACAACTTACGTAATCCTCTATTCTCAATTTGATTCTCACGCTTTGCTTATAAAAAATCAATCTGTCAAAAATTTGGAACTACATCAAACATATTTTAATTTATTTGTTGAAATTAAAACTACGATATTCATACATTGCACAGATAAGTGTTAGGAGTTGCACATTTTCCGTTAGGTGAAAACATTAGTCAAAATACCATTTGTTTGCTTCACCTATTTTAAAGAGAGAAAGTATAACTTTTTGGCACATATCAGAAGCTAAAACACTGGACATAGGAGAGGCTTGGCAGGGCCTGATTCTCATTGTGCCCAAATGTTCCATTACAACGTTGGTCTTTGAACTTTGCCAAATTGATCTTCGAAAGAATACTTATCCACACCCGATGTAATCTTCTTAGTTAACCATGATTAAATGATGGATATTGATGTAATGATATACATGAAGAAACGATGGTTAGCAATAAAGGTACATAAAAAAAGGCACACAAAGGTACATATAAAAGGCACACCTTTAATATAAAGTACACCTAACGTGGAATGTGGTTGAATTTTTTTTCAGGTTCCCTGGCAGGCAGTTATGTTCTTCTTGTATGGAGTACATGTTTAAGCCAACCGATATCATGTGAAATTAGATAAATTTGTCCCAACCATCCATTGCAATGCAAATTTCTTTTTCGATTGGGAGTTCATTTTCCAAATAATCTACCTAAAAATAATAATGGAGCTGACACCATCGACTCAAATTTCCTTAAGTAGGCTACCATAATTATCTAGATAATGATGATGTGTGATTTATTTGGGAATTGAGCAAGCAACATTCATGAATTATTCAGCCAATAAAGTGGTCCAAGAATGAACCAACCTATAATAATTGATTCCAGAACAATTGTAAAAATCAGTCATCATCCTGTGTCACAATCAATTCATCTATATACATCATTTTTCTTTGATTAGTTAAATGCCAACCTCTAAATTCAGATATGAACTCGAGATATTCAATCTACTAGAAGACATTTGCAATTACTGCTAATAGAAAGCTGCGCAATTAATAGCCAGTAAGATTTTAATTTTCTGTGATCTTCTTTCCTCCATAATAGGAAAACAAATGTGACCCTATATATCCACCTGTCGATATTTTGGTGTGCTCTGATCCTCTTGGTGAAAGGCTGGGAATTATTACTCTTTTTCTTTGTGGATGATAAACATAAACCTTCGATATATCAGATCTCGTTTAATTAAATAATGTGACACCCGCAATTACTAAATTATAGCGACATGATTGTAACTTGTGAGAGTTAAGAATGAGATTATAATTGTTGTACCTTAGGATTCATGCATCTTCTTTCAGGGATCATATTTTGGATAGGTCACAATAGGTTCAATTGAAACTCATTGCTTGTATCCCTACACCAAAAAATAATATACAAATAATAAGATCGTATTTATTTTAACTAATTGACTCTAGATCCTTGCTTTACATATACTTCCTCTCTATAGTGTATCACATATTTCTAATCATATGTAGTCAAAGTTTAAGAGTAAATTCGAACCTTTCTATTTTTAAGAATTTGGACACATGGAGTTCAATCATTTTATGTTACAGCTCACTTAATGATAAGAAAATACGAGACAAATTGCTTAAACAGGGGTATGAATGGGGCAAAAATGAATGGAGAGCAAAAATTAGCAATTATGGTACATGACTATTAATTTGGACCGTTTACCTACAGCTAATAGCAAGGAATTGATTCTGGACTACTGATAGAACCATAAACATCCATAGATTAGTGGTACATGTGGGAGTTTCCAATTATGTACTAACTAATTTTAGTTTGTCGATTACTCGATGTAATTAAAATTTGAAAGAAAAAAGACTATTAACATCGATGATTCGGTATTGTGAGTTGTGACCAAGACATACAGCTGAAAGTCAGAATCTGGATTTGTCAATTTGCCATCTGGTCGTGGTCCTGGATTCAATGGGAGATAAAAGTTGGGTATTCTGGGAAATACAAACACTCGAAAATCGTTCAAAATAATCATTTATGTATTTGTGTCGGAGATAAAGTGAGTTGTAACTTGTATGCAGTCCAACATCATTATAACAGCCCCTCGTTATAACAATATTTCAGTATAATGGCCTAATTTTCTCCAGAACTGATTTTTCATATTATATTTGTTGAGTTTAAGTTTTTACTAAGTTTTGATAATGACAAAAGAATACATCACTAATGAATGATGTATATTGCAGGACTATCAAGGAAGATTCCTATGGAATATCTGAAATATATAGAAGGATTCTCAGTCTTTATTAAGGGGAGTCAGCTATGGGATATTGGATCTCTAACGCGCTAAACTTGCGGGACTTATCCCAATCAGCTCTAGCCTTAGGCCCCGTTTGGGTGGGCTTATTTTAAGTAGCTTAAAAGTAAAAAATTACTTATGAGTAATTTTTAAGAAGTTAGGAAATGTTAACTTTTTATTTTTGGCTTCTTTTAAAGCACAAACGTGCTTATAAGTACTTTGTTTTTTTAGTTACCAAACACCCACTTTTTACTTAAAGATACAAATATACTTTTAAGTAATTTTTTCAGCTTACCCAAACGGGCTCTTATTCTTTAAGAAGATACTTATATCTTTTTAAAGAATCAAATCTCTTGGGTCAATCTCTCTATTCCCCGATCTACGGTCAATCATATCTTCTATCAAGGAAAGTCTCTTCAGTCATTCTCCTTTGTTCGTGCATATCAAATCTGCCGTATCTCAATCTAGCAAACGGACAACTCTGGCTGATCGCTATTTATACTTGGGATCTCTGAAGAATCATTCACGCTTCTACTTACAATCTACTTTCTCTCTAAGTCTTTTACTTACTACATTGTATTCTTGAGAGTCTACGAGTGATCAAAAGAAAAGAAAGAGAGTTCTTGTAGAGAGGTAATAGTTGTGTCACAGAAGTTGGTCTGATTATCTATAAATCAGACAAGATCGTTGGTGGTGAGCGAAGAGTTAAAAACCATCAGTGAAAGGACGTTTTTGGTTAACGACAAACCATAAGTATATTCGTGTTCTCAAAAGAGCTTAAAGAGAGATAACTCCCTTGTGACCCAAGGGGACTGGATTAGGAACCATTTGGTTCTGAACCAGTATAAAATCACTGTGTTATTTACTTTCTATTACTGCCTTTTCTTTCTGCAAAGTATTTTTATTATTGCCTAAGTCGACTGATAAATCAACAAGTCAACTAAAGTTACAAGTCTGAACAATTCACCCCCCCTCTTGTGTTTATCAATATTTTACCTCTCTATAACAACATTCTACCTATAACGACAATGTCGTTCACTATAGCGGAACACTCTTTGTAAAATTACCTCTCTATAACAGCCATACTTGAATATTACTTAATTATATTTTGTAAAATATATATTATATATAAAATAAAATACAAAATATTTATGATAATCATTTGTACCATCAATATATTTCTTTTTTCACATTCATACCATAAAAATAATTATAGAAAAATTGTATCAAGTATGTATAGTTTCTCGGTACGGTACAACTAGCTATGAATTTATTAATAATGTATGAAAATCTATTGAGATTTTAAAATTAACATGTATTTTTTGCATGCTTTTCGATTATAACAGCTAAATGAGATGTAAACGTCAAACGCTAGTATACATATATAACAACACCTCACTATAACGGCCATGAAAGTTCCAGACAAACGCTGCCACTATAGCGAGATTTGACATGGTTTTGGAATGAGAAAACAATTGATTGAAATAAATTAAGGACATTTGAAGTATAAAAGGAAATATCCATTGGTTTAGAAAAAAAGGACACTTATCGCTCCCTTAATTTTTCCCCAAAAGAAATGTATTTTAGCCCATAAGTTTAATATTACGAGAGATTAATTATATGAGACAACTTCCTGTTGTATGTACAAATTGATGTAGTATTAAATGTTTAGATAGAAAATGATTGTATTTACGCAACATCTCAACTCTCAAGAGCTTATTCACATTCAGTTTTATATACCAAATCAATAAGTCCACGACGTATGTTTTGCATGCATTCACTTATCATATTTCTGGATGGTTAATATGATTTATATTCTTACTTTAATTTAATTCACATGATTAAATTTAAATAGCAGATGCGGACAAGTAATTATCTTCATCTTCAAGAGGTGATCATTTCTACTTTAATCCAATATTATTTGATGGCATGCTCATTTCAGGACACAATCTTGTAGAAATGATCCAACTTCCAAGTAAATCCTACATGATATTTTTTCTTTCCCGCATCGATAGAAAAATATTCAAGAGCAATGCGGTTAAGACAGGGCGGATCTAGAAGTCGACGTGCAGGTTCGGCAGAACCCAATAATTAACTTGGGCACATGCTTCATATTTGTGCTAAAAAATTTATGTAATATGTATAAGTAATATATTTAGAACCCAATAACCAAAAATAGCTATGATCTAGAATCCATAAACCTCAAATCATCAATCCGCCTCTAGGCTAAGATAATATTAAAAGTTATTTTGAACACCGAAGGTTATGGCATGATGTAAGTACTCTCCAACGTTAATTAGCATAGTGTGACTCTTGATAATAAAATTGCCTTTGTAGAGGAGCTCTTTACCCCAAAAATAAGACTTCCCACAAGAATCTGAACTAGTCAGCCCAGAACGGGTATACCATACATTGGACGGAAAACCAAAAAATATTACTAGTAAAAGCTCTTTCGAAAACTCTGCAACTTGTTTTGTTGGTGATGACAGTGGTGGGGTCATAAGGAGAATTCAATTGGACAAAGATTTTTTCTTTTTTTAGTCTAACCATCAAATATGCATATCCATTAGCCAAGATTAATTTGAATTTGTGTTGCATGAGGCCCATTAAAGAGTAAATCCCGTTATTCATAAACTTTTATTTTCGCAGGGTCGAATCGAGACCTTAGATTAAAGATGAAGACATCCCGTCATTTCACGCTGGTGATATGTTTATAGTTAAGTATACGAGTGGTAAGGAGAAACTTGCTAAAAATTTGCTTTCGTCTTTTAAAAAAATTTCCCTATATTAGCAAAAAGAAAAAGAAATGAACTTGCTTAAAATGAAATAGGACGGAGCAACTTGATTACGAGAATAAGAAAGCTGTATAAGTCTTTGATCAGTTAATTAAGTACGTAATCCTTTTGTTTCTCTTCCATTCAGGATAATAATTGTGGTGACGATCGATGTACTTGGAGTAATTGAAGCAAAAAACTTGGTGCACTCTCCCACTGAAATTTGTGGGCCAGTACATATTTTCCTTAGCTTCTATAGCATTTGAGGGTATCAAAAACCATTTCCTGTATCCATAATATATTCCACGAGTTGCTTATTTTGAAAACATACTCTCTCCTTTAAGGTTTTCTTATTTTCTTTCTTTGTTCGTTACTAGAAAATAGTAGTAGTAATTGGTAAGACCGTGATGCCGTAAAAAATATAATGGAAGAAAGTTAAAATTTGGAAGAGTAGAAGTACATAATTTTGAAAGTTTTTTCAGTCTTGGAGTTACTTGTTATAAAGCTCAAGTAAAGAGAAAAGCTCAAAGCATTTTATTTGGATAGAGTATGACATTTACCAATCAACATATATTGAAGAAATTAAAGAAGGAAAAGAAAAGACATGAAAAAGGAAAAAGAGAAAAGACTGTCAAATTCAATGCTCTCTGCAGGTAAGCTAACCTCTGTGTGTGTTTTGAGAGATATGAATTCACATTTGAATGAAAATAAAGCCAGATTGAGATACTGTAAATTGTTTCTTCTATACATAACATTCCACGTGTTACGTTGTTTGAATATCAATGCACGAAATGCATTCCAATTTGTTTGAAAAATTTGTGGTCGTGTCATTTAAACTTTGGTCCCAAATTACAATAAAGAATAAAGATCTATCGATAGTATAAAGGCCAGTATCGCTTGAGCTTTCGTGTATCTTATGTAAATTAAACAAAAATATTTCGGATAATACAAAAATGAAAAAGAAAATGTAGGCACATAATTGTAGATGCCAATTTTAACTTTAATGCATTAATAATTGGGTTATAAATTTAATATATATTTATCCATCTTTAGTGATATTCTTAACATAAATACAATGCATGAACAAAAATTACTAAATTATTAGGTTGGCCAGACTAGCTACAATGTGAGTATGACATCTTCCAATCAATAACAGTACTAAAAGGAAATTAAAGAAAATAAGAAGGTAGAGACAACATATACTATAACAGATGAAGAAGAGAAAAAACAGTCTAATATGATTCTCTTATGCCGAATATTTGGTGTATGTTACTATAAGCCATAGGTTTACACGTAAGAACATGCATGATCGTGTTTAGTTATAGGTCATATATTGACATTTATATTTCATTTGGTTGGCTAATTAAAGTAGTACTAATATTTTCTTTCGTTAACGTCAATGATTTTTAGTTGATTCTTGAGAACTTTCGTTAATATGAATGATTTTTTGTCGATTCTTTAGTCTTTATGTGAGTAAGAACTTTGTAGACAAACTTTTCATGTGTATGTATATATATTAAGCAGACATCGACTTTTGATTGTTTCAAAATTTCATTCTTAATTGTGTCATTCGGAAATAAAACAATATTTCGTATATCTGATTTTTAGTCTTAGGTGAGCAATATTATTGTAATCAAATAAAAAACCGTCTACGATAATTCTCGAGGTGTTTATTTAGACACTTTTTTGGGAAATATATAACTTTGGTTAAATGTAACCTTAAGTCCCTTTTCGAAACACCTGTATGTGAATAAGAGCAGAAATTATCCAAACAAGTTTGGTGAGTTCGTTGAAGAAAATTATTTGAAGTAAAAAATACCCTCCATCCCCAAGCTCCTCCATATAGGGTTTTGAGAAGAAAAATAAAACCTTTTGGACAATTTGGCAAAGAAATATATTTAGATATTTGGTGTTTTTTTTTTTTAAGGATTTATGAGCGTCATAAACACATTAACTGGTCCAATGAGAATAAACTTAGGTGTGGTGTAGACTGTGGATATGAGGAGTCTAATTTCAGTAACCCCACGTTAGAAAAGTGTGGTGTTCCCTAAATGAATAGTTCCTTTCCTTTGCCTTACTGCTCACTCCATTCTCCATAAATTGGCCATGGGACCTTAGATCATGCAAGCACTTATTTTATTCCTTTACTCTTTAGGAGTATCAATTCTCTCTATTTTTCTTCAAGAAGATACATTATGGATGCTTTCTCCTCTACTTTCCTTTCTACATTGTCACAACACCCTAAATCTCTTCTCTCTCCTAATTCTCCCAACATATCATCATCTTCTTCTACTCTTAAAGTCTACTCCGTTAGAATTGAAGAAAGGCCACAAAAAACCACTACCACTACTAGTACAAAACCAGCACCACAAGAAAAGCCAAACCCATCACCCTACACTCCTCCAAAAGCAACTCCAAAAAGACAATTACCTATAAAACCAAAACAAGTAGAACCATCATTTCCAGCAGTTATCTTCAATGCATTTGATGATTTCATCAACACTTTCATTGATCCTCCTTTGCGTCCTTCTGTTGATCCAAAGCATGTTCTCTCTAACAACTTCGCTCCAGTAGACGAGCTTCCACCGACCGAATGTGAGGTCGTGCAAGGCTCCCTTCCTACTTGCCTAGATGGCGCATACATCCGAAATGGGCCCAACCCTCAATATCTTCCACGTGGACCGTACCATCTTTTTGATGGCGATGGAATGCTTCACTCAATTAAAATTTCTCAAGGCAAAGCTACACTTTGTAGTCGATATGTTCAAACATACAAATACATAGTTGAACGTGAAGCTGGTTTTCAAGTCATACCAAATGTATTCTCTGGTTTTAACGGTCTCACTGCCTCAGCTGCGCGCGGTGCTATCACCGCTGCTCGGGCAATTTCCGGCCAATTTAACCCCACCAATGGTATAGGCCTAGCTAACACAAGCTTGGCTTTATTTGGTGGTAAACTTTTTGCACTTGGTGAATCTGATTTACCATATGCAGTAAAGTTAGCTCCAGATGGTGATATTATTACCCTTGGCCGACACGATTTTGATGGTAAACTATTCATGAGTATGACAGCACATCCAAAAATTGATCCAGAAACTGGAGAAGCTTTTGCTTTTCGTTATGGTGCAATGCCTCCATTTTTATCTTACTTCAAAATAGATCAAAATGGTACAAAGTCCCCAGACGTACCAATATTTTCTATGACACGTCCATCATTTCTACATGACTTTGCAATTACAAAGAAGTACGCGATATTCGCGGACATACAAATAGGAATGAACCCTATTGATTTCATCACCGGTGGTTCACCGGTGAGTTCTGACTCGGGGAAAGTTCCCCGCCTTGGCGTAATTCCACGTTACGCCCAGGACGAGTCGGAAATGAAGTGGTTCGATGTGCCAGGGTTTAATATTGTGCATGCAATTAATGCGTGGGATGAAGATGGTGGTGATACGATAGTTATGGTGGCTCCAAATATATTGTCTGTGGAGCATACACTTGAAAGAATGGATATGATACATGCATCTGTTGAGAAAGTGAAGATAGATTTGAAGACAGGGATGGTGAGCAGACATCCTGTGTCTACAAGGAATCTTGATTTTGGAGTCATCAATCCAGCTTATGTTGGGAAGAAGAACAAGTACGTATATAAATCTGCAACTTAATTAACATCATATAAGTTTGGTAAAAACATAGTTAAATCAAATTACAAGTAAGAAGTAACAATTAGTTAATCGGAAGTTTAGTTGATCACTAAGTTAAGGATTGATCTATTGTTAGGTAGTTACATATATAATTAAACGGAAGTACCAATGGTGAAAAACTATCATTTACTTTTTGGATTAAAAGAAAGACATAAACAGAGGCCGGCCAAAAGTTACTTAAACAAGAGCTTAATTGTTTAACTTTAACTAGTTTAAATCGTCCAATAAACAAATATGTCATTTTAGAATTATTGAGCTAGGTAGATAGTTTGTGATATAGCTCAGCACTTTCAGAAATGGAATGGATAAAAGATAACCACTTATCACTATCAGAAATTTATTGTTTGGGCTCCATCAACATGTATGTCCTTTATGTTTGGTTTACTAATCACATGACTAAACCATCTATAATTAGCAATTCCTACTTTTCCCTCACCAAAATATCTTCTGACCCTAAGTCTACAAATTCCTACAAAAGAAATACCAAATGTGTTATAAAAATTTCGCATATTCTATTAAAAAAAGTTATTGGAGCAAAAGATCAATAAAAATTTGTGAAGATGATTTTGTGGGCCAAAATTAGTGCAGTTGTGGAAAGAAAATCTATTAACAATATGCATGATTTTATCTAATGAAGCAGAACAAATTCACCCCAAGTTCTAGCAATTTGTGACCTTGGTGTCATAGATTGATGAAGTGAGTTGGGAGAGGGAAAAGGAAGTGGAAATTTGTTAGTCATGGTTTATAAACTTTGTGGGCCATGACTATAGTATTTTTTTTTCAATTCAATAAATATCTAAGTTATAATAAGACTAATTAATTTACTTAGAAACTTATTATATACTCCTATTATAACATGATCCTTCAAAAAGAAGGGACTACCAGATATCTATGTTCCTTTATCCTAAACGAGGAAACCTAATATTTAAAGATGATTCATTGCGTGAAGGTTATCCTATGCAGCAATGCTGCAATAAGACAAACCCGGAAGGAACAAAAACCTATTTTCTCCCTTTTTCTATGTATGGAATGTTCTCACACACACACACACACACAATATATATATATATATATATATATATATATATATATATATATATATATATATATATATATATATATATATATATATATTATATATATATATTTTAGAATTATTTTTCCACTATCATATTAACCTATGTTAGTAGATTCATTATCATTTTATTAGGTTCCGTTTGATATTACATTTGCTTATCATGGAGAGACTTAGATGTAAAATTTATTTGCAAGTAGTATTAAAGTTTTTCCGTCTTCATTGGTAATATCAGGCCAACATTATACTAATAAAATAAAATAGTTTTGGGGTACAAAATATACTCATTGTTATATCCTTTTTCACTATTCCAACTAGGTACGTATATGCAGCCATTGGAGACCCTATGCCAAAAGTAGCAGGGATAGCAAAATTGGACGTATCTGTAGCAGAATCCGATCGCCGTGATTGCATAGTGGCATGCCGATTATTCGGAGAAGGTTGTTTTGGTGGTGAGCCATTTTTTGTGGCAAAGGATCCCAACAATCTAGAGGCCGATGAAGACGATGGCTACGTTGTGTCGTATGTACACAATGAAAACACAGGAGAGTCAAAATTTTTGGTCATGGATGCCAAGTCTCCTAATCTTGACATTGTTGCTGCTGTCAAATTGCCTCGTCGAGTGCCTTATGGTTTCCATGGGCTTTTCGTGAGGGAAAGTGATCTTAGAAAACTATAGAAATATGTTATGTATAGTATATATTAAATTGGTAATTCTTAGAAAGCACATAATATAATTTATGAACAAAGTTCGATATCCCAATCTATTAGGGACTCTTTCTTCAGGTTCAATTTGGAATTAGTATAAGTGAATATTGTATAGTTTGTAATGTTGAAGTGAAAAATAGTAAGGATACTACAAAAATCTCATTTTGGAAATAAAATTGGATAAGTGACTCTTTATATACCATTCCATCATTTTCTTATTAGAAAGTACTCGTCCATTGTACACAAGATTTATAAACTTGTGTGTGTATATATAATATTAAAATATATCATTAATGATTTAGACTTGGGTGCTAGCAAGGGCTTACGACTTGGGACTTTATATATTATTACGTACGTAGTATATTTAACATTAAATCCCAAATGACATATATGTCCTGAAAGTTTTAAAGAGCTAATGTTTTGAAACATTGCATCCTTCAACAAGAATTAACTGCCAACATTCTCAAAATAGTTAAAGTATGTTGTTTCATTTTAAATCAGTCAATTCAAAACTATGTGCAACAGACTTGTTGTATCTCATATTTAAGAGTATATCGTCTACTACCTCAACAGTTAGGCAATCATAAATCATTCTTTTAAAATGTTAGAATATATCACGCCTCACGGCTTGTATTATTTTTCATATTCATTCATTCTTTCCATCACAAATTTCTAACAGTGGAAATATAGGTTGCGATTTTCTGTATAATTACTAAATTTGCATGAGTTGTCTCAATCATAGAAGAATAACTAATATGGTTTGCATTTTGTCAACATGCAATTGACTATTTACTTGTAGCTACTATACTAGATGGAGAAACATAGTTTCCACTCCATTCTAGTTAATATATGGTCCCCCACCCCCCATTTCCTCCAAAGAAGACACTATCCAAACTTCCAGTGAGCTGAATATGATTTCTAGTTTTCTACCAAACACATATAACAGGAAGAAAAAAAGAATTTCTTTCAAAATAATTAATTAAAGAAATAGTTGGTCATTCTTACAAGGAGTTAACAAGCCCTGCACGCTTATTAATGGCACAGATGTAATTACTTGTCTCGTGAGTTGTGGTAGTTGTAGGGCTATAATTGGAATTAGCTAGATAGGATTTTGTTTTGTGCTATTGGGTCAAGCCCATATGTAGGAGTCATCGTTGTGTGTTTTTAGGATATTCAAATGGTAAGAAGGCATGGAAATTGTACGAGTTAGATACTAAGAAGTTTTTGGTGTATCGGGATGTTATATTTTATGAGAACGAGTAGTTCTCGTTTGCATCAAAGGATTTTGTGAAAGAGCGTCTGAGTCATGTTGTTGTGCCATTGACATAAATGATAGTAGAAGAAGAAAATATAAGAGTAAGGGGGTGTTGTGAATTCACCAGAGCATGTTGAGGATGACCTTCAAGTGGAAGTGGAAATGAATCCGGGGAATCAGGGGGAGGATCATGATGATCAAAACCTTGATGCCAACTCTGGATACTTGGAAACTGAAGTAATGGAGGAAGAGTTGGGTCGAGAAAAGTGAACAAAGAAAGAGAGTGTACTTTTGCGGGATTTTGTCACCAATATGGTTCGAAAACTGAGTCACCGGATATCAACATATATCTGGACATCCAATTGTTCACCTAAGCCTCAACGATCCTCCGGCAAGCCTTATCCTCTAGCACATTATGTTAATTATGATAATATCTCACCGAAATATGTGAGCTTTCTTGCAGCTATAGCGGAGGGACATGAGCCTGTTTCCTTCACAGAGGTGGTCAAGGATGAGAGATAGAAAATAGCTATACAACAGAAGTTGCAGAATTTTGAAACAAACAACAATTGGGTTATTGAACGCTTGCCTCCAAACAAGATGGTGTTCGATCGGCTGCAGATGGGTGTATAAGATCAAGTATAATTCAAACAATATAGTTGAATGGTACAAGGCAAGACTTGTGATCTTTAGAAATCACTAAGTAGAAGGCATTGATTACACGAAGACCTTTGTACCTGTTGCAAATATGGTGACTGTTCGAGTCTTCTTGGTCGTGGATGCGGCAAAACAGTAGGAATTATATCAGATGGATGTGCACAATATTTTTTGCATGGAGATCTTCATGAACAAGTATATATGAAATTGCCTCCAGGTCATCGAAATCATGGAACCAGAAACGTGTGTCGTCTCCGGAAGTGTTTATACGCATTGAAATAAGCTCTCCTATGTTGGTTTGAAAAGTTATCGGCTGCCTTGAATAGCTATGGGTTTCGTCAGTCTTACTCTGATTTCTCCCTATTTACAATGAAAAAGGGAAATGTGCAACTTAGTGTACTTGTTTATGTGGATGATTTGATTATCTCCGGGAATGATCTAAGAGCTATTCAAATCTTCAAGAGGTATCTCTCTAGTTTTTTTTTTTCATATGAAGGACCTTATATTATGAAGTATTTTTTGGGTGTTGAAATGGCAAGGGGTCCTAAGAGAATTTTCTTATGTCAGAGGAAATATGTATTGGACATTATGTCGGAGGCGGGTTTGTTGGGTGCGAAACCGGTTGGTACACTGGTGGAACAGAATCATCATTTGGCTTAAGCAAACAGTCGGTTCATTGGTGATCCCGAACGCTATAGGAGACTAGTTGAGCGTCTGATTTTTAAGTTTCAGGATTTTGTCGATATGGAGAATAATTTAAATAAACTCGTTGATGTCATGACGAGGTCCGAGTACGAAGTATATGGTGAAAGTATATTATAAAATATATCATGGATGAAATATAAGTACTTAATTATGTTGAAAGTAAAAGAAGAAAGTATGAAAAAAGCCAAAAATTTAAGTTAGCTTAAAAAGGCTAAAGTTTAAATGGCAAGTTAGAGTGGCACCTTAGAGCAAAAAAAAAAAAAAAAAAAAGGTTACGTTAATAACCTAGTAGCTAAGAGGGCAGCAAACCATAAAGAATCAAAGTTGATTCTTTTCTCCTTTACGCTTGGACTTAAGAAAAGTCAAAGAAGTACCTTTATTAGCAATGTTCCAACTACGGGAAGGGAGAAGAACCAAAAACAAAAAGGCAGAACACGTTTGTCCTCCACTACTTAGACGAAAACAAATCTCCAAGCTAACACCAAGGTAAGCTTTCCTATGAATCAACCACGATTATCACATCATATATATATATACTAAACTTAACATTGAAATAGATTCCATTCATAGAAAAGTTTCCCAAGACTTAGAAGTTAAAATTTGAACCTAAGTTTTATATGGAGAGAAAAAGATGAAAACTTTAGAATTGATTGGACAAATTGGTTGTTGTTGTAGTTGCCCCGTGACGTGAAGTGCATGAATCGGAGCTTACGTTTAGGCTTGAAGAGTAATCAAGGTGAGTTGAGATATACCCTTTCTAAGGTCCCTTTTTTCACAAAGTGCATGATTTAAGGTGTTTGATCAATTGCTTTAGAAAAGTTAATGTACGTTTGATTGGAGCGGGCAAACGTTCATTATCCACTAATGTTTCTAAGTTGTTCTTTAGTATCAAGTATCTAGAATTATGTTTCATACCTTCCTTACATCCCGATAACATACCTTTACTTGAGTATGATTTCATGAGATTATTTATGTTATTTTATAATTATTATTAAATGATTTCAAGATTTATTTGTGTTTGAAAGCTAATGAAGCTATGATGAGATTTTACATGAAAGGTTAAGTTCAAATTGAGGCCTTTGGTGCCAAGCAATATTTTTGAAATATTTTTGGGAGCTACCTTAAATTCTGAGAAGGGTAAACATGTTCGTAGCCATAGTCGGGCTGCGGAGCGTGACCATAGTCGGGTTGCGTTTTACCCCGAAACTACCCTGACAGGGTAGGTTTGTGCCATAGTCGAGCACTATGTTATATTGCCATAGTCGGGCAATGAATGCTAGCATGTCAGACTTTGAACTGTGGGACGCCACGGGGATAGAAAAGAGAAAGAAAGAAAAGATGTCCGACTTGAGCGGTACTCCCTAAAGAAAGAAAGTATAAGCTATTTTACAATATTTAAGAGTTTATTTTGATCTAATGTTTCAACTGTCTTAAAGTAAAGTTTATGCACTCATGTTTTATTAACTCTCGTTCCGGTCTTAGTGAGGGAGTCAATGATACTCACTGGGTGACGAGCGATTCGTTACTCACGTTCCTTTTTCTTGGAACCTACGTTGGCTTTGTCAACGTAGACGCAGGTCACAGAGGCGATCAGACTACAGGCTAGGATTCTCCCTCACATCCTCCGTTGTTGGTGAGCTCCGCTTTTGTTCGTGGAGTATTTTCATTCGAGTCAGCATTATTTAGTTAGTTGTTACCTTGGGAACTAGCCAGGAAGTTCATGTCCTGAGCAGTGCGTCAGTTTATTAGTAGAGGCTTCATAGACAGTCTAGTATTTTTGGGTTGTGGTCCTTACTTACATTATTTTGCATAAAAGCAGACTAAAGATGAGTTGCTACTAATAATTATTATTATTCCCATATTGTTTTTCTACTATTTTCAGAGTATGAGTTCAAGAGAATTGTTGAGTTACATGTATTTTCAGCATTATAACGTAATTGACAGGTGTAGATGGTTCGCTCGGTCAAGGTTAGGTACCGGGTGCCGGTCATAGCTCGTTTAGAAAACGGGTCGTGACATACTTGGTATCAGAGCAGCAGGTTTAAAGCGTCCTAGGGGTTTATAAAGCCGTGTCAGTAGTGTCTCGTTTATCGGTATGAGGGCCCCATATCTATAAACGGGGGACTACAGGCATTTAGGAAAAGTTTCATATTCTTTCTTATTCTAGATCGTGCGTTAAAGCTTAAAGTAAGAATGAAACTCCTACTTCCATCGATCATTGGGATGATTGAAATAAGCGACACTATCAGATGATGTAAGAGCTAATGATGCATAAAGTCACAACTACTTAAGATATGTCGCGTATGGTGTTAGTTGCCCTCGAAATTGGAATGATGATGATGGCCAAGAATGAATCAAGGTAAATGTTGCTTGAAAGATGAAGCTGAGGTGGTTCTGAGTGAGACCGCTGACGGATTAGCCATTAATTATATTGAAAAGACTTACATAAAAGAAATGAGGTCACAATATTGTAAAACAATGCTAGAGTTGTAAGGACCATCATGAGGGGCTACGCTAGTCGGATAAGTTGTAGAGGTCAGCAACCTTATTCCTCAGCTATGCTCAAAATTAATGGAGATACTGGGATGGCCAGCACAATAAAGCCCATTGCTACACAGATAAGAAAAGACATGAAGAATCACATATTAGAAAAGGGTGTTCCTAAGTTGAAAACAAATTATATTCGGAAGAACAAGAATGAAAAACTATGTATAAGGGTAAACGAGTAACCAAGAATTCAGATAGAAAGATAGGACCTCAAGATTGCACGGTAAGATAAATTGGCCAGGGAGGCAAACCGTTATAATGGCAGCGCCAAGCCTTACAAAGTTATATATGTAACCCAAGTTGTGGGAGTGATGGTTCGGAGGAAAAAAAAATCTAGTATGTGAAAAAAAAATGCTCTTATGGGAGTCAATCGGGATTGTAGAACTCAGGATGATCCAGACCTCGTATTATAATACAGTCGAATGTTATACTTTGCAATGAAAGCTAAGAATATACCTCCAATGAGCTATAAATGCGGTGTATTAGCTTAAGACACCGATCCCTATAAAGGAAATGATGCGCTTGAAGCTAGAAAAATTGTGAAACCGTCAGGATACATGATGAAGCGACTCAAGATCTCAAGTACGGTATGTATGGATCGTGGTCAAAGGTGCCATAGTAGGACAGAGAAATGGGAAAAGCTAGACCCTAAGGGCGAAATATTAAATAGTTAGATTATGTGCAACAGATATAATTTCGAGGAGAACCCAAGAGATTTCTTGAATGCATAAGACTAGAAAAGGTAATAACGATTTATTTCCCTTTAATGCATGAATATATTTATATTAATGCAGTGCAGTTTTGGGTTAGTATGCGAGGGAGATGCGAGCTCTTTTATGAAACTTTACTTTCTCGAGTTCAGTTAAGAGTTACTCAAAAAAAAATTTGAGTAATGTAAGAGAGTTGCAAGAAATGGTACCAAGAAGTTTTGGCTGCACGTAATCTACCACAGTGAGCATGATAATTTGGACATAATTAAAAATCAAGAGAGGTTAAGTAGAATGAGCCAATCCTGCTTAGTTGTGTGCTTATGTAGCACGATAATAGAATATACAACTTAAAAGGGAAAGGGGGACTAGAAATGAAGCCACTAGTCACAATGATGGCTGTAATTATAGTGATAAAAAAGGAGTGATTAATGAGTTGGGAGAGATTTATCTATAGGTTAGGACCCAAGGCTATCTTGAATATTATGGGAAGCTTAAAGAAACACATTTAAGAAATGTCGTCAACCCGATAGTGCATCTATGACCAAAGAAAAAAAAAGATTTGGCAAATGACAAAAGGTCATGGCAGCCTTTAAGCTAAAATGAATGTACTCATCACAAGAAAATCTTGTACTGGGCGTGCTCATAGAGTTAAAGATGCTTGAATGATTTGAAGTGAACTCCAAAAGTGATAGCCTGCATAAGAGTACTAAACTGTTGCAACAACTTAGATGTGAATGGACTGAAAGTACTGAATCTACTGAGTAGCAGGTATGGAAGTGAATGTGGCCTAATCTAGAAGGAAAGAATTTGTTGCACTTCAATTTGAGTGAAAGACGTTGAAAAAAAAAATAAGCAAGAGAAACTTCTACTAATATGATTGGGGCCGTGTGTGAAGAAAATGTTTTGAACTTAGAAAATGTGAGAATGAATACTTGCGTTAGACCAACTATGCTTACTGACACATTTGAGCTGAAGTCTAAATGTTTCCTTTTGTAACTACGATCTGGTAATGAAATAGATTACTTATTAATGCTTCAAACCAGACAAGACTAGTGTTAAGACTTTAAGGAAAAGTGAAGGAGCTGTAGAAGGATTCAGTAAGATGCATATTTTTCAAGAGCCCTATAGGTTCTATGGTATTATGGAAGCATTGTCAGTGAAGGAGGTTCATGAAAGCTGCAGAAGACCAATAGAACAAGCCCTCAGAACCTTTGGATCCTATGACCGCGGCAATAAAATAAAGGAGACATCTAAAGAATGCGCTAAGTCCCAAGATTCTTTTGTTTTCCTAATTTACTTAATGTACTACATGCCAAGTTACAATGAATATGGTTTAACTATTTGGTGTTACCCCTCAGATGAGTAGGAATCCATGAGAGGAATTCTCAAGGAAGAGTCTTTGATCATGAATCAAGCTTACTAGTACGAAAACCTTCAAATGCAAAAAAATAATATCAAGTTACGTCTAATTATGTCTATATATGTATGATTTCGCTATCCGTGTAATGAGGTAAGTATGTGCGATGCTACAACAAGACGGATGATGTTCCATGGTATGTGAAGTTAATGTTTCGTGCGTTTCAAGGAAGGTAGATTTCATGGGAAAGCTTCATTTTATTCATGCATTTGCCATAGCACAAATATTATTATTATTATTATTTTTTTTGAGGTAATTATGTTATATGAGTAATCGCGAGATGCCTTGATGATTTCTTGAGTTGAATAACTGTATATGCACACGGTTGGTATGTATTTAGACAAGTTGATTTCCTTTTGGCATACTATTATTTAAAGGGGAGACTGTTTCGAAATTTTAGAAATTGGAGAGTTAAGATAAATTTTAAGGACCAGACAAAAAGGGTCAAGAAAGTGACAACAAGGTCTAAGTACCTAAAAAAAAATGAAAAGCAATGGCTTGACCGACCTTTCAAGGGGGAATGGGCTTAAAAGGAGGAGGATGTAGTGCCCTGTAAAATTTCGTTGGCATAAATGATTTTGACATTTGAGTTGCTCAAATTAGTTATTGCAAGTTGGTTGAAAGAGGTTTTTGAGTTATTCTGTACATGTGGATACTATTATTTTAATGAATTACACATATACATGATATACATATTGAGAATTGAAATCAATATATAAAATGGAGTCAAGGGTTGTTGTCGCAGTATCAAGTTTGTACTTTGGATGATGCAACATAACAATGAACCTCTCGAGATTGTTATTTTGGATTGACTATAAAGAGTAAGAAGTAAATGAAATGACTTAAGTTGTCACTTTTGTAGAGAGAACTTTAAGGGGGATTTGAATGATTCTTATTGTGAGGTTAAGAAATGGAAGTATTTATATATATATATATATATATATATATATATATATATATATATATATATATAAAGAAATGGTGAAAGAATCAGCCCATAAGTGCTTGAATAATCTATTCAGGTGGGTCTCAGTAATCTTTTGGAGAGCAAACTATTAATCTTCGTTGGTCACTTTTAAGGGAACATTGTAGCGTATGCCTAATGACTCGTGCCTTTATTGTTGCCTCATGGGAAAGTAATCACAAAAGAGAATTAGTAAAATTCTCTACCAGCAGTACTATAAGCGATGGAAATTTCAAGAGTTCTTTATGACAATAAATTGAACTTGGAAGGAGGCCAACCTTCTATGAATGATTATTCGTTGCAGTGGGGTATCTATACAATTACCTATTTAATTCCAAGATGGGGTAGCCACGTTTTTAATATTCAATGTGGGCAGACAAATGGGTGTAGAATCAAAGCATGGGGTTCTTTTATTAGTTAGAGGACGACTTAGATTCGACATTCGAGGACGAATGTCCAATAAGGGGAAAGAATGTAAAGCCCTAGATTTTTCTAACATTTAATTGGTGTTAGTTACGACCCTGAAGAGGTGTTTGAGAATATAGTCGTGTGTATACAAAGCTATGGTGTGATGTGTAGTCGCTTGAGAATAACTTAAGTCTGAGTATTTCTTATTTTAATGAGATATCATGTGGGTTAGCTCCTTGCCAGAGTATAATTAATTCGTTAGTATAATTTAGCTCTTTGTCGGAGTATGGTTGATTTATTATTGAGATTTAGCTCCTTGCCGGAGCATGTTTCATTTTTGGTTGAGATTTGCCTCCTTGTCGGAGTGGGAGTGATTATTTTGAGCTATTATTGGTGCCTATGCATGACCTGTTATGGTGTATTGGTTGTTGTTGGTGCAGTTATGGTATTTGTGACAGAGATATTTTTTTTTTTTGGATAGTATAGTTACAGAGGAAACTCTGCCGAAAATTTTATAAAGTCCAACACTTAGCCAAATTTTGGAACATTTGGCAAGTTGGTAGGATGACAAAGTGGTCTAGGAGTGGGAAGTATTCATCATTCGAGGACGAATGATTTTAAAGGGGGAAGAATGTAACGTTCCTCAAATTTTTAAGTTTCAGGATTTTGTCGATATGGAGAATAATTTAAATAAACTCGTTGATGTCATGACGAGGTCCGAGTACGAAGTATATGGTGAAAGTATATTATAAAATATATCATGGATGAGATATAAGTACTTAATTATGTTGAAAGTAAAAGAAGAAAGTATGAAAAAAGCCAAAAATTTAAGTTAGCTTAAAAAGGCTAAAGTTTAAATGGCAAGTTAGAGTGGCACCTTAGAGCAAAAAAAAAAAAAAAAAGAAAAAGGTTACGTTAATAACCTAGTAGCTAAGAGGGCAGCAAACCATAAAGAATCAAAGTTGATTCTTTTCTCCTTTACGCCTGGACTTAAGAAAAGTCAAAGAAGTACCTTTATTAGCAATGTTCCAATTACGGGAAGGGAGAAGAACCAAAAACAAAAAGGCAGAACACGTTTGTCCTCCACTATTTAGACGAAAACAAATCTCCAAGCTAACACCAAGGTAAGCTTTCCTATGAATCAACCACGATTATCACATCATATATATATATATATATATATACTAAACTTAACATTGAAATAGATTCCATTCATAGAAAAGTTTCCCAAGACTTAGAAGTTAGAATTTGAACCTAAGTTTTATATGGAGAGAAAAAGATGAAAACTTTAGAATTGATTGGACAAATTGGTGGTTGTTGTAGTTGCCCCGTGAAATGAAGTGCGTGAATCGGAGCTTACGTTTAGGCTTGAAGAGTAATCAAGGTGAGTTGAGATATACCCTTTCTAAGGTCCCTTTTTTCACAAAGTGCATGATTTAAGGTGTTTGATCAATTGCTTTAGAAAAGTTAATGTACGTTTGATTGGAGCGGGCAAACGTTCATTATCCACTAATGTTTCTAAGTTGTTCTTTAGTATCAAGTATCTAGAATTATGTTTCATACCTTCCTTACATCCCGATAACATACCTTTACTTGAGTATGATTTCATGAGATTATTTATGTTATTTTATAATTATTATTAAATGATTTCAAGATTTATTTGTGTTTGAAAGCTAATGAAGCTATGATGAGATTTTACATGAAAGGTTAAGTTCAAATTGAGGCCTTTGGTGCCAAGCAATATTTTTGAAATATTTTTGGGAGCTACCTTAAATTCTGAGAAGGGTAAACATGTTCGTAGCCATAGTCGGGCTGCGGAGCGTGACCATAGTCGGGTTGCGTTTTACCCCGAAACTACCCTGACAGGGTAGGTTTGTGCCATAGTCGAGCACTATGTTATATTGCCATAGTCGGGCAATGAATGCTAGCATGTCAGACTTTGAACTGTGGGACGCCACGGGGATAGAAAAGAGAAAGAAAGAAAAGATGTCCGACTTGAGCGGTACTCCCTAAAGAAAGAAAGTATAAGCTATTTTACAATATTTAAGAGTTTATTTTGATCTAATGTTTCAACTGTCTTAAAGTAAAGTTTATGCACTCATGTTTTATTAACTCTCGTTCCGGTCTTAGTGAGGGAGTCAATGATACTCACTGGGTGACGAGCGATTCGTTACTCACGTTCCTTTTTCTTGGAACCTACGTTGGCTTTGTCAACGTAGATGCAGGTCACAGAGGCGATCAGACTACAGGCTAGGATTCTCCCTCACATCCTCCGTTGTTGGTGAGCTCCGCTTTTGTTCGTGGAGTATTTTCATTCGAGTCAGCATTATTTAGTTAGTTGTTACCTTGGGAACTAGCCAGGAAGTTCATGTCCTGAGCAGTGCGTCAGTTTATCAGTAGAGGTTTCATAGACAGTCTAGTATTTTTGGGTTGTGGTCCTTACTTACATTATTTTGCATAAAAGCAGACTAAAGATGAGTTGCTACTAATAATTATTATTATTCCCATATTGTTTTTCTACTATTTTCAGAGTATGAGTTCAAGAGAATTGTTGAGTTACATGTATTTTCAGCATTATAACGTAATTGACAGGTGTAGATGGTTCGCTCGGTCAAGGTTAGGTACCGGGTGCCGGTCATAGCTCGTTTAGAAAATGGGTCGTGACAGAAATGGCAAGGGGTCCTAAGAGAATTTTCTTATGTCAGAGGAAATATGTATTGGACATTATCTCGGAGGCGGGTTTGTTGGGTGCGAAACCGGTTGGTACACTGGTGGAACAGAATCATCATTTGGCTTAAGCAAACAGTCGGTTCATTGGTGATCCCGAACGCTATAGGAGACTAGTTGAGCGTCTGATTTATTTTTGCTTTACGCGATCGAATTTATTTTGTAGTGTTCATGTATTGTCTCAGTTTATGCAACGTCCCCGTGTTGAGAAATTGGAGGCAACTCTCCAAGTGGTACAATATTTGAAGGGCTGTTCGGGTCAAGGTATTGTGATGAGCTCCCAATGCAATCTCCATTTTTTTGGATGTGTGATGCTGATTGGGCTGGATGCCAGTTGACAAGACGATCTTTGACCGGTTGGTATGTTTCTTTGGGGGACTCATCGATATCGTGGCAAATAAAGAAGCAACAAATTGTCTCTCGATCTTCGGCTGAAGCTGAATATTGGTCGATGGGCATGGCTGTATGTGAGTTGAAATGGCTCAAAAGAATATTGTAGACTCTTAGCATCAGCCATTCGTCTCCGGCTTTGTATACGATTGAATTGTGACAGTCAGACGGCTTTGCACATTACTTGAAACCTGATATTTCACGAGCGGAGTAAGCTTATTGACGTTGACTGTCACTTCATTCAGAACGAAATTATCGGAGTCACAATACGTCCCGGATACGTGCCTACAGACACTCAACTTGCTGACATCTTCACAGAGACACTAGAACGGGCACAATTCGATAATTTTCTTAACAAGTTGGGCATAAGGAATCCTCATGCTCCAACTTTTGTGGGGGGGGGGGGGGGGGGTAATGGCACATATGTAATTACTTGTCTTGTAAATTGTGGTAGTTGAAGGGCTATACTTGTAATTAGCTAGATATGGTTTTGTTTTGTGCTATTAGGCCAAGCCCAAAAGCTATTTCGTCACCAAGTTAGGTTAAGTTTCCAGACATGTATAAGGTTAAATTACATAACTATGCAAAGTTAGAATCTACTTTACAAAGAAGTAGCAATATTTTACCACTTACAAATATAGCGGTATTTTGTTCTCCTTTTTTATACAAATTATATAATAAGAAGATATACAATACATTGAAAGGATATGCATTACCTATTTTTTAGGAATTCAATTACATCTCATAAATATTTCCTACTATTACAAAAACTTCTACTCTCTCTCTCTCATCGATAAATAACGTTATACATTGCTTCCTCATTACATAAAAAAAATTGATTAGATATTCTACAAATAGAAAAATTGAATTAAATCAAAGCAAAAATCATGATTGGAAGTTGTATATTGTTGGTAGGATTTGATAAGATCCAGCACCAGTCATTTTCGACTTGTATTCTAGTTGTATAGAAACTGTATGTGACATGTATAGAAGATGTATGTGACTTGTATATGATTTGTATGCTATATTTATCAATTGTATTGTGTTTGTATCTCTTTTGTTTTGCTTGTGTATATGTATGTATATTTCTTCTTCTTTTTCATTTTATGGTGATTTTAATGGTGTTGTGGTGCTTTTGGTAGTTTGGTAATTTTTCATATATGTATAATAGTTGTATGTCTGTTGTATAGAAATGGTATGACTTTTGTACAACAGTTGTATCGCTGTTGTTTTACTGTGTGTTTTAGATGTATTTCTACTGTATATCACCTATGATTTGTATTTGTGATGTTGACTTATGAATTTATGTGTATGGATTTTTAATGTGCAACTATTACCTTAAGCACGTTGTATCTACATTTGGACAGGAGAGAGAAAGTGTTTAGATAAAAAATGGGAAAAGATTTTGAGTCTAAAAAGGGTCCTAAGATATAGGAGTTATAATTTATTTTGCCACCACAATCAGAGGTAAAGATATGGAAAAATCTGCTATTTTATTGCAAATGAGGGTTTTGAGGGAGAGAAACATGAGATTAGTTATAATCCTTAAAAGATAAAACATGATTAAAAAGATCTAAAGCATAATTTTCGGCCTACAAAATAGGAAGGTTTTTACCACTCTTTTATTAACTTTTACTATATACTTTTTCACATTTTGCTATATTTTGTAGCATATATTAGGAATATCACTATTTTTGTAAGTTATTAAATATCTCTATATCTTGTAAAAAAAAAAAAATCATAAAGCTATATTGTGGGTAATTTTTCCCATGTATAAATACATCCTCATTAAATGAAAATGGTGAGAAATTTTTCCACCAAAAAGTGTGTTGTTTGGTATCCGACTATACACTTGTAACAGGTCGTTTGGTTAGAAGATAAGTTATGCTGAGATTAACTATGCAGGGATTAGTTATGCAGGGATTAATAATGCAGAGATAAGTTATGCAGGGATTGACAATGTTGGGATAAGTTATGCAATGATTAATAATATAGGGATAAGTTATGTAGAGATTATAATACATGGATTAGAATGTAGAAATGATTTCTAGTTGGATGTTTGGTTAGTTGAATTAAAAGTTATAAAATACAATTATTAAAATAGTTAGTTTTTTAAGGGGTCGTTTGGTTCGAAGGCATGTAATGCCGGGATTAACAATGCATGTATTAGTTATACAGGGATAAGCAATGCAGGTGTTAGTTATGCAGGGATTAGCAGTGCGGGTATTAGTTATGCAGGGATTAGCTATGCAGGGATTAACTATGCTGGGATTAGTTATGCGGGAACTAGTTATACAGATATCAGTTATGTATGAATTAATTATATATGTATTACTACACGAAGATTATTTCTTATTCGATATTTAATTTCTCGAAAATTTCTTGAGTAAATCCTCGTTTTACTTTGAGATTTTAAAGTAACCAAAATATATTATTTAAAAAAAATGAAAAGTTAGAATCTAAGATTTGCTCCAAAAGTTGCTAAAGGAAAAAAAATAAGAAAAAGGTTAATTAACTATCATTCTATTTAGTTACCAAAAAAAAAAAAACTATCATTCTATTTAAAAAATTAATAGCAGAATATGAGTTTGATATGAGGGCATTTGTGTCATTTATATATTTTAATCCATGTATTGCTAATACACGTATTATTATGCCACCTTCTACCCCGCATAGAATAATACATAGATTGATGTATAACTTATACATGTATTATTAGTGAGGAAAAGTAAATTTTTAACCAAACAATGTATTAGATATGCTGAATTGAATACATAGACTAAGCTGGTAAACCAAACAAAGTATTGGCTATGCTGATTTGTATGCAGGTATTATGTTTGTAACCAAACACAGTATTGCTTATGCTGAATCTTATACAGAGATTAGGACTCGTTGTACCCCCAACCAAACGGGTCCTAAATGTTTAAAAGAATCCATAGAAAAAGTTCTCTTTCTCACCTGATAAAATATAGTGGCGAAGTTAGGAAGTTTACTAAAAGCATAATACTACATATTCTTAAGCACACCAATAAGGGGTCGTTTGGTAGCAATTGATTTTATGCAGGTATTAGTAATGCATGTATTAACAATGCAGGTATTAGTAATGTATATATTAACAATGCAGGTATTAATAATGCGGGTATTAACAATGCAGGTATTAATAATGCGGGTATTAGCAATGTAGGTATTAGTAATGCGGGTATTAGTAATGCAGAAATTAGCTATGCAAGTATTAATGTAGGGATTATTTCTTGAATCATTAATATATTACAAATTATTATACAATGCTATAATTTAAAATATTTAGTTACTCCTTCAATAACTTTACAAAATATTCTTATTATTAATAGAGTTAGTTTCGTCATTTTAAATTTTAATACTTGCATTGTTAATACCCACATTACTAATTCCACCTTCAATCCCGCATAAAATAATACATAGATTCTCGCATAACTTATGCGGGTATTAGCTATGCGGAAATCAATATTTTGAACCAAACATTGTATTAACAATCCAATGTTTTATGCGGAATACAAAAAAGCAATCAAACATGGTACACAATAATGCAAGTTTCAATGCAGGGATTATTTTTTCAAATGGTGCAACCAAACATGGTATTAGCAATGCAAAGTTTAATGCGGATATTACACACTATAATACATGCTACCAAACAACCCTGATGCTATTGAGTTTTAAAATTTTAGTAATGTCTGTTATTATTTTTTATGTCGCGTATAGACATAGCACAAATTTAATTTCAGATCATGTAGATATTTTTGAATACAGTAATTGATTTCGCATGGAGCAGGAATCATTTATAATTGCTGTCTCATTCAAATAGCACGTGGATCATATTTTATGTATAGTTAAATCATCTACATATACAGGTTTATTTGATAGGTCCCTTCAAGCTATTTAAATCGCATGCGCCATTGCTAACAGTAGAATGTTGCTGACCACAGAAACACTAGATTTTTAAAGAGATCGAGGACCCTACTTTTATCTTTGTTCCACATCTCTAAAATATCTCATGCAGGTGAAAGGCGAAAAGATTGATAAGAACCATAAGTTTTGATGTATGTATATATGTATGTATATATAGTGATGTGGAAATAATAACTCCATTTTGGAAAATGTTGAGGTGAATGATTTTTCGGTGTAAATTATCTTTATAGACGAGGACATAAAAAACCACCTTATATTATATTTCATGCTCCACACAACAACTTTTTTGCATTGCGCTAATATATATTTCAAGCACATCAATCAAAATCTTACTTATCTGATAAGTTCTCTAGGGAATTAGGAGAGAGAGTTTATTAAGTTTAACAAGAAAGTCTCCTTGAAAACAACTGTTACTGACGACTATCTTCACTAGTTTAGATGTTTGATTAACCTTTGTAATTGAATATAGTAGAGGTGGAGAGACACATTGAATGGGATACGTGAAGAAAGTATGATAAAAGAATCAAGCACGAAAAAAGAATCATAAGTTAATATAATATAATGTCGTCACTATAGGAAATAAGTTGATTCCAAATGAGAAATAACAGAATGTACATTGTTCAACATATAATGAGTGCTTGTTTGATCCTCCTCATCTACAATGGAAGCATATATATATATCTTTAAAGTAACTAAATGAGAAAAAAGTGAATATAATGTTGATAAGAATTAAAACATGAAATAAGTAACAGTCCTACCATTTTCTTAATTGTTTTGTTGAATTTGATTTTGTGGATAATATTGATACAAATTTTTAGGAAAGGCATGGACTCTATATTTTAATTATGAAGATGAAGATATGGTTATCCATGCATCGGCAAATGCTTGCATCATGAGCAAGGTTACTTTGAAGGTACAAACTCAACTATATATTCACAAATAATTAAATGAAAAGGTAAGGGGACAAGATTCATGATGGAGACCAAAGCAGTCTTTAGGATGTTACTTTGAAGCCATATTTAAATTTGCCAACAACTACGCTATATGAAGGGAGATCTACTTTTTGCAATCTATTAAGTATACTCTCTCCGTTTCACAATAGATGACATATTTCGAATTTTGAGAGTCAAACGAGTAATATTTTCATATATTTTTTAAATATTTTGAATTATTAATTATTGTGACTTATAGTACTTTTTATGTAGTTTCTAAATATATAAACGTCGTTCCAAAAAACTTAAAGATTATATGTTTAAATTTACGGTCAAAATGAACTCGTTTGACTCTCGAAATCCGAAACATATCATCCATTTTGAAACAGAGGAAGTATTATTTTAGTTACTATGATATTTTTTTACAGGAGAACAGAAATTTGAGGACCAAATAGGCCATCTTGTGATTCCATTATTTTCTTAAGTTCTGTCGATATTTGTAGTACAGTCATCATGATGAAGTATCTTTTCAATTTTTTCCGAGGTCCTTTTCTTTTTCACGTGGGCAAGAGGTCCCATTTCATTTGGCTTAGGCGTTCTGCCTGAAACTATTTCTTTTAATTGATAATTGATTGGATCAGTCAATTTTTGGTACATCTTATTTATCCACATTTGCAAATACTGGAAAATGAAAACACTTCATCTAAAAAAGTTACATATACTAGGGAAAATTCTGAGAAAAAAAATTTGCTCCTTGTCGGCAACTCTTATTAACCATTGAATTAGCTAATAATTAATGCTATGCACAAAATTAAATTGCCTCTATAAGAAATCTTTTGTTTGAATATTCTTTTTCCTTTTTGTTCTTCTCTTTCTTCATTCTGCTTGAAGCTTTTGCTTTAAGCTTATCATTCAAAGTCTCAGGCTACTGCATATTGAAAATATGTAGTTTAAATACTCTATCAAGTATCAAAATTATGCATAGGTTGTAACTCGGAAAAGACGGGAGTTTGTTAGATGAAGGGTGTGTATATATTCTTTATACCGTCAATGGATAAAACTTAAACTTGAGGTCAAGGTATGGTTTCTATGAAAGAGTAATGACAGTGCTCTGATTTTTCTGTCCTGTTTATACAATACTCTACTGTCACTTCAATTACTTGAAACAAATTAGAGACGACAGTTGATGATAGTCCAATAAACAAAAACAAACAGATAATGTACATAGAATATACACAGATAAAAAGTATGGTGCATATTGTTCTATATTTTCTGTTTTCTACTGTGGGATCATAAATAATCAAGAGACTTTTCAAAGGATAGAAAAACAATTCCTGTAGTTTAATATGTACAAAAGAGTACACTTTAATGCTCTTGTTTTCTATACTTAAGATATCTTGGCTTTCACAACCGTATGGCTTCTTCTATTATCATGAGTGAGACACCATGGTAGCCATCCATCCAATATTTCTGGCTGGCTTTAATTGCTGTTAGCAAGAGGTGTTAAATGCTAGTGGATCAAATCATCTGTGATTCAAATTGATATTTTGAGACGATTTAACTATGCAACAGCCTATGACAGCTAGTATGTGTTTTTATTAACCGATAAATCCCAGGGTTGATGACGACCAGTTCGAAACTCGGTGGATAATGGATCCACCTCTCTATCTTTCTCCACTCAAATACCAGGTCCTTAACAGTGCCAGAGTTCGAACCATGACTTTGCCTACCCAACACATCGCTTGTTACGCACCTACCACTAGACCAAAGCGCAGGGGCAAGTATGGCATGAGTCATTAGTCTGGCGATTTGAGCAGAAATTAATAAATGGTTAGAATTGTTGGCAAAGTAATAAAGACTGAAACCTAAGAAGATAGTTTTGTAGAATCTCTTGTGCATGCAAAGTTCCCTTCGGGAAAATAACTTGATAAACAGCACTGCATAAGCACATACTGTCATGAAGGAGATCAAGAAAAGTAAGTCGCAAATGATGTCTGTTACAATATCTAATCATTGGTCTTTGGTATTGAGGAAGAAGGAACAGAGAAAATGTGTCCTATCTGATATGGAATCAGGGGATCCGTCGCTCGGGGAGTATGAGGAACAGTTCCCGTGGCTGGCTGCCTCTCTCTGTAAGATGCCCATGTTACTAAATAAAGCCCAGCTATAATGAGAAGTCCTCCCAAAATGCTGCAATGACAAAGCATAGAGATAACTTAGACTAAAGGCTAACGACGAACAACTAGAAGACAGACTGGAAATAAAATATTATATGAGCTGCACAAATGTTCAGCAAATGGAATATTTCATAGTTTCACAAGAACCAAAATCTCCAAAGAAAACAATTCAACAAAGCATTGCATCACCCTCTCGGCTTTTGGTCCTCGTCGTGACAAAATGAGCATAAAACACAACTAAATGAGAACACACACACATATATAAGTGGATTTTATTTTAGGAGTATGATGTACATTTAAAATAAATCACAGCACTAACCTTCCCAGATAAATAGGGCTCCCAAGAAAAACTCTAGATAAAATTGCTGATGCAGCAGGTTGAAGAGGATTGTATAGAGCAACTAAAGCAGGGCCGAGAACCTTATTGCACCATGTCATAAGTCCATAGTTCAGGGCTGATGCAACAATTCCCTGAAACACATTAACCATTGTGACGAAACTATATTCATTTCACCTCAACTAAAAACTTCCTTTTCACATATGGGATGATTTATGGGATAAGATGCTACAGAAAAATGAAAGAGAATCTGCTATGAAACATTAGAAACTTACTTTAATACGTGATGCATTGATGATTGCAAATTGAAATAGCAATATAGGGGAGAAAGTATGAAGAGCATTAATGTGTTACTAGGTGGGTGCATGCTACAAGGTACACAATTATGGCTCCCATATTTCCATGTCCATCAACCATAACGCCTCACCAAAGTTCTGCTTTGTTGTGTTTCACATAAACAAAATTCTCCAACGAATCGCATACAAACATCACTAGTTTTACTTGTTCATTTTCCTTAATACATTTCTTTATGAACGAGAAATCCCTCTGCAGCCAACCTTTTGGACTTAACGTGAAACTCGGGGATAATTGGCCTATCCCTCTACCCTTCTCCACTTAAATACCAAGATTAAATGGCATGGCGCAGCCTGTAACCTAAACAAGTCCCTCAAACTTGTCTATTTGAGCTAAGACCTGGGGGCTTCGCTTTCCCTATACATGAGAGGGAATACAGAGACAAAAAGAGTGGTAGATGCTTTAGAGATTGAAAATGGATTTAACTAATAATCTCCTGACACCATTCCATAATAATTATCAGGGAAGACTTCTGGAGAAAGGGAACAGGGACTCAGGGAGTAAGCAACTTTGGAGGCATTTTCAATTGGAGGTATCTGGGATTTGGTAGTTGCTCTCTATATTTGTTAAGCCAAACACTACTAATGAATTGTGTGACCACCTCCTTTGAACACTTACACTGTGAGAGATGGCACATTTTCATTTACTTAATCACGTCTTCGACGTGCCTCTACGTGTGGGCCTAACTCGCACGTCAAAATTATATTCGATAATGGATGGAAATAATTGACCCAAAGACCTCTGCCTGCTCGGACACTTTATAGAGGAAAAATGGACATTGGGCTAAGTCGTAAGGTGAGGATTGTCCAAAACCATATAAAGAAACTCAAACCTCAAACTATTTGGGGATCCAACACCACCACCCTCCTCTCTTTCCCCCCCCCCCCCCCCAAACGCGCGTAAGGATGGACATGTGGAGAAAGGACAACATGACATGGCAACCAACATTGAATAACAAAACATTAGGGATGGGTCTGACTTAAATACCATGTTAAATTGTGTGACCACCTCGTTTAAAAATTTAAGCAGTTAGATAGCATGCACTTCATTTACTTAATAATGTCATCATCAACCACAAATTCAATGTTCATCGTCACAATTTATTTTTTATGCGAGACAAATCATTTACAGACATCGGATCATATACGTAAAAGAATCTTACAGCATAGCACACAGCAAGAACTTCAGATTGCGTCAAATACCAATCTGTTGATCCATTGGTCATAAAGAATGACGTCCCTATCATAAATAGAACGCCAAAGAGGTAGGAATATGCTGTAAGTGATATGCTTGCAGGGTATTTTGCCAAAACTGGAGCCTGAAATTTTTTTACAAGTCACTCAACTCTGCATACATTTCATAATAATGCAAACATATACACCGTCAAACTCAAGGATATTTCCAGAAAGTGTTTCCAGCTATCTGATTCCCAGGATCTAAGGGTCACAGATATCTCAAAAGGAACTGTATGAACCAGTCCAGACTGGAGGCCATCTATGGATTACAACAATAACAACAACAACATACCCAGTTTTATCCCACAAGTGGGTCTAGGGAGGGTGAGATGTACGCAGACCTTACCCCCACCAAGGTGGAGAGGCTGTTTCCGATAGACCCTCGGATAGAGAAAGCATTTAGAAAACACGTTTGAAAAACAAGCAAAAATATCATGCTAAAAAGAATGGTAAAAGTAAAGCATATCCAAAATAACCAGATAACAACACTATTGGGTGTGGATTATTAAATCACAAAAATAATCAATGATTTGGTTTTCTGGACTATTGGGTGTGAATTATTTCAAAATATAATCAGTCTTTTAATACATCAATTCTATAAACTGTAATTGGTATCGGGCTCTCGTTGTTCGAGTAAGTACTGGTATCTGGCTATTGTTCACATCATCTTTTTTCAATCAATTATCAAATATTCACTAACTTATATAAACTGGATTCCTTTTACATAATCAAAACTTAGCATGACTAAGATTAAGTAAAAGGTTCCAACATAATAGAAGATCCCTGCAAATGCTTGTGCATCACAGGCCACTCAATCAAAGCATACCAAAATCACCTTCATTAGCATGTTAGTGACTTACTAGAGGGAATACGTCAGGAAACGTCCTATATACAATGGAAGATGGGCCCAACTTTTGCAGCTTATGCTTAGATACTAGTATAACTTTAGAAGGTAGATATATGAGTGTAGCTTTCCAGTTTAATCATTGAGAACTGTTTCTGCAATTTACTCCAATCAAGTCGATCTGAATCAACAATTGGAATGATTATCTAATTACCTGAATAGCTAAGTACGCTGCCATGCACATACAGTTTCCTATTAAGCATAAGACCCCGAGGTTCCAACTACCAAACCCCAACTCCAGTAAACTAGACATTAGCCATCCAGCAGGCTCTGGTTGACCCTTAGCACTTATCTCAACTTGTGCTGTGAAGTCTGATGTGCCGTCTCCAAACACCACTGGACCACGAAACACAGCCATTAAAATTGCCCCAGAAACACAAACAATGGTACCTCCAACCTTTGCCTGACCTTCCACAGTAAGAAGTTTTGTTGTTTCAGTACTGCATTAATAAAACTAGAAATAATGTTGAGCAGGTCAACAACTGCAGCGGATGAGTTACGTGACAATATTAAAAATGCACAAAATTGAAGACAGATAAAGGAAGTCATTGGATGGACAAGAAACCAAGCCTAGAAAAGGAAAGAACCTACTACCAATAGCCAGGGCCTGCAACTTCCATTTGGGAACCTGATGCCTTAGATAATAGAAATATCAATGTTCTAAGTAAATAGCACCAATAGAAATACAGAATGGATACTTCAGCAGTACTCTCGGTCTCCTATGACACATGAAATGCTAAAACATAAGCAAAGGAATTAAAATGCAAGAAACACGGAGCAAAGGAATAAACATGCATAGTTGTTTTTCTCATAGTACGTAAATGATAATTAGTAATTTATTTAAGTTTCTCCGTGGAAAACATAAATTATACGGCATGCCTAGCTTCCTAAATTTTAAGACATCTCCCCTTCAACAAAATTATCTAGACCATTCCCCATCTGAGATTCTAAAGAGTCTGTCATCTTACTTTGCTCTAACATCCAATCCTCACAACTTTTATACACTAAAAATGTTGAACTTCATCGTCGTATATATGTAATATGATCCAGAAATGAATGGAGCACGATGATGTCATTTAGGAGACTGAAATTTAATATAGAAGCGTCATTTTGAGAAGGCTTTGGCAGTTCAACTGAGAGAACAAGAGTGCCCTGTAGGGGAATGAAATTTAATATAGAGGATCATTTTGAGAAGGCTTTGGCAGTTATACTGGAAGACCTAGACAGTGCTGTTAGGAATGGCAGCGGTTAATGAGGCACAAATTTTACGTTGGTTCGGTCAGTGTGACCTAAACCACAGGCGGAGAGAAGCAAATTCACTATATCAATAGATATAAAATAATGAGTACAAAATTAGAGTTGATGCTCTAATTAATTCCAAATACCTCAGGAGAATAACCTCACAAAACACTCACAAAGAAATTCACACAAGTGTTTCTCAAAACAGAAATTTCTCACAAAATACTCTCTATAGAAGAAGAGGAGGAAAAAACACTGAAGAAGCAACTCAAATGTTTTTGGCGTGTTCTAATTGAGGAGTCAATGCTGCTATTTATAGTAATTTTGGTCGCCCTCTAAACCAATCACATTGCTCTATTTCATTTCAATTACAAATTAATTGCAATTGTCGCCTACCATTGACTCTCATTTTCTCCAATCACATATTTCTTCTCTTTTCTTTTTGTTTTCTTTTATTGTACAATTTTTCTTGGCGAAAATGAAGGCCACATTTACACATCTCCCTTTGCCAAATTTTGGTTGATATAGTACACTTGCTCCATCTACTCCACAATAGTCCCACTGGGCTAAATCATTTCTCACAACTACCAATCAAGCTCAAGAAGAGCTTGAATTTGGTAGTTGGAAGAGGCTTCGTGAACATGTCCGCATTGTTGTCTCTTGTGTTGATTTTTCTAACAAAGACTTTTCCTTCTGCAATGGTTTTCCAAATGAAGTGATACATCTGATCTTTAGTAAAATGAATGGCACTTTGACTATCACAAAAAATTGTAATACCGCCTTGGTGTGTACTAAGTTCAACAAATAGACCTTTTAACCATAAAGCTTTTTTAGCTACCTCTGCCACTGACCACTGTCATGTATTTTGCTTCGATAGTAGATAAAGCTATTACTTGTTGTAATGCAGTTTTCCAACCGATAGCACATCCACCAATGCAAAATACATAGCCTGTTAGTAATCTTCTTTTGTCAAGATCACCTGCATAATCTAAGTCGACAAACCAACCAAAGTGTGAGTATTTCTTCCGAACTACAACCATGCGTTCGAAATACCTTGCAAGTATCTGAAAATGCATTCCACGGCCTGCCAATGTTCTTTACCAGGATTAGCCACATATCGACTTACAACACTCACTGCTTGTGAAATGTCAGGACGTGTGCAAACCATTGCATACATTAAACTACCGACGGGTACTAGAATAAGGAATACATGCATTTACTTTTTTTTTTCCTCTGACTTCGTTGACTTAGCAGCTGACAACTTAAAATGAGCAGCTAGAGGGGTACTAAGTGGTTTAGCATTTTCATGCCAAACCTCTCCAAGACCTTCTCCAAAGAACTCTTCTAGGTCAAGAATAGTCTGTTAGCTCCTCGATCTCTTATGATCTCCATGTTAAGGATTTCTTAGCTGCTCCCAAATCCTTTATCTCAGATTCACTGTTCAACTGACTTTTCAAATTGTGAATTTCTTTTAAATCGTTAGCAACAATGAGCATGTCATCAACATATAATAACAGATAAACAAATGAACCATTATTCAATTTCTGAAAATAAACACAACTATTGTACATGCTCTTGGAATGACCATGACCCAACATATATGAACCAAACCTCTTGTACCATTGTCTTGGAGACTGCTCTAATCCGTACAACGATTTCTTTAACAAGCAAACATGATCTTCTTTTCCTTCAATTTCAAATCCTTCAGGCATGTATATTTGCTCCTCAAGTTCGTCATGTAAGAAAGTTGTCTTAACATCAATCTGTTCTAACTCCAAATCATACATGGCAACTAAAACAAGCAAGGCATGGATAGAGCTATGTTTAACAACAGGTGAGGAAACATCATCAAAATCAATTTCTTGTACCTGACTATAGCCCTTTGCAACTAACCGTGCCTTACTTGCTATAGCCCTTTTTCTTCAACAATAGTTTGCACATGTCCTGACATTTCACAAGCAGTCAATGTTGCAAGTTGGTATATGGTTAATCCTGGTAAAGAACATTGGCAGGCTGCGAAATGGGTTCTCAGATACTTGCGAGATACTTCAAACGCATGTTTGGAGTTCGGAAGAAATACTAACACTTTGATTGGTTTTGTAGACTCGGATTATGCAGGTGATCTTGACAAAAGAATATTACTAACAGACTATGTGTTATGCATTGGTGGATATGCTATCAAATGGAAAGCTACATTATAATAAGTAGTAGCTTTATCTACTACTAAAGTAGAATACATGGCAGTGACAGAGACAGCCAAAGAAGCTTTATGGTTGAAGAGTCCGTTTGCTCAACTTAGTTCACTCCAAGGCAGTATTACAATTTTCTGTGGTAGTTAAAGTGTCATTCATCTGAATAAAGATCCGATGTACCATGAAAGGACGAAGCATATTGATATCAAGTATCACTTCATCCGGAAAACCATTGTTGAAGGAAAAGTCTCTGTTCGAAAAAATCAACATAAGAGACAACACTGCTGACATGTTCACAAAACCTCTTCATACCACCAAATTCAAGCTCTCCTTGAGCTTCATAAGTATATGTGAGAGATCATTTAGCGTATGAGACTATTGTGGAGAAGATGGAGCAAGTATACTATATCAGCCAAAATTTGGCCAAGGTGGAGATTTGTAAACGTGGCCTTCATTTTCGCCAAGAAAAATTGTACAATAAAAGAAAAGAGAAGAAATATGTGATTTGAGGAAATGGGAGGCAATGGTAGGCAGCATTTGCAATTTAATTTGCAATTGAAATGAAATAGAGCAATGTGATTGGTTTAGAGGGTGGCCAAAATTGCTATAAGTAGCAGCATTGGCTCCTCAATTAGAACACACAAAAAATATTGAGTTGCTTCTTCAGTGTTTTTTCCTCCTCTTCTTCTATATAAAGAGTATTTTGTGAGAGATTTCTGTTTTGGAAAACATTTGTGTGAATTTCTTTGTGAGTGTTTTGTGAGGTTATTCTCTCAAGGTATTTTGCATTAATTAGAGTATCATCTCTAATTTTATACTTTCTATTTTGTATATGTTGATATAGTGAATTTTCTCCTCTTTGCCCGTGGATTAGGTCACACTGACCGAACCACGTAAAATTTATGCCTCACTTATTTACTTTAATTGTTGTAATTATCAACTTGCATTATATTTGTTAGTGTCAACGCTACTTTGTCTTATTTCGTACTATACCCGGGTCTCGATCCTAACACTGAGTTTTTGTAACACTTTAATTGTTGTACTATATGACTTGCAAACCAATTTTAATCGAACTGTAGTCTTTTTTCTTCCCTTTTGTGGAGTAGTCCATGTTCCTTTCAGTGATGATGGAAGAATTTAAGGACTTAAAAAGCAGGGAACATGGACTTTTGAAAGCCCGTTAAGGCGCAAAAACTTCTTCACATTACGCATACCCATTTCATTTCCACTAAAATATTTTGCAACAACATTATGCTCTCTGTGATCAACTTCAGTACTACCCAAGCATTTGGAGAACACCCTGTCCTCTATCATTGATCACAAAATGATGATTTGAACGGAACACTGCTAATAAATCATAGGAAAAAAAGAGCATCTAAGTTGTTTTTGGTGAGTAGAACCACCACGTCACCTTAATGTTTCCAATCAGCACCACAAAATCAATTTCGTGGAAGTTTACCCTTTTGGAATACATTTAAGCGTTGCCTAGTTACAGGGAATAATTATAGGGTTTGAAAAAAGACAAGAAACATTCAGTTGATCTAGAAACGTAGACACAGTATTTATTTATTTATTTTGGTTGTTAACTAGACTAGATTGCCAGCGCCAACTTGTTTGGGATTGAGGCTTATTTGTTGTTAACTAGATTCCTATGATGCTCAAAACTTGTAATAGCAAAGCATCAGCTTATATACATCAACAAAACCTTTAAAGAAACGATCGAGAAGGAAGATTAAGATGGTGAAGGGTTTAGAACTCACCAATGTAGTTCAGAGGAACCATGGACTAGCCCTTCACAATGCACACCTTTCTTTTTTTTCTAAAAGTAAATCTTATCTTAGATAAAGAGCGGACGCGCCCATTGTCATACCCTGCCCCACTAAAACTACTTATAAATTCAGTTTCGCCCCGTCCTGCCCAACTTGCATGTTCTCTTACCCTGCCTCATCTCCGCTGTTTGGGGAGGAATCTTTAAGTTATCTGGGTTGTTGGACAAGCTGAAGGCAGTTAGGAATTTGAAATGTAATTTCATTTTTCAAAGAGGGGCAGGCAAAATGAAGCGATAGCAGTTGGAGTTAGAGAAACTAACCTAAATAGCCGCCCACAGATTTAAAATATATATGTAACCCATGTATATATGTGTCTAGCCATGTATAATAAGTGTAAAATCTAAGTATGCCGGCTGGGGGATGTAAACAGTTACTCCGGCCGGCTATTTGTGTAAAGTCTTCATATTACTCTCCCACCCTCCCTCACTCACTCACTCTCGCACATTTGGATTGTGCCATTTTCAATGCTTTCTCCAGGAGTGTCTCTGCAATTTAGTTCGTTAGAAGGCGTAAATCTCAGAGATAGTGGGAGAGATTGATCTTCGGGCTTCAGCTATATTGTATCAACTTTGAAGTACTTGTTACTTAATTTAAACCACTTAACAGTTTTGCTATTAAATATTCAACATTTGATACTTGATAGCACTATGATCTTTCACAGCTCACAAAGTCACGCAACACAAGATTCACTCAACACCCAAGACATGCATTAACTGAGAGTGATGTTTACTGACCCCATGAGTACAGCAAAAATGAACGTAAACACTGGTATTGCAGGTTGCACCGCGGCAGCATAACTCGGATTCGTGTAGCCAAGACCAATAAGGAACAAAAGTTGGTTGGCGAAAATACTGTCTCCGTGCCAAGAGAGAAAAAAGGCATTTTCAGAAAGAGCTTTATGGTAAGTGTAGCAAAATAAGCAAATTAACAAAACAAATCCAAATAGACACGCCTAGGACACTAAACTTACCCAGTTAATCCTAGAATGAAGAAGGACAGTAGAAGTCGTTTGTTCAGAGGAAGCCTCAACCTCCTATACATAGAAAAACATAAAATATACATTTATGAGTGATGCTTATATAATTCCAAATATTGCAACTAACTTCAGGACAGAAACTATTCAACAAAATATGCATCTATCTATGTGTCTATCTATACACGCACACATAACCAATAATATTATACAATGAACAAATGAGAGGGAAAATTTGTTATGCTTGTCAAGCCAACCGACATACAGTGATGTAGTAACAGACTCAAACATACACCATAGTATAAGCAGCAAGACCCTCGGCTTAACGCTGGTCTTCGGGTAGTTTGAATTGGATTCTGATTTTCGGTGTTTAAGAAACTACAATACAAATCCAAACCAAACTAAGCACCGATTCAGTTTTTTGAAGTTTGGTTTTGGACTATTTGGTTGGCTACTTCGGACTTTCGGTTTTGAGCCTATAAATTGGGTTTCTTCTTCCAACCTCCAAATAGTATTCATGTCAAATTGCCTTAATAATTCATCATTACAACAATCATATCGAGATTTGGTAATTGTAAAAAGAAAAAAAAAAGTAATACTCCCTCCATCCCACTTTGTTAGTCATAGTTAGATTTCAAAGAGCCAAACTTCTTAATTTAACCATGAAATGACATAGAATCTTTAATTATTATTACTTTTTTTACATAAAATATGTAAATATTGGACACAAGAAGTACAATAAATTACAATTCAAAATAATCAAAAGACATGAAACTATTGCAGTCAAAGATAAATTCATTTGACTCTCGAAATTCAAACTACGACAAGCAAAGTGGGACGGAGGGAGTACACTATTGTAGCGGATTGAAACTGTATTAATCTCAAGTGGGTTGTTGGCTGTTAAGACACACATTGCAAAGTTGCATTCTTACCACTGGACTAAAGCACGAGACAGTTGATACGTTGACTCCCAATTAATTTACTCAATTTAACAAAACTAAGCTCAAAGATTTAAATAAAACAAGAAAAGGAGAAGAGATAAAAGGAACTAACTTTTCACGGAAAAAGGCGATAGGAGCAAGAAGAGAAAGAGCGAGAAGGTCTCTATACAAACAGAAGACAATTTGATTGACACCAACATTGAGAGCCACCTTTGTAATTACATGGTATCCACCATTGAATAGTTGTACCATAGCCATTGCAACATGTGCTTTCCATACTAGATCACTTCCATTTCCTACACTAACTCCTGCCATAATTGAATTTGAGGTTTAAGGTTTTCTTACATAAACAGTATTATGTGACTGTCTTGTCCATTTTCTGAGATTTAAAAGGCTAAGCATGTGAAGTTAGTTTTATATATTTACATGTTCTCTCAAGAAAAGTTTAAAAAATATGTGTTACTTATGTGGCAATAAATAGTCATGTGATCATGTCAGTGTGTGCTGAACAATGAAAAGTGGGTCAAGAGTAAGGGTGGCTAACGGCCCGGTCCGGCGGATTTCGGTTCCGGTCCGGAACCGGATCAAAAAAATTTCAAAACCGGAGTATAACGGGTCTACCGGTCCGGTCCTAGCCGGTTTAAAAAATTGGTGCCGGATCGGGACCGGTTCAGGCGACCGTTAAGCCGGTCGGTCCCGGTCCGGTCCGGCCGGTTTAACGGTTATTTTTAATTTTTTTTTTAGTTTTTTTTTAGGCAAATAAAGTTAAAATTTGAAAAACTTAACAATTTATTTAAACACCATTTGTGATAATTATGTAAATTATATTTTTTAATGAAACAAAATAATTATGTAAATTATATTTTAAAATTTATTAATGTAAAGTAAATAAATAAACACAAAACAAACGTTTATTGAAAGGGAAATACATAATTGAAATGACAAAACAAACTAGAAATTGAAAAATTATAAAGATACTAAATAAACTAGAAATTCGAAAATACATAATTGAAATGACATAGATATTCCCTTAGCCATCTCTTCAAATTTTCAATCACGCGGAATAAAGCCATTTATTCTATCCCATTCGGTTTTGTGTCTTTTTTCTAAGTGTTGCCTAAACCTTCCCGTCCCTCCATGGTAGTTGCCAGTGTAAATTTGCCACTCTTTGTTACAGAGGCTACATTTAGCTTTTTGAATTTCAGTATCTTTCATAATAAGTTCCCACACTATAGAACGACGTCTTCGTTCCGCAATTCTTGTTTCACTAGGACCGGGAGCAGCGGGAGCTTGATTTTCAGCCATTATAATTTATAATTGTTTGGATTTTGGAAGAAATTTAGAAAATAGCCTTTGAGAGTAATTTGAGAGATAAATTGATAGAAAATGCTAAATTGTGTGATATAATGATGAAATAATAGGGTATATATAGATAAAAATAGGTTGGGAAGGGGGGTATGGGGGGCGTTTAGGGGGGGTGATAGGCAAATATAGCCGTTTTTGTCCGTTGGCCAACGGCTATATTTGAAAGAGAGCCGTTGGCCCAAACTGCCGTCCGGTCCGGTTCCGGCCCGGTCCGGCAGTTCGGGCCAAATATATTTTTTTTGTTTTTTTTTTGTTTTTTTTTTTGTTTTTCCATTGTGTTTTATTTAAAGTGGTGGAAACTTTGAAAAATATTACAACAAAATATTATTAAGTTTTTACTTGTACATATAACATACGTTTGGAATGTTTAGTTTATTTCAATGTTTAAAGTTTAAACTTAGAATTAAAAAACTTGTAGTATTTTTTTTATACTTTGAACTTTTAAGTAATGGAATTTTTGAAGTGATGATTCAATGTTCAAACTTTTGAATTAATTTGTTAAGTTCAATATTCAAACTTTGAATTAATTTTAGTAAATTCAAATTTTGAATTAATTTGTTAAGTTCAAAATTCAAACTTTGAACTAATTTACAAACTAGTAATTAATTGTAGTATTTTTTGCGCAAACTATAAATTAAAAATAAAAAGTATGAAGACAATAGTTGTGATTGAATTCCAAGACTTGGAGCAATTTTATTGAATTGTTTAAGACATAAGTAGTGCAAATTACATCTAAACTTCAAACTTGTAAATTCAAAATTCTTATTTAGAAAATTACATTCTTTTAAACATATTAGCTAGTTTCTTGAGGATAGTTGTAGGCTTTTCTTTTGGAACTGGCCGTTGTTGATCTTGTTCATCATCTCCTTCTGGTTCTTCGTCTTCTTCTTCTTCTTCTTCATTGCCGGTTTGACTCCCTTCACTTGTTCCGTCGCTCAAAATTTGATCGAGATATGCTTTGCCCTTTTCCTTAGTAAGTTCTGGTAAACCAAAGTTTCTTCGCTCTGCTCTGATCCAATCCCTGAATAAAACTCCTGTCTCCATTGCCTCCTCCTTCAACGAATATCTGTGATCTCCAATTTGAAATCTTCCTTGGCTAAAAGCGCTCTCCGATGCAACTGATGAAGCTTGAATTGTTAATATATCCCGGGTCATTTTTGCAAGAATTGGAAACTGCGATTCTTGATTCTTCCAATAATCCAACAAATTCTTAGTTCCAAAGTTGTTAAGTTTCTTTGGATATTGAATTAAATACACTTGGAACTCGCTGTATTCCTCCCCGTACTCGTCCTGTTCTGAAAGCAACTTTTCGTCAAGTCCCCCAAAAGTGCTCATCCCCGCATGTGAAGAACTTTGCCCGGTGGATAGTATTGGTTCCGTTGGTGTAGCAATGTCTGCCCAAGCTCTATACTTTGCAAAAACAGCCACGGTATCTGCATAAACTTTAAGAACAGCCTCGTCTACACTTGGATACTTGTTAGTAGCAATTTCAGTAGGAGTAATTTCTAAATTTGCATATACTTCTCTAACAAGTCGTTCAGTTAACTTAATTTTAAAAGCAGGATGCAACACAGAAGCAATGTAAAAAAGAGGAGGAATTGGAAAAAACTATTTTCTAAATTTTTCAATCATTAACTCTACATCCGGTTTGTAAACTTCATATTGCTTATACATTTTCAATAATTCCGATATTCCAGCTATATAATATAACATGGTAGGAGTAGTTGGATAGTATTGACCGGAAAATTCTAAAGTAGCTTGATAAAATTTTTGTAAAAACTGAAGAAGATGTTGAACAACTTGCCAATCCTCATCTTTAAGGTGATAGATTTCCATAAAATGTTTATTATACATTTGAGAAATAGGCACTCTATAGTCATAAGCGACAGTCAATGCATCATATAAAGTGTTCCACCTAGTACAAACTTCCTTTGGGACTCTCCTAATTGGCATTCCTAATTCTACACATTTTCTTTCCCATTCTCGTCTTCTTTCTTGGTTTTTATTTCTAAAAATATAAGTAATAGCTATCTGCACCTTTTTGATAATGTCGTTAAACAAGGCAAGATCATCTCTTACTACTAAGTTGTAAATATGACATGCACACCTAACATGAAAAAATTCAGCAAAAGGAGGTTCAAAATAGGTATCAAGTTCCTAAGTGCATCTGTGTTGTTTGTAGCATTATCTACCGTAATACTAAAAACTTTGTTAGATAAAAAGTACGTACGACAAATTGATGAAACTTTATTACAAATATAATTTTCTGTGTGTGGTTCATCAACAACTTTATAAGCTATAATACGTTTTTGAAATACCCAATCAGGATCTATCCAATGAACAGTAACAGTAATATAATCACATCCATTAGTAGAACGACCCATATCCGTAGTAAGACATACTCTAGTGTCAAAGTTATCAAACATATATCGCAAATAATCCTGATATTCGTTCTTAAGTTTAATAATATCATTTTTAACAGTAGTTCTTGGAAAACCATGAAAAGAGGGATTATATATAGACTGAACATAACTAACAAAACCAGTAGAAGAAGGAAAACTATAAGGTAAACCCTCGAGGACAACTAGTTTAGCAATAGCTTCCCTATCCTTTTGTTTATCATAAGTAAGAAGCCCTCCTGTTGTTTGGTTAATTCTTGTTTGGGTACCCGAAGATTGATCATGCGCTACTCCCCCATGTTCGGTCCCTAAATATATACCACCCGACCGCGTTGACCATTCTTTAGGATGTTTCTTTTGTAAGTGGGCCCTAAGTTTACCCGTCCCACCCTCATTACCCCCAGTTTTAAAAACCCACACCTTATCACAAATCCCGCATTTGGCCGTCTGCGCTGCAACATTCTTTGATGCAAATTGCCACACCTCAGATCTATCCTTACGTTTAGCCGGTATTCTAGTAGGAGGTTCAGGAGGCAAGTCAGACTGAACTTCGGGTGGACTAGCTTGAAATTCAGGTGTTTCTTCTAAATTAACCCCGCTTTGATTCCCATATTGTGCTTCTAACATTTCGTGATCAAGTATGTTATCAGCGTTAACATTATGATAATATTGAGAATCATCTATGTGGGTGAACTGATTAGAACTACCAGCAATTTCTTTACCCATATTTCCCCTACGACCACGTGCCCGCCCCCCACTACTAGTTCCAATTGAACCTCTTTGAGACATAATAATAGCAAATAAAATAAATATATATGACAAAAAAATAATAAAAGAGTAAAAGTAGGAACGACCAACCAAATATAACCGTATAATTGAGGTGAAGTTGAAACTTGAGCCTCCACTTCAATTAATTAGTTGAATACTTGATAATCGAAAAATTGCAAAAATAGCCAAATTGATATTTCAACCACGTAGCGCCTCCAATTGACCCAATACTTGATATTTGTAAACTTCACCAAATAGCCAAATATAACTTTGATAGAAACTCCAAATAGAACTTGATAAAGTAGCCAAATTATAAATTTTTAACAAATAGCCAAAGTAGAATAATAGCAATATTGTAGAAAATTTGAGAGAATTGGAAGATTTGTGTGAAAAATATGATGAAATAATGGGGTATTTATAGAAAAAAATAGTTAGGGGTGGTTATAGGGTGGTAGAGGGGTGAAATTGGCCGTTTTTGGCCGTTGGACAACGGCTAGGGGGTCAAAAGAGCCGTTGCCCAACGGCTAGAAACGGCTACATTGCAACAGATTTTTCTTTTCTTTTTTTATTTTTTGGACCGGTCCGGTCCGGCCGGTTCCGGTCCAAATTTATACCGGTTCATCCGTTTTTTTCCGCAAGACCGTTTCGTGACCGGGGCTGGGGGCCGTTAGGGACCAACGGTCCGGTCTCAACCGGTCCGGGCCGGTCCGAACCGGTTTCCGGCTCGATTCCGGTCCGGTCCGGTCAAAACCGGACCGTTAGTCACCCTTAGTCAAGAGGAAGAGCAACAGGAAATCAGTTTGCTCACGAATTTGTTTCAGTTTACAGGAACCTATTCCTTTTTTAATCACTTTTGTATGAAATTTTTTTTAGTCCTTTAGAAGGAATCTTTTTAAATTTGAAAATATTTCAACTCTATTTTTACTATTATATCACTAATGAAATGATTTATAATCACATAAATATCAATAACTTATTTTAGATTATAAAATTTTAATTTTTTCTTTATTAAACTTTATGTCAAATCAAATAAGCTCATATAAATTGAAACGAAAGGATTACATATGAGAACTTATAGTTAGGTTAGCCTAATATAATCTTCATTCTTTTAGCTAAAATTCTGGTTCCGCTACCATCTTTGACGGTAAGTTCAGCGACCAGAATGAGCTAACTATTGCCAACATTTTCAAAATGTCAATTGGCTTTTAATTACCATAAGACCTTTTCTTTTTTAAACCAAACGAGAAAGAATTTATGTTCAATCCCTAATCTTTTAGACTAATTAAAGGAAGTAATGCATCTTTCATTTTTCTAAATGAAATAAAGAACCTCTTTAAGTTACAATTTTCTTGTGATTTCATAATTTTAGAATATTTTAGAATCATGTTCACATCACCAATAAAACTATTTTAAATCTTAATATCCTTACTCTTAATTTTTTTGTAAAAAAAATTATTGATAAAATACTTTAAGATAATTGAACCACAGAGAATGTAAAATGACATAGTTATTTAGAAGACACACCATATTTTAAATATTTTGAGTCTTTGACTATGTTAGTCTCTCTACCACAATCCTCCTTTATAAGTTTATTGCAAGAATGTATTGGTAGATATAAGTAGGACTTGTTCTTTTCATTTAACTGTGTCTTCGTCATAAGGATGACACTTTATTTATAGTATTCAAAAGCGTTTCCCAAATACAAGAATTGATGGCTTCTAAATTAATTGATACATGGAATGAGTGATAACAAAAACTGTCAATGAATTAGACATCACATTCTCTGGATTTTATAACAAAGCTCTCATAGTACTGAGGTTCTAGTGGCGCATACAAGGATAAAACTTAAATGTTATTTAACAACAAAAGAAGTAATGAAGAAATATGAATCAAATAAAATATAAAAACAAAAGAGGGATAAATATACTACTGTATATACAAATTACACTTTCAACTCGTTCAGCAATATCTCAGGATCCATGTTTGCAAGAGATGCTGAATAATTATGAATGTCAGTGGATCAAATCACCTGTGACTCATTGATATTTTGAGAGCATTTTACTATACGACAGCCTATCACAGCTAGCAACACATGGCTACATCCTTAACGAGAGGTCTCATTCGAGCCCTTTTGGAAAATACCTTGATAAAACTGCACTGCGTAATCACATAATGACATGAATGAGATCAAGGGAAGGACTTGCAAATGACTGTCTGTAGCAAAATCTAATCGTTGATCTTTGGTATTGAGGAAGAAGGAACAGAAGAAATGTGTCCAATCTGATATGGCATTAGAGGATCCGTCATCCGAGGAGAATGAGGAACAGTCCCAGTGGCTGTTTGCTTCTCTCTATAAGATGCCCATGTTACTAAATAAAGCCCAGCTATAATGAGAAATCCACCCAAAATGCTGCAACCACAAAGAGCGGAGATATCTTTGACTAGAGGCTGAGTACAAACAACTAGAAGATGGTCCGAAAAGAAAAGATCATATGAGTTGCAGAAATGTTCAGTAAATGGAATACCCCATAGTTTCAAAAGACCCAATCTCCAAAAGAAAGCAATTCAACAAGAAAACATGGCATTCCAGCATGGGAGGATCGAATCATCCCCACGCCCTTTTGGTTCTCATTGTGCCAAAATGAGTATAAAACAAAGAAATGAGAACATATACAGATATACAAGTAGATTTTATTTTAGGAGTATGTACATTCAAAAAAATAAATCAGAGCACTGACCTTCCCAGATAAATAGGGCTCCCAAGGAAAACACTAGATAAAAATGTTGATGCAGCAGGTTGAAGTGGATTGTACAAAGAAACTAAAGCAGGGCCAAGAACCTTATTGCTCCATGTCATTAGTCCATAGTTCAGGGCTGATGCAAAGATTCCCTGCAAGACACTAACGATTGTGAAAAAACTATTTTCATTTCACCACAACTAAATGCCGTCCATCTACATACAACATGGGATGATATTGTAGAAAGATGAAAGAGAATCCGCCAGAAACATTAGAAATTAACTTTAACACATGATGCATTAATGATTGCAAATTGAAATACCAGCTCGGAGGAGGAAGTATGAAGAGCATTGATGTGTCACTCGGTGCATGCTACAAAGGTACATAATTAAATTGGTCCCATATTTCCACATGTACATCAGCCTTAACACCTCACACAAGTTCTGTGTATTGTGTTTCACACAAAATAAAATTTCTCCAAAGCATCGAATATGAACAAACATGTTTTACATGTTTATTTTCCTCATACAGATATGTGGAGAGCAAGGAAATCTGGAAATGCACAGGACAGAAGGCATGCTAGATGATTTAAAAATTGAAAACAGATTTAACTAATAATCTCTTAACCCATTCTACTGTATTTATCATTGAAGAGATTCAGGAGAAATGGAACAGGGATTCAGATGTAAGAGAATCTTACAGCATAGCACACAGCAAGAACTTCAGATTGTGTCAAATACCAATCCGTTGACCCATTGGTCGTAAAGAATGACGTCCCTATCATTAATATAACGCCAAAGAGGTATGAAAATGCTGTCAGTGATATGCTTGCAGGGTATTTTGCCAAAACTGGAGCCTGAAAAAAGTTCACAAGTCACTCAACTAAGCATCCATTTCATAATAATACAAACACATGCACCAAGAAACTCAAGGATTTTTCCAGACAACTTTTCAAGCTATCCCAACATCTAAAGTGTCACAGATATCTCAAAAGGAGCTGTATGTACCAATCCTTACTGGAGGCCATCTATTGTTATTTCACAAAAATAATGAGCCTTTTAATACATTAATTCTGTTAACTGTAATTGGTATCTGGCTATTGTAAGTACTCGTTTAGTCGTTTTCATAAATTATAAATGTTCACTAAATATATAATCTGGATTACTTTTACATATAAAATTAACATGTCTAAGATTAAGTAAAAGGTGTCCAACATAGCGGCAGATGGATGCAAATTAATATATTTCAGATGAATAGCAATTGATAGATCAAAATCCACAAGAGCAGAAAACAATTACGAGAGGAAATATCATAAAACTTAAACTGATAACTTTTACAAGGAAATGGAAAGGGCATTATAAATTCCACTTTAGAGCTATAACCAGGAAAACTTCATCTACTAACACAAACTTGGTTGTGAGAGTAAAGTTCAATAATAAACACAAGAAGGTTTCAAGCTTAGTGTACATATTGCTGAACTGAGTAACATAAAACGAGTAGGAGGGTATTACATTTATGTTTTAAAGAAATACTAGCTATTATCATGATAGCAAGCAACCAGTCTTAAAAAATTAAAACACTGACCAAACTACTAGATGCAAACCTAGTTAGAAGTTAGAACATCCTCCAGTAAAGCCCTGGCAGTAAAGCCCCCAGGGCTTTGCTCTAGTGGTAAGACCCAGCTTATAATGTGTGGGTTAGGTGCACGCCACAGGTTTGAGGCTCTTGGGAACTTTTGGTTATTAAAAAAAAAAGGGACATCCTCCAGCTTTCATGAACTGCAGACACCGGCAGTTGAACTAGTACTCCTATCTACCTATTTCCATTCAATAAACTGTCTGTTTGGACAGAAAGGTTCTGACCAGCTAAATAAAAGCCTCCAAATCAGTTCTTTTTACCCCTATTCCCCCCCCCCCCCCCCCCCTCCCTCCACGAGGTAACAACGGTCTCTCTGCAGTTGTTGCAACTTTTGCTCTGAACTGAATCTAAGACTGCCGGCCCCACGGACCCATTATATGTCTATACACTATAAAAGCATGAACCATTTATACTTTTTGGTATACTTCTTGTACACGGCCGCTTTTATTGGCCCAAGCATTAATAAAATATATTTACTTTATCCCCCCCAAAAAAAAAAAAAAAACATGAACAAGTTGATGAGTTTTTTTCCCCCTTCTTGGCGTGGAATATAGTATCCTGCTTAAATGTGTTCTTATATTATTTATTTTCCAAAGGCCATCCAGATGTAGAGGTCTCATTTTCATATAAGAAATAAGAGTTGCTCTTCAATGCGAACCGTGATACTAAAAGGAAATTCAAATCTAAGTTGCATCTTCTTCAGCCTCACTAAAGGAAAAAGAAATCGAAAAAAGAATGAAAGAAATTACCAGAGAAAGTTGCGGATGTAACAAAAGAAAATCAGTCAAACAATCAAGATTGAAACAACAAAAGATTTACCAGCCTTTTCTTTTTCGTTAATGAATTTCTTACTTCATCAAAAAAAAAAAAAAAAAATTACCAGCCTTTCAAAAGAACACAGTGGGAGCAAAAATTAAGTTGATATAGAAGAAGACAAGAAAGATAATATGATGGACGGAATATTAGACATGAATAAGGTACATTTATATTTTACATAGAACCCTTTTTCTTTGAAAAGACTGTAATACAAAAACTTGTATCAGGTTTGAATCACTCGTAAACATTCACCCAATACCAATTTCAGTATTTCAAAGACCACCTGCAAATGCTTGTGCATCACAGGCCACTCAATCAGAGCATGCCAAAATCACCTTCATTAGCATGTTAATAGAGGAGGAGGAGATACGTCGTAGAAGGTCCTATAAACAACGGAAGATGGGGGCCAACTTTATCAGCTGATGCCTAGATACTTATATGTTTAGAAATTAGAAGGTAGATATATGTCTGCAGCCTTTCAGTTTAACCATCGAGAACTGCCTCTGCTATTTATTCCAATAAAGTCGATCTGACTTAACAATTGGAATGATTACCCAGTTACCTGAAGAGCAAAGTATGCTGCCATGGTTATACAGTTTCCTATTAAGCATAAGACGCCGAGGTGCCAACTATCAAACCCCAACTCTAGAAAACTAGAAAGTAGCCATCCAGCAGGCTCTGCTTGACCCTTGGCACTTATCTCAATTTGACCTGTGAAGTCTGATGTGCCATCTCCAAACACCACTGGACCACGAAACACAGCCATTAAAATCGCGCCAGAAACACAAACAACAGTACCTCCAACTTTTGCCTGGCCTTCCCCAGTAAGAAGCTTTATTGTTTCAGTACTGCATAATTAACACTAATAACAATGTTGAGCAGGTCAACAACTGCAGTGACAAGTTATGTGACTATATCAGAAATGCACAAATAGAAGACAGATAACTGATAAAGGTAGGACCATTGTATGAACAAGAAATCTAGCATAGTAAAGGAAAGAACAGACTCTCAATAGCTAGGACCCCAGACTTCCATTGGGGAACCTTCTCTTTTAGATAATAGAAAGATCGATATTCTAAGTAAATAGCACCGATGGAAATACAGAATGGTTACTGCATTAGCACACTACTAGGACGCATGAAATGCTAAAAGCCAATGATGTGTAGTTGTTCTTCTCTTAGCACCCCAAATGATAAGTAGTTATTTATCTAAGTTTCTCCATGGAAAATGCAGATAACTTTTACAGAGAACCTAGCTTAGTTGTTTTTAAAACAGCTAAGGCAGAAGGGTTCAGCAACCCCCTTCAACAAAATTATCTAGACCATTCCCCATCAGATATTCTGAAGTATCTTTCATCTAACTTTGCTATAACATCCAATCCTCACTAAACTTTTATACACAATCAAAATGCTTTTGAACTACGAGATCAACTTCACTGCCGTATATATGTGATATGATCCAGAAATGAATGGAGCACAACGATGTAATTTAGAAAATTTATCACAGAGGCTTCATCTGAGAAGGCTTTGGCAGTTAGAATTGGGAGAATGGGACGGTGCCATCGAGGATGACAGTAGGTTGGGAGGGTCAACTCTTCCCCTACCAAAGATCTGCCCTGCCGTGCCCTGTCTAAGTCTCTACCCTGTAGCCTTACCGTGCTTCTCTACCCCTTACACAATTTCTTTATTTTTGTTATCAACTTTAGAATTTCTCGCATTTTATCCTCTTGAAGCCATCTCAAATTTCTTTTTAATTTCCTAATTTATTAGTTTCCCAGTTTTCGTAATTTCTTTTTGTAATATCAATTGCAACCCACTCTAATCAATGTAGAGTTCTTTCCCCTCTTTGTGAACTAGCCCATGTTCCTTGCCACGATGATGGAAGAAATTTTTTTTTTTTTGATGAAGTAAGAAGTTTCATTAAATGGCATCAAGAAGATGCAAATTGTACAAAAAGTTGGCTTACAAAAAGCCAAAGATTTAGCCTCATTACTGTGAAAGGATTAAGTTAAGACCAGGGAGCTAAAAAAGTTCAAAAGTCATCAAGGGAATCTACAGGACACAAATTATGCCAACTAAATAAATACAATAGGCATTTGGCCTTGAGGGAATGAGTGGGAGTTGATAAACCATCAAAACATCTTCTGTTCCTTTCTGTCCAAAGACACCAAAAAATGCAAGCAGGGATCATTCTCCAGATTTTCCTGATGGCTTTACCAACTTTCCATAAGCTCCAACATTGAAAGGCTTCCTTTGTACTTTGCGGCATGACCCAGCTTAAACCAAAAATAGATAGGAACATAGACCACAAATCAACAGCTACTGTACAATGAAGAAACAGGTGATTGTTTGATTCTGAGCAGCATCGACACATGTGACATCTATTTACAATGTGGAAATTCCTCTTGGTAAGATTGTCTTGTGTAAGGCAGGCTTCATAGAGGGCAGTCCAGCAGAAACATATGATCTTTGTTGGGAGCTTAGTCCTCCAAATTAGCTTCCATGGCCAACAATTAATCACTTCATTTTGAGCACATAGGTACTTGTAACCGGCCTTAACTGAATATCTCCCACCATTTGTATTGCCCCATTTAAGGCAGTCAACTGAGTGGTCATTCACTGTGAATCTATTCAGTCTAGAAAGAAGGCCAACCAGACTCTCAAACTCCCAATCTTGAATATTTCTCCTGAAGGTAAGATTCCAGGAGTTGTTCTCCCAATTTTGAGAAATGGTTGAGTCCGGGTTACTAGAAATATGGAAAAGATTTGGGAAATCAACCATTAATGAATTGTCGCCCAACCATTTGTCCTTCCAAAATTTTACATGCACACCACTGCCCACTTCTAAGCGAGTATTCAGAGAGAATTCATTCCATAGTTTGCAAATGTTTTTCCAGAGACCTACGCCATGAGGAGCATCAGAGACCTTGGTGCACCAATGATTATGTACACCATGTTTTGCATTGACTACCTGCTTCCATAGAGCTTGTCCCTCTTGTACATATCTCCATAGCCACTTCATCAAGAGACATTTATTGTGCATAGCTAAATCCTTGATGCCTAAGCCTCCCTGATTCTTAGGAAGAGTGACTGTAGACCATTTCACTAAATGAAATTTGTGACTCTTACTGTTTCCTTCCCATAAAAATGTTCTTCTGATCTTATCAATTTGATTTAGAACTTTAATTGGCATGGGGTAGAGTGACATATAATATGTTGGTATGCTATCAAGAACACTATTAATTAGTGTTAGCCTACCACCCATTGATAGGTATTGCATTTGCCATGAAGACAGCCTTTTTTCAAACTTTTCAATTACACCATTCCAGACATTAGTCGCTCTAAATTTAGCACCGAGAGGGAGTCCCAAGTAAGTGGTAGGTAGAGAACCAGTGCTGCAACAGAGAACTTCCGCTAATTCCTCCAAGTTTGGGACAACATTAACCGGGTAGATGACACTTTTGAGCATGTTGATATGTAAGCCTGAAAGAGCTTCAAAAATAAGAAGGGTGAGGTTAAGGTGAAGTACTTGAGATCTTTCAGCTCCACAAAAAATCAACGTGTCATCTGCATATAACAAATGTGAAATATTGACTCGGTTCCCAGGGTTGGCACCCACATCAAAGCCATTAAACCATTGTAATTGTTTTGCTTTATCTAGCATCCTACTGAGACCCTCCATCGCGAGTATGAAAAGGAATGGTGATAAAGGGTCACCCTGTCTGAGGCCTTTTTGAGGAGAGAAGAATCCCACTGGGCTTCTATTAACTAGGACTGAATACTTCACAGTACAGATACTAAACTTGATCCATTTGATCCATCTTTCTCCAAATCCCATCTTCCTGAGCATAGAAATGAGATAAGACCAACTTAGTTGATCAAAAGCCTTCTCTATGTCCAACTTGCACAGAATACCCGGCTCGCCACTTTTCAATTTCCAGTCGAGCACCTCATTGGCAATGAGAGCGGCATCAATGATTTGCCGATTTTTAATAAAAGCATTTTGGTGGTTAGACACCAATTTTCCCATTACACACTTGAGCCTTTCTGCAAGAACTTTGGCTAGAATTTTGTACACACTGCCAATTAAACTAATTGGTCTGTAATCTTTAAGTTCAATAGCACCTTTCTTCTTAGGGACCAAAGCAATGAAAGAGGCATTGGTAGATTTCACCATCGAGCAGCGATGGTGAAAATAGTTTAGCGCAGCCATGACATCGTCTTTAATAATTCCCCAAGTCTTCTGATAAAAAGCCATTGTGTAACCATCTGGGCCAGGAGCCTTGTCTGGGGCACATGATAGAATGACTGCCAAAACCTCTTCTTCCCCGAATGGTTGTTCAAGAGTCGAGTTTTCCTCCTCTGTTATGCATTCCAAGCCCTCAAAGTCTGCATTAGGTCTCCAACTTTCATGCTCAGTGTATAATTGTTCATAGAATCCCAGAACTTCTTTTTGATTAGTTCTTTATCATCAATAATTTCATCACCCACTTGCAGCTTGTCTATGCAGTTATGCCTTCTATGAGAGTTTGCAATCTTTTGAAAGTACTTTGTATTCCTATCCCCCTGTTTAAGCCACAAACATCTAGACTTCTGCCTCCAAGAGGTTTCTTCAGCCTTTGCAATCTGTTGGAGTTCAACTTTCAGGTTGAAGATTTGTGTTTTGACTGTTTGAGATGGAGGATTGACTTCAGCTGCCTGTTCAAGTGCAAGTAAATCATCTAGCACTTTGCTCTTTTTTGCCTCTAGTTTACCAAATACTTCTTTGTTCCAAATTGTAATGTCCTTTTTTAAACATTTCAATTTCTGCACAAGGATGAAGAAATTAATGACTGAAAAGCAGGGAACACGGACTTCTGCAAAGCCCAGCCTTCCATTATCACTAAAGTAATGCACAAAAATTTTCTTCACATTACAGATACCCAGTCATTTATACAAAAATATTCTGCGGTAACACCATTCGCTTTGTGATCTACTTCACTGTTACCCAGACATTTGGCCAACACCCTGTACTCTATCATTGATCATACAATTACAGTTTAAATGGTACAATATTAAGAAATTAAGGAACCCCATGGAATTAGTCGAGGTGCACGCAAGCTGGCCAGGACACTACAGTTGTCAAAAACATTATTAAGAAAATAAGGGAAAATAGAGCATCTAAGTTGTTTTCGGCGAACGGAACCACCCCTTCACCTTTAATGCTAACAAAAGAGCACCACAAAACCAATTCCCTGAAAGTTTATCCTTTGGGATCCATTTAAGCGTTCAGTTACAGGAAATAATTATAGCTTTTGAAAAATAACAACAAACATTCAATTGATCTAGAGATGTTGAAACCAAATTCTCATTCTATAAAGTACTTAAATATCACTTCAGTTTAAAGCACAGACCTGTTTTGGTATTAAGAATACAACATTTGATACATAATAGCACTATGATCTTTCACAGCTCACAAATTAAGCAACACAAGATTCACACAACACTCAGGACATGCATGAACTGAGAGTGATGACGACAAAGATATAAAATTGACAGATGAAGGGAGTTGATGTTTACTGACCCCATGAGTACAGCAAATATGAATGTAAAGACTGGTATTGCAGGTTGCACAGCGGCAGCGTAACTCGGATTCGTGTAGCCAAGACCGATAAGGAACAAAAGTTGGGTGCTGAAAATACTGTCTCAGTGCCAAGAGAGAAGGAAAAAAATGCATTTTCAGGAAGAGGCTTTTAGTAAGTGTAACAAAACTAAGCAAATTAATAAAAAAAAACCAAATAGACACGCTTAGGACATCGAACTTACCCAGTTAATCCTAGAATGAAGAATGAGAGTAGAAGCCGTTTATTCAGAGGAAGCCTCAACCTCCTATACATACAGCAACAATAAGTATGTTAGTAAGAGATGCTCATATAATTCCAGATATTGTAACTAACTTCTCGAGATACCTTATACAATACATTATACATCTATCTACATATAAAACAACGGATATCTTACCATTTAGATTTCAGCTACATTTATCGTGGATTTGTAGACCTCAAAAGGTCCAGCAATCACTTTCAAAGAACATTGTTGATCTCACAACTATTCCATATAACCTATCTTCTAAGTTCTAACTTTATTGGGCCTCTTCCGGTCACATAGCACTCTCGTAGCACTCCTTCATTTGCACCCTCTTATTTCAATTTTATGCATTACATCCTCATCTATCACACATGTCCTTCTATTGAGAAACTAAGCATTCCTATGCGAAACTGTCCTGTATCGGGTAAAATCTGAACACAACTTCATAACACGACACATGGCGCGAAGATCCAATGATTCGCAAAGACAATTGAATCCGGAGGCAGACTCTCCAACCACAACGGACTTACGACTGCGGTTATCGTCTCTCCGGATACAAAATGCGAACTCAAACGGGTATGCAGCAATTATTAGAGGCGAGAGATGAGGAGCCAACCGATCATGGCTCCGACCGTTACAATCAGGAAAGTAAAAGCAGATTATCATTAACCGTACACCATTAAGACTTGTAATTGCTGTATAAACCCCCCCAGTCCCTCTCATGAGAGACATCTGAAGATCATCATTACCACTTGTATTACACAGAAAAGCAATAAGAACACTCTCTCTCTCTCTGGCATTTTCATTATTTAATTTGTTATTGTCTTGCAAAGCTCTCTAGCCGAAAGTGATAATCCAGATAAGTCGATTCGTTTATCTAACTCTAGCTATTCTGTTGTTACCACAACCTTGCTATTATTTCTACATAATCTTGATACAATTATATTTTTTGATGAAGTAATCTTGATACAATTATATTTCTTGTGGCCTACTTAACAAATTTAATTGGTTAATCTATTAAGTCGATTTTTAGGTTAAACATGTCCCCATTTAGGCACCATAATGCCAATGAATCTTACTTCAAAATTTGTTCTTCTTACCGGTGTCAAATTTGCAGTCATATCATGTCTCATTTTTACTTATCCTAAGACCCTTATATATTCTAAAGTGCTTTTCCTTAATTTAATAACCTCTGGTTGACTCCTCATTAATTTAGCTAAATAACAAAATTTATACTTAGTCCCTATCTATGCAAACATAAAGAGAATACACTAATTGGATGGCACATCTAAGAGAAACATAAAATATGGGACATGGGGAAAGAGAAAAAGAAACTAACTTTTCACGGAAAAAGGCAATGGGAGCAAGAATAGAGATAGCAAGAAGGTCCCTATACAAACAGAACACAATTTGGTTCATGCCATCATTGAGAGCCACCTTTGTAATCACATGGTACCCACCATAGATAAGCTGTACCAAAGCCATTGCGCCATGGGCTCTCCATAACTCACCTCCATTTTCCACTGTCATTGGTGATGGGGACATGGGGAACAATGGGGTAGGATAATCGTGATTAGAAAGACTAGTACAAGAATGGAAGAATAAAAAGGCTTTGACTTCTTGCAAGAACCTCAGCTTGTTTTTCTTCACTTTGTATGTCTGGCTTTTTAGCCAGAAGAAACTGACCGACGTTGACAATCATTCCACCCTATGTGTAAAACCTTGACATGAGTTTCTTTCCAGAAAATGACACAAAAAGGTCTTCTCAAGTGTGAAATTAAAAAAAAAAAAAAAAAAAAGGGTCCTTTCATTTATTTTTCCTTTTCTTTTCTCTCAAATGGGTGATTAAGTTTAAGTAGGGGTAATTAGATTTTTTTAAAAATTATGGGGCATAATTAAAACACCCAAAACTTACAAACTTACCCACTACTCCACTACCTACCCCACTACCCAACTACTGATTTTTCAAAAATCAAAAACTCAAATATCCCCAAACATTTCCCAAAGAATCCCAAACATCTCTCTCTTCAAACTCGACCCGTTTTCAACCCATTTTCGACCCGGCTTTTTTTCTCAAAATCGGACTGTCTAAACTCATTTATTGTCACCGAATCTCTATAATAAGTCTTCTCCGACACCAACATTGTAGTTTTCTTCATTTGTTTTCATTATTTTACCAATTTTTTGATCCGTTTTTGTTGTTAAGAAAAAATCGTAGAATTTTATTTTAAAAGTTATGGTTGTTTATGATTCTGTCTGGTTGTGTGTAGTTGCCGGTGATATGGTTAAACAAAATCCGTTTGTTTCAAACATCCCGTAAGATGTTTGAAACATCTGTGATGTGTTTGGCCATATCACCGGATGTTTAGCCGGAGATGATTTAAACATCAATAGAGATGTTTAAACATCATCCCCTGTAGAATACAAATATTAAGCGTGATGTTTAAACATTACTCGTGATGTTTGTTCCCTGTATGTATGGTGTTTTAAACATTATGAGTTATGTTTGACTCCGAGTGTTTGAACTGCATTTTTCAGTAATACATATGGATAAGGCATTTAGAATATTCTTAAAACTTGTGAAGAGTGGTAATAACAAGCCTAATGTACATAATCATGATAGTTGTATATGTTGAATAGGAAATGGGCCTCAAGCTTTTTGCACCATATTTTGTTCTTATAAATATGGGAAATACGTGTAAAGAAACTTATTTGTTATTTGTGTATATAGGCAACATGCCCCCCAAAAAAAGGCAACTGGTAAAGGCTACGGCTACTGCTGCTAAGAAGGTCCAGAAGACCACAACCAAAGCCACAAAGAGGTAAATTCCCATGGAGTCTGAAAGTGAATCTCCTCGTGCAAAAAGACAAAGAAGCAGGGCAGTGCCGGATCTTTTACAGGTCCTTTTTGAGAGCCCAAGCGCTAGTCGTGCTAGTCAAGCTAGTCGGGATCTTAGCAAAAATCAACACGAAGAGGAAGAGGAACAACAAAGATCAAGAAGTAGTGAAGAAGGTACAGAGGATGCAGAAGCAGAGCCAAGTAATGAACAAAGAGGAGAAAGTGGTGCTATGCCTCAAGTTAGAGTTAGTGAGGCAAGGGAAGGAAGAAGAAAAGTTGTTCATGATTTGCCTGCAACAACAGAAGAAACAACAGAAGCAACAACAGAAGCAGCAACACAAGCAACAACAGAGGATCAATTTGTAGAGGCAACAAAACAGGAGGTAACATCGAAGCTTATGTTTACACATCTTGTATGATGTTTCAAACATCACTCCGAATGTTTCAAACATTTTGTATTATGTTTCAAACATAATAAATGATGTTTGGATTTATTTCAAACATTATAGATTATGTTCCAAACATATTATAAGATGTTTGAAACATGTTGGGTGATGTTTAAACATCTTAACGATGTTTAAACCATGAAAATATTTTCTTCATTAGCAATGTGACTGTGTAATGATTGTTTTTCTTGTATCAATTTCAGGTGGAGTTGGCTGATGAGGTTACCCCATGCATAAAGACTGATCTGCCTGATTTGAGTCAAATGAAGACGTGGATGGAGTATAATAATGTGTTCGCAACAAAGAAGGTGACGGTCAGATCATCAATACACTCGAAGTTGGATAAATTTTGTAAAGCTTTAAATCATTTTAATCTAATGAAAAGATTCAAGGAAAGCTGTTTCGGGCACCTAATCGATTTGCCCAAGTGTGTGTTTGCTCCAAAGCTGGTTCACAACATTTTACTTCGCCGGGTTATTTGTCAGAAGAAGTTTGAGGCGTGGTTTAAATTCCATGACCTGCCTCTTCGTTTTGGGATGCAGGAGTTTGCCTTGATGACAAGATTGAGTTGTGCCCTATCTCCCCCTGATGATTTCATGGATGAAGCCCGTAGCAAGGGGAAAGATTTGTGGGATTTAGTTTCAAGGAAGGGGAAGAAGGCTGCAAGTAGTGATTATATTCTGGAACTGATAGAGAGTGAAGACCTGGTGAAGGATGATGACATAAGGTTTAGTTTATGTTTGTATTGGTTCGAGCACCAAGTGTTGTGTTCAAAGGACACTAACAGTGGTATTGAGGAATGGGCGGTTTGTCTCGCGAGCACCCCTGAATACTTTTACAAGTACCCATGGGGAAGAAAAAGCTTTGACTTGACTGTGTTTTACATCCTGAAGGATTTTACAAGCCGGAAGGCTCCTGAGAATAGCTATACACTGTATGGATTTCCATGGGCTTTCATGGCATGGGTGTTAGAGGCTATTCCGGCACTTAGGCTAAGGGCATATCCTAAGGAGAAGACAATACCACGGATGAAGCGTTGGTTGGGGGATAAGGTAGAAAAGGACCCAGATGCACTGTTCCAGCATGTTGACACCCAAGTAAGGATTTCTTTTACTCCCCAGTTCTTTCACATTCAACACTGCATTATTTGTTTAAACATTAGTAGTGATGTTTAAACATTACACAACATGTTTAAACATTACACTAAATGTTTAAACACTGGGACTGATGTTTAGATGTTACACTAAATGCTTAAATATTAGTAGTGATGTTTAAACATTACACTAAATGTTTAAACATTAGTCGTGATGTTTCAACATCACATGAAATGTTTAAATATTTAGTGTAATGTTTACACATCACATTAAATGTTTTAGGAACATATATACAGACATTTAACATATATACATAGTTTTAACATTTGTGGTTATTTTATTCCAGGAGGTGCACCCTTACCTCGTACCCACACCCAAAGAGTTGAGGGATGTGCTCCATGACTTTGTTCCATTTGAGGATGTAGAGGACGTGGTGATTGATGGCTTGATGCGGCAGTTGGATGGGGTGACAATGTTGAGGAAACAAGCTGTTGTTCCTAACACCCCTCTAGAACATGTTGTGCTAAGCCGTGGTGCAATGTTGACGGGATACAGTGGCGGCAAGGGTGCTGATCTTTTTCGAGTAAGTGGAAGGGAGTACACTGGAATTGCTGGGGATCTTTTTGGATATGCTAGAAGGCAGGATGAGGGTAGAAGAAGAGTTATTGGAAGAGAAGAAGATGGCAGCAGTAGAGGACCTGCTAGAAGAAAAGAAGATGGTGGCAGTACTAGAGGAGGAGTTGTGAGGAGAGAAGAAGCAGTTGTGGGTACGTCGACTGGAGAGTGCACTTGTAAATGCTTAAAGTGCAAGGAGGACACTGATAAATTGATGTTGAAGGTTGGTGGGATTGAGACAATGTTAGAACAGTTGAAGGAAATGATGAAAACCCAGGTGCCCAAGAGAACATGTTTGAGAACAGTGTTCCCTAGTAGAGTTCTGAAATCCCCATTTATTGCTTCAGGAAGAAAGGGGAAGAAGAAGATAGTGAGGGGGAAGATTGATCTTTACAAGGCTGTGGATAAGAAGAGCAAAGATGCATTAGATGCCTTCTTGGAAGAGAAGAAAGAGGAAAAAAGTCCACTTTTTCTTGGGCATAAGTACAATTACAAGGATCTGGAAGAGATCATTAAAATGGAAAGCAATTTGAAGGAAAAGGTACATGCAATTCACCCTAATTCTTTTTTCTTAGTGCATATATTAGAGCAGATATTTAAACATAGATTGGGATATGCAAACATAACAAGCAGTGTTTAAACATCACAAATAACTTATGATATGTGTAAACATAATACATAATGTGTAAATATATTAGTTAGTGTTTAAACATTACGCATATATGTTTATATAATGTTAAACATCTATACGATGTTGCAACATATCACAAGATGTTTAAACATTATGTCTGGTGTTTAAACATTTCCACTGATGTTGACATGTTCTGCCTGGTGTTTATGTGTTTTCTTTTTCCTTTTTTTTTTCCTTTTCTGCAGCATGTTGAGGAAATCATGAGCCTGATGAGACTTAAAAAGAATGCCCACTCCCAGTTCTATCTCAAATCCGATGTCATTTTGGATTTGAATTTCTCTAAGAAATTGTGTGAGCTTTACAAGAAGCATCGTGTACTCGCTGATGCCTTGGCTGTGCCCCTTGAAGTACAGCTTGATACTGTTCAATTCAAGGATGATATGTTGGACTATGCACAAGGTAAGCAGCCGAACCCAGGGGGTGTGAAGTGGGATGGGGTGAAGAGGATTTTCTGTGTGTTGAAATTGAAAGGTGTTCATTTTGTCACTGTGGAGTTCGTTGTGGAGGAAGGTAAGATAAGGGTATACGACTCCCTGTACAGTGACAACAGTGATGATGAATTTGACACACTGATCAAGCCCATCACTTCCCTTTTCCCCATTTTCATCAGACAGTGCGAGATGTTCCAAAGTTTTCTAGAGGATATCCTGAACAAAAAATTGTGGCCATATGAGCGTGTGAAAGACCTCCCGACAAACAACACTCGTACTGCATCAGGTGGTTATGCTCTTGCCTTCATTGAGCACCTTCTTACAAAGACTCACTGGGACAAGCTCTGTGACAACACCATGGTGGATTTTAGGGTGAAATGGGATGTGGACATATTTCGTGGGAAGATGGTACCGTAGTTTGATAAGTTATGGTTGGAAAATTAAGTATTTGTTGGCATGTAAGGATAATTAAGTATTTGTTTTGGCTTGTTTTCTTAATTTTATATTATGTTATGTTTTGTTGGTCGTCATGTAAGGATAATTATATGTTTTATGTAAATACTTTGGTTGTGTGCACTTTACAGATCTCACTGATTTAAGAAACATCGTGTGGATGTTTAAACATCTCATCATATGTGTAAACATACTTGACTATGTTGAAACATAATTCAGATGTTTAAAATATTAATTGGAATATGCTGAAACATCATCCAAATGTTTAAACATGTCAATATATGTGTAAACATCTTATCTAAATGTTTAAACATTTGAAACATTTATACAGAAGTTCCAGCATCTCGAACTATGTTTTAAACATCACATTTATGTTTAAAAGGTTAGTTTAATGCGCTGCAAGCTCTCTTTTCTTTCTTTCTTTCCTTTTTGTTTTTCTTTTTGATAAGAAATACTTAATACCACTTAATAATTATTCAAAACAATGAAACGGAAAATGAAAATACAAGACTACAAAACACGGTATTGTAAACAAACTGAAAATTAAATGACTAGACTTAAAAGGAGACAATTCAAACTACATTATATCTTCACTTCACATGTCTGCCGCTGGAGGATGTGGTGGTGTAGAGTAGTTCTGCGGGTCAATCTTGAGTTCAACTTGAATACCACGGAGCATACGCTTGATAAGATGTATATTTATCTTATAATCCTCAAGGAATTCGTCGAACCTAGTTGTTAATTGCGTCACTTGATCCTCAATATTTCCAATATATGCTGGTAATTGATCCACATCTGCGCTCAAAGTTGCAATATCTTCACGGACATATTCGATTTCAGTGGTCCTTGGCACTCTACGATCACATTCTGGTGCTCTTGGGTGCGTTCCTCGGCGAGGCATCTTTGTTGTTGTTAATGTTGTTGCTTGCTGCAGATTCAAATGTTTTCTAATAGTGTTGGTTTGTGTTGTTTTCTTCAGATTTTGTTTGGGCTGGATGGAAGTAATTATGGAACATATATATAGGCTAAATTTGGTGCCTTTTCGGTTGCATATGTGATGGTTACATGAGGTGCCTATTCATATGTAGTTGTGTATGTGCCTATTCACATCCACCCCTTCATAAATTCAAACACACCCCTTCATAACCCCACGTACACCCCTTCATCTTTTCTCTTTTACACATTAGAATAACTGCACATTCACATTAAATACGACTGCTCATTTTCACAAAAAATACTACACATTCGCTCCAAATAATAGTTTTTGGCATCAATGCGGTTTATAAAAACATCACCACACATGTTTAAACATCTCAGGAAATGTTTAACCATCTCGAAAGAATGTTAAACATCGTGTGGGTATGTTTCCAACATCTTGTGATATGTGCAAACATGAATATCGATGTTTAAACATATTTTCTCTATGTTTAAACATTGCATGAAATGTGCAAACATATTGTGCTATGTTTCAAACATCTGTTATGATGTTTGAACATATGAGAAGATGTTTGAAACATCTCGTATGATGTTTAAGCTTAAGCTTGAGTTTTCAATAAGAATGAGTTCAATTATCAATATATATACTTACTTAAAGTGTTTTTTTTACCGTTTTGACTCCTAAACCCTTCAATTTTCGATGAAAACTTAGATTAACTCTAATCACTTGATAGGTCACTCCAAACTCTTTTATTAATGTTCATCTACATGAGTGAACAAGTTAAAATAGAGTTCTCACTCCAATTTTGTTCAAAATCATTCACATGCACATAGGAACGACTAATTATTGGAGTTTAAACAACCAATATGTTCACCTTTCAATAAAAATACATGTAAACGCTTAGTTGTTGGTGTTATCACTCATAACACTAACACCTTTCACTCAAACACCTCCATCTTGATTGATAGAAACACCAATCATCAGTGTTATCATTTAGAAAACCTTCAATATCGATGGAATTATACTTTGTATACTTAATCATTAAGTTTGTCGTTCAAAATGTGTAATTATACGTCTCATAACTCAATATATGGTTGCATACTTGCAAAAAAATAGATTGCTTTATCCAAACATAGCATGATATGTTTAAACATTGCATGAAATGTGCAAACATATTGTGATATGTTTCAAACATCTGTGATGATGTTTGAACATATGAGAAGATGTTTGAAACATCTCGTATGATGTTTAAGCTTAAGCTTGAGTTTTCAATAAGAATGAGTTCAATTAACAATATATACTTACTTTAAAGTATTTTTTTACCGTTTTGACTCCTAAACCCTTCAATTTTCGATGAAAACTTAGATTAACTCTAATCACTTGATAGGTCACTCCAAACTCTTTTATTAATGTTCATCTACATGAGTGAACAAGTTAAAATAGAGTTCTCACTCCAATTTTGTTCAGAATCATTCACATGCACATAGGAACGACTAATTATTGGAGTTTAAACAACCAATATGTTCACCTTTCAATAAAAATACATGTAAATGCTTAGTTGTTGGTGCTATCACTCATAACACTAACACCTTTCACTCAAACACCTTCATCTTAATTGATAGAAACACCAATCATCAGTGTTATCATTTAGAACACCTTCAATATCGATGGAATTATACTTCGTATACTTAATCATTAAGTTTATCGTTCAAAATGTGTAATTATATGTCTCATAACTCAACATATGGTTGCATACTTGCAAAAAAATAGATTGCTTCATCCAAACATTTCATGATATGTTTAAATATTTGATGAAATATTCAAACATATAGTCATATGTTTCAAACATCTGCTTTGATGTTTAAACATACCATAAGATGTTTGAAACATCTCGTACGATGTGCAACATCTTACGAAATGTTAAACATCAGCGGCTGATGTTTAGAATATTTGGCAGAATCTTAAACATTTGTCATGATGTTTAAACATCACGTGTGATGTTTAAACATATCATATTATGTTTAAACATCTCATGGGATGTTTAAACATCATGACAAATGTTTAAACATAACACATTATGTTTAAGTAAATTAGTGAGATCTTAAACATAATGACATATGTTTAAACATCGTGTTAAATGTTTAAGATCCCGCCTGCTTGTTAAACATTGCAATTACTATACTAAAATGAGAAGAAGCAGTTGTAAAAAAGAGACAAAACGACTAAATTAAATAATAATAAAGTTTACAACGTACGGATATAAAGTTTACAACATAATAATATGTTACATGATATAAATTTTACATGATATAAAGTTTACAACATAATAATACGTTAAATACGGAAACTAGATTATATATAACAACTTAAAATATATCATAAACTTCATACGCCTTCAATCTCCAGGTCCAGTTCATCCAAAATTTGTGTAATTATTTGCATGACCCTTCGGTGATCCCTCGCGTGCCTGTACCTTAAACGCCATAAATCTGCTCGTACTGTTTCCATGGCTCGATTCATCTCTGCCATGTCGTCCTTTAGAATTGCAACTTCCCAATTTATATCGCCTCGTCGTTCTCTTTGTGGCGCATTCTGTATTGGTTGGTTGTGACGTGATGCCTGATCACTGTTGCCAACCTGCAAGGGATCGTTTGATCCTGCTTCAGACATATTTATGCTGCTGAAGTTGTTGGTGATGGAAAATTTGCATATACTGTTGGTGCATATAGTGTTGGATATTTATAGGATGTCAATGTGGTTTTTAAAAGTCACCGTTTATACTTTAAGAGGTACCTTGTGGAATGAATGTGTCTTTTCAGTGCAGTCGTGCAGTTTTGAAATGTGTCTTTTCAGGAGAACCCGTCTTTTCAGTGTAGACGTGCAGTTTTTTACAGTTACTGTGAAACATCTGTCGTGATGTTTAAACATCCAGTGGGATGTTTAATATATTCGGTGGAATCTGAAATATTTCATAATATGTTTACACATTACACGTGATGTTGAAACATATTAACTTATGTTTAAACATTTGATCTAATGTGTATACATCTCCACTGATGTTTAAACATAGTTCAAGATGTTTAAACATTTTGTTATATGTTTAAACATTGTGCAAGATGTTTGGAATAGACTCAAGTGCGATCAAAAATTTTATATGGAACAAAGAAGCAGGCAAAGTATAAGAAAACAAGACACAACTTAATAACTTAATACGAACATAAATAAAGGATTGTCTAAATAGAGATTACATATTAAAGGATTGTCTAAAAAGAAGTTCAGAAATTCAACAACAAACACCCAAATAAAAGGATTGTTCAAAGCAGCAGCTAAACACTTGTGGGATCATTCTGACTTGGTCTTGTAACTGTTGGGCAGGTAGTTTTTTTGTGGCCAAGCTTTTTGCAAATCCCGCATTTGTTTCTCCTCGTTTTGAATCGCTCCCCAACAGATGGAATTCTCTTCATCCTCCTTCTTCCACGGCCAAGTTTCAAGTAAGGGCAAGGTAATTTCCATTCCTTCAGCTCATGAGACAGTCATGCCAAGATTGTTCATCCGGAACTGGATAGATTGCTTCGGCATATGCAAGTAAGTGGGAATCAACATAATAATATGGCGACGTGTATTCGTAGATTTTCCTCCCAAACTCATCTGGATACTTCAACCTCATAGCTACCATAGCATGTGGACAAGGTATCTTGTCCAAATCAAACCGCTTGCAAGTACATGTCCTGTTGTGTAGGTCCACCTCACAAGTCATATTTGTTGGACCTCCTCCTTTGACTTTGAAAAAATTGGTATTCACTCGATGCACCAAAAGCTTGCTGCCCAATGAATTGTTGGCTGATATCACCTCCTCAATTAAGGGGACACAAGTGTTCGAACTGTACAAAAATTCCATGCGCCTCTGAAGAAACTTTTCAGCATAGTTCTCGCTTATAGCATTGAAAAGCGCATCAATTGGAAATTCTTTATGATTCCTGAACATTGAGTTAACCGACTCGGCAATGTTTGTGGTCATCATATTGAACCTACAATATTAACAAACAATAAAGTTGATATGAACCTGAATCTGAAACCTGAAGAATAAATTATATCACAAGCAATAACAATGCACTGAACAGACAGAAACATCAATATATATATGTTTAAACATAAACCAAAATGTTTCAAACATCAACCATAATGTTTCAAACATCTGCTAAATTGTTGTGAACACATATTAAACATTATGGATATGTTTCAAACATATATTAAAATGTTTAGAAATACAGTCACACATACTGGAACATTCGTTAATATGTTTAAACATCCAACACTATGTTTCAAACATCAACAATAATGTTTCAAACATCTAAGTATATGTTTGGTGTAATTCAGGTACCTGTTTCCAGGGAAGTGTGCTCTGCTCCACTTCTCAACCCCAAGATCAACCAGGTAGTTGGATACCCTCAGGTCAATTTCTTCAATTTCTTTCAAATGCTTATCAAACTGAGCAACCGTATACGCCTCTGCTGCGGTAATGTATTTACCAATTAAATCTCCACAATGAAAAGTCGTGTGGAGGTTCTCACCAAGGTGCCTCATGCAATAACCATAGTTAGCAAATGGGAAAACCTTACAAACAGCTTTTTCAATGCTTCTGTGCCTGTCGGAGATAATGCACAACTCATCATCGTCAGGGACTATTCCGACCAATTGCTCGAAAAAGAATTCGTAGGCGGCATCACACTCTTTGTTAACTACACAAAATGCAAGAGGAAAGATGTAATTTTGAGCATCCTGACCGATAGCGAACAACAACACTCCACCATATGGACCCGTCAAAAAAGTGCCATCAACAGCCAGCACTTTTCTAATAGTCTTAAACCCCCTGATCCACGAACCGTAAGAAACAAAAAAATACAGAAACCTCCCTTGTTCATCAAGCTGTAATGCTGTCTTGCTTCCTTCATTTGACTGCCGAATCATATAGCTGTATGCACCAAGAATGGCATAGCCATGTTCGGGTGACCCCCCTTGCCAAACACTTTGCAATGTTGCTGCCCTTGAGATACTTCCAATAGCTTATTTTGCAACCCAACTCTGCTAGAACTGCATCCTTGATTTCTTTGGTGGATGGTGCTTTTCCATCATGAAATTTGTTCTTCATGTACTCTCCAACAACATTGCACGTGGCGTGTGGATGATGGCTTTTAGAATGCTCAGAACCATAAGTGTGCTGGCTGTTGTAGACAGTGATATAAAACATGTCACAGCTCTTGTACTTCATGGCTCGAATCCACCAGTGGCAATTCTTGTCCACATATCTAGCACAAAATACATTCTTCTTATTCTTCACATACTGAAAATAGAAAGGCACTCTCACTGCAGCAAGCTTCAACAGCACAACCAACTCGCGCTTGTTCGTGAATGTTTGCCTTGTGTAGAAACCAGTGCCGTCCGGCCGAGTGTGGCTGCCTTGTGATGGTATTGAATCAGGAAACTGTACCTCATTATCTTCTTGGATTCTTTTGCTTCTTCCTCTTCTTCCTTCTCAGGCACATTCATATTTAATGAAGCCTCCTTCCCAATGTCATCCAACCCATGATTTTGTTCATTAGAATTTTCAGTCCGAGGAACCATATTTACACGTAGAGTGGGCCTCGCACCAGATGCATCCACATCAGCCATAAAAAGAGAGACATCAATGTCATTCCTAATGTGAGAGGGTGCAGTCTTTTGCTTTGCAATGCTCAACAAGTACGTAATAGAAAGATCCCTCGGATCATCAAGAATTCCCCAACTTTGAATGATTTTTTCAACCAGCTCATTATAAGTAACCTGCTTACTAACAAGAATAGGTCTACTCTCTTTCACAACGGGAACCCAAACAAAATTTTTAGCTTTCTCCACCCATTTGTCGAGATAATCAACTACCAATAATACGGGCCCCATTATTTGTCCTGAAGATAAAAGATGGTCTAAATTAGATCCTTATAGCATAAATTTCATAATACAATTGTTTATAGAAGCCATATTGACAAATTATGAAAGGTACTGCTTCAAATATTCTGTAAAAATTTTTACAGTGTTTACACATCGATACAAATGTTTAAACATTTGGAATAATGTTTAAACATCCTGAGTGATGTGTAAATATCATTCAGGATTGTCAAAACATCGATACAAATGTTTAAACATATATTTATGTATGTTTAAACATTTTTCAGATGTTTAAACATCATGCATGATGTTTGAATATCATTCAGGATTACTAAACATCATTGAGGTTGTTTAAACATCAGCTAAAATGTTTAAACATTTGTATTTATGTTTAAACATCATGCATGATGTTTGAATATCATTCAGGATTACTAAACATCATTAAGAATGTTTAAACATATGCTCATATGTTTAAACATTTGCATTTATGTTTAAACATCCTCAATGATGTTTAGTAATCCTGATTTATATTCAAACATCACGCATGATGTTTAAACATAAGTCTAAATGTTTAATGGTTTAAACATACGCTCAGCAGCCACATATGTTTAAACATATGATACGATGTGCACAAAAACATCAACGAGATGTTTAGACATCAACCATCTCGTCGACGGATGTTTGACCAGAAACCAAACCCAGTTCTTCAAAATTGTCAATCTGGTAGCTTTTAGCTTCAAATCAATTTTCTCGACTATAAAGTTAAAAAACACTTACCAGAGACCAAATGTGGCTGAAAATCCAAGACGATTAGCTGAGATTCGCGTTGTAAATGGCTGAGAAAATTTTGACAAATCTCAAATTTTTTTAGAACAAATCTTTTGCAAATACATAATATACTTGGAAATGATTGTTGAATCTACTTTGGGGAGCTGATAGTGAACCAAAAAAATAAAAAATAAAAAAAAAAAAAGGCCGGAAACTCGCCGGAATCGGCGGAGCAGTGATGGGGGACGGCGGGGGGGGGGGGGGGGGGAGCTATTGGGTGGGAAATTTTTTTTGCCATTTGGGGGGGGGGGGTAAAATGAGGGTTTATTAGAGGGTGCAAAATGTAAACTTTAAAACTTGAGGGTTAAGTTTTTATCCATCTTTTACCCAATTAATATTAATCCTAATGGAGGACCCTATACCTATTATTTAAAACTTAAGGCCCTTTTCATTATTAAAGACTTGCTTGGGACCTCTTTTTAAACTTACCCGATTCTTTCTCCAATGAGAATAAAAAAAGTTTTTAACCCTCGACCTTATTGAGCTCTCCCGGATCGAAAGTTCCTATTTTGCTTAAAACTGAGGACACTGCATATAATGCATCCGTTCATTTTTTTTTTTAAGAAATAAAGTTATATTTTCTTGTGATTATCGTAATTTAGAAGTATTTTAGACTTGTGTTCACGTAGCCAATAAACTATTTAGAAATTGAGGGAAAAGGCTATTCTAAAATTCAGTATTGTTACTGTTAAGTTTTATTCATCAAACAAATATCTTAACTGCAACTCTTGACGTATACAAGGACAAAAAATTAATGTCAATATATTTTTTTAGAGCAAGGAAGCATATGAATATAGAAGAAAAAAGAAAAAAAATAAGAGTGAAAAATACAAACAGCAGACGAACTTTTGATACAAAAATGATAATGTACTACAAGTTACACTTTTAACTCGTTTAGAAAGATCAAATTCCCAAAATTGTTCTTATCTGATCAGGTGGATGTCTAGCCAATGCCTTTGGGTCTTGGTAGCCATTCTCGGGATCCATGATAGCCCTGTAAATAAGCTCGTATGCTTCGGCAAGCGACCTAGCTACCTGAACACTAGTTTCTGATCGCAATCTTGGAACTTGCATCTGCTCAAATTCAGGAATGGCAGTTTCACTGCCCAAAATGAGTCCGAAGAAAGCCTTCAAACTCTCGGCAACCGACTCCGGAGCTGTCTCCTCTTCTTCTGCTAGTGGTGGCCTAGCTATCGAGTTGCCAGATTCATCAATTTCTAATGACTTGTGGAAATGTGACATCTTATTCAACAAACCACATCTTCTTAGAATAGCATCAACTTCTTTTGCCACGAGACCGTTAATGTGATTGTCTATCATCACCCCGAGCTTCTTCACGTAGCCGCTTGCAACTTCATGTCCTAAAAGTGGTTGCTGGATGGCACATAAGCAGTTGATGAGGAAAATTTTGGATGGAGTTTCACTGGCCTGCATAAAATCAAATAGTAGGTTAACACCACGGATAACAGGCATAAGGCACCATCTCGGATAATAGTAATATGTTACAATTCCATTATCAATTGACAGATTATTCACGACTGCAGTCGTGGAATAAATGCTAAATCAAGATTTAAGTCAATCATCTAGTACATAGACCTATGGTGATCTATGCACCTGATATAAGGTGGTCCAGCAAATCGATCTGAAAAAGTTGTTTAAGTAAAATGTCCCACCCAAACCAAATAACAGTTACGGAAAGTATCAGATGGTAGGATGACCCCTTGGTTTCTTGCTGTTTTCATTTCTGTTCGTTTCTCATCTTCTAACGGGGGAATGGGAAGGGGCACGAAATTTCATCAGCCAAAATTACAGCACAAATGGACTAATTGGTCTTTAGCATTCAAGGGAAACAAGACCATAAATACCTGTGATAAAGGCGCTGAACTGTTGCCATCCAAAAGAGCATCCACAGATGACCTGCGGTGTTGACTTGGATCAGAAGTAATTCTATTCCTTCTTGAAGAGTGTATGGCACCTTTTGACTTGTGTGCCTCTGCTGCTTGCTCACACATCTGCACAGATGATAAAATAGTAAACTAAGTGCCAATAGTCCATGCTGCAGTAAACTCAGCAATGATGCAAAGAGGAGAACAAAATCAATATTGCATTCTAGCTTTTGTGATCTAAATAGCTGATGCCCTCCAGGTTTTCATATCAACTAGTTAACATTCCCAGACCTATTCTTTTTTTCTTTAAACAGCTAATGGTCAGAGATAATTTGTACAAGTACTAGGTTCTTGCAAGTTCAGAACCATCAGTATTCCATCGAAGGATTGAGTTTTTACAAAGTTTAAGAGTAACAGATAGACTGCAACTGAAAAACAAATAATAGTGCTCCTTATTCAGCTGAGAACACATTCATTCTTGTGATCAACATCAGCCGATATTGACGTTTATTTAACAAAATTCAATATTTGGTGTTGCTTTAATGGAAAGGCAAGCTCATCATTTGTGAATAAGTTACCATTTTTTCTCTAAAGTTTTATTAACAATTTTTATTTATATATTTTTTTTAAAATCAATATCCTCCCAGCAAATAAAAATTATAAACAGCCAATGTCAATCACTCAATTGTTAGAAGACACGTCATAGTCATTTTCACTGGTGTTTTACATTTCACAGATTGCTTTGGATATATTAGGACATTCAAATGTCATCTTGCAATAAACTAGTCCTGCACTGTCTACGTTAAATTAATAGAATCTAGATGAATAATACTAATTATTCAACATATTGTTAGAGATGAATTCCTGTATTTAGATAATTATGTATCTTTTTCATGGATTCACTGCTACTGGATGCGACAAACTAGACTTCTTCAGGGTCAAAGAAAACTTTTTTTAAATTTTAATTTTGATGCAATTTTAGGGTCAAAGAAACTTGTGAACCACGTTTGCACTAATCTACTCAGAAACCAGAAACAGGAGTAACCTTAAACTAATGCTACCGAATTCAATCAAATCTGATTTTCCAGCACTCCAGTAATCCCCTGAGCTCAGAACAGTTAGACTATCTAACACAAGGTCTTCCATTATAAAAATGCTCAAAATGTTGGAAAGAGACTAAGTTGTACCTTTATCATGTGTCTAAATCCTTTTTTTTTTTAAATAATGATCATGTATCTAGATGTTTAAGCACAGATAATAGAATCTGATGATTGACAATCTATGCCCATTCAAAGAAGATACATCTGTAGAGTTAAAAGAAATTATTATCTTATTGGATGGACCATGCATTTCACAAGAAAAGTGACTCTAGCTATCCACATAGTATAATGAATATCCGAACAACCTGTAACACTCAAAAGAAACCACATAGGAAACTCCAGATGAGGTCTAAAGAGTGAACTTGGACAGCAGAATCCTTGAATATCTTTGCTATTACTTGGACCAACTGATTAAGAGGACCATGCAGTTTTTACTTATTTTAACACAAAAATCAGGAACTAATACATAATTAGCAATCCTTTATTGAAAGTAACTTGATGGATACTAACCTGAATAATAGGGTCTAGCAAAGCAGATATAACTGGATCAAAGTCAGGCTTCTTTCCTGATGCGGGGAACATCATGCTATCATGTGTTTGAATAATTTCAAGCAGCACTGAAACTCCTTCCCTTAAAGCTGGTGGTGGAGAAAGATCAACAGCTACCAATGGAGGATATCTCAAAAGCTTCTCTCCTCGACTCTTTAGTATGTCAAAAAATGTTTTCTGAGCTGCATCCTTGAGCACCAATAAGGTATTACATAGAGATGTTTCTATCCCCAGCAATTCCGATATCTGCATAGGAAAAACAGTTGAGGGCAAGGACAACATAAAAAAGGATGGGGGCAAGACGATCGGATCACTAGGCAGATTTCAACTCACTGTGTAGAAATAAAACTCCAGTGTATTGCTAAGCTTGTACGAAATTATAAGATTAGGTTGAGAGTGCAAAACTTGCTCCACTCTAACTTTAAAAGGGCGGCAAACTCCTTCAAAAATCCTGTCTAGAACAAATGTCAAGTCGGATTCTGTCTTCCCAGACTCACTATCTACGCCTTTGGAGTATTTATGACTAGTTGATCTAGTATCTGATGCATCGGGGTCAAGCAATGCAAGGACAAGCTCTCTTTCAGATGCCAATGCCTGTCAAAAAGCAAAAACATGTACAAAATCAGATGCAGCAAAGTCAATGAACAAAAGACCTTATTTTGCTTAAGAGAAAAACTTAAAACACCACGTTAAATCTGTCACCTGATGCAACCATCCCAGCATGTCACCAACGTATCTTAAAGGATCATGAGCATGCACTTCAATTGGCCTGGGAAGTCCACCAGGCCCTCCACGCGTAAGAGCACTTATAAACCTTCTAAACAATGCATTGTGCCTCATGTTTGCCACCTAATATTTCAGGATTGCATGAATATGAAATGCAGATGACATTGCAAAATTTGTTAGATAATAATTTTAGCTCTTAGATAAGATAAGTTACCTCTTCCGCACAATATTTAAAAAGTACTGGTCTTTCTTTGAGACACCTGACGGCTGTTTTCAGAAGTTCGCCGACTTCAGGGTTGTCAACATCACCAAGTCTTCTACACTCTGCTTGAACCCACCTAGAAAGAAAGACCAGCAAAATATCAAACATAGTAGAAGGCTCAGACGACCACTGTACCACTAATTTAAGTACTTTTTAAGTATCCATATAAGGAATTGGACAAATCATATGACTTACTAACAGTAACAACAATGACCAACTTGAAACGAAAACCCAGACATCAATCACTGAGACAGAACAGATGCAAGACACATTTTTTTAATAAGGTAAAGGTATCTTATTAGAAGGCTCAGATGACCACTGTACCACTTGTTTAAGCACTTTTTAAGTATCCATATAAGGAATTGGACAAGTCATATGACTTACTAACAGTAATAACAATGACCAACTTGAAACGAAAACCCAGACATCAATCACTGAGACAGAACAGATTTAGACACATAAACAAATACAGCAATTATCTGTTAAATATGTGACTGTAAACCATGGAAGGGTACTGCTAGAAGAGGCCCTGAATAGATCATACAAGAATCAATTTTTTTTAAAAATGGGTGTCTGAACTCTGAATACCTTTCCCCCCAATATACATTTTACCAGATAGCTATAGTATTTTGAGGCTCGAGACATCAACACAAAAGTTCCATCTATTTTATAGGCACTTAAACGAGAGGATATTGTGATAGGGATATGACACATGAAATGTCCTAAGATATTCACGAGTCCATTCAGGCAGAGAAGAGTAACCTGCAAAGGCGTTCGTAAGCTCCTTCTTGATACATGGCCATCATATCCATGAGCTCCAAACCAGCACGCTGCCAAGAAATTCTTAGTCAATTACGCAAAATAGTTAAGTAAATTTTAGTTTTCTGGAGCCAAGGGTCTATTGTAAACAACCTCTACCTTACCCAAGGTAGGGGTAAGGCCTGTGTAAATCTCACCTATCCCAGACCTCACTTGTGGAATAAAACTGGGTATGTTTTGTGTTGAATTAAGTAAAGTTAGTCCTGCCCAGTACCAAATACTAGTGTTTGGGAAAAGCTATCATAAGGACAATTGAAACTACATGAATGAACTCTTTTCACCTATTCATCTACCTATCAAATAAGGGTTCTTGAAGTTAAGAAAAGCTCTCTTTATCCAGTTCAGTTAATTGTGAAGGTTTGTGTATACCCTTGGATCATCGGTGTAGTCCAACTTGTATATACAGTTGGCAATAATCTGTTAATGAAAACTGTTACTAGCAGATTTCAATGCTCTATAGCGCTTGTGTACAGGTTAATCCCTTTTTGTCAGCAAAAGTTTCATGCCTATTTTTTACAAAAAGAAGTTAGCATGCCCACACACACACATGTGGGCATCAAACTAGCAAAATTGGACTTTCTTTGATCAGATAAACACACCTTTAGATGGACAAACTTTGAATGTACCGAAAATTACAACATTAGATAATAAAACATTAATCTGTAGCCGAATTAGTATGTTAAAATGCATCTCAAAGTATGACCAGCATCCAAACCCATTATTCAATAAGTAAAAAACTGATTCTTTAATTCATCATTTAAGATGATGATCCTTCATTTACCATAACAAAAGCTGGATCAAACTATATGTAGTCTGTGTCAGATCATGTCGGGAGCTACGTCCAATTGATAGAGAATGAGTTACGCACTCAAAAGTTCATGGAGATCACGTCACAACCAAATTGAATAAGGAACTGCTGAATATCATGAATTATTCTCAAAAGAACATATCAAAAAAAGCTAAACCCACAATGAGATAAGCACAAATTTCTCTGCTTTTAGAATAAGTTCACACACCATGTTTTTATTATTATTTAAACTTGAAAGTAGCATTTGCGGCAAGGTAAGCTTAAAGTTCCCTCTCTTTGTTCCCTGCCTCACCTCCTTTTCTTTGCTAGCTAGTAACTAGAGAAGGTTAGAGATAGATTTGGGATATATACACACGCTCGATAAAGAGTCAAAGAGAGAAGTTTACCTGATGGTGTGTCCTGAGAAGCACTTTGCAGTTGGCATGGATTTCTTGAACATGAGCAAGTGCCTTGAAAAAATTCTCATCCAGGTCTTCTTCCCTTAGGGCATTTATCTACATCAAAACAAAAGCTGCAAACCGTTATACTGATAACACAAAGAATACCAGTAGCCGATGAGTGATGGACTTGAACTCAAAAGGAATGACTAAAACCTCATCTGGGGATAGCTGATAATCGCGAAGAAAACATGACACAATTTCTTGCCTCTGTGTAGTAACTTCAAATTCCTGTTTCAGCCGTTCTGTGGTACTAATAATATCACCTGTCGTGGCATTGCAACTGCTTAAAGCCAGTGCAATTCTGAAAAATGCAGGCATTACGAGAGCACATGTCAGCACAAAAAACTTCTCTTTAATTGATGTAACAGCAAGGGAACATACAGAATGAGTTGTTATAATACTATGGGAGATGATAGCCAGGTGGAGCAAATTCAAGGTACATGAATAAATAGTTAGTTAGCTGAAAAAGAGGAGTAATTAAAATATATTGATCGCATTTATCACATCATTAGTTTTTTTTTGAAGAAGTAAATCTAAATATATGAAGTACCGAGGAGTCACTACTTCTACTTGATCGCATTTATCACATCATTAGTTGGGAAGCTCCCCCTCTGGGAAGATAGACAAGTTTGTAATGGAAACATGCTCAACAGAAATGAGGTCAAACGACGACGTATTCTTTTCCGCTAAGTTGCTAACTACAGAACAACCAGGTAGTAGGATTCTTATTAATCACATTCACCTTTACTTATTCAAAAGTATTGTCAAACTAAAACTCTAAACTTAAAGGCAAACTCCCAATAATGATTTCACCTTCACAAGTACTCTGCTAAGAAAAAAGTTCATTTAAGATGAATTTAGGATTTCACCTTCACAAGATAAGTTCATTTAAAATGAAAATTTTTCTTCACTAGTCCAAAAAATGTCCATGTTGTGATGTTAATTAGCTTAGTTAGAACGATCAAACTAATTTCAGAATGCAGTTCCCGACAGAAAGTTCCAAAGAGGTATAGTTTTATGGAGTTTCACCATCACATGATACTAATTATGATATCTGTACATGAGTATATGAACACCATTTTTCAACACAACTCATTTCCCTTATCCACTGGCAAGTCAAAAGTTAAGTCCAAAAACCTTTAGTTAAAATAGTCATCACTGTCAGAAAATATAATATCATCGTCTAGGATTACATGTACTTTTGTGCTAAACTGTATAGGTTATAGTTTCTTTCGGATCAATTCCATAAACATCTGGCATATGTAGAATAAAATGCCCAACATACAATGATACATAATACAAAGATTACTGTCCTCTCCTAAATGTCCCCACTTTTTAATGCATGCCTAATTATCAGGTCTTTTACAGAGAAAAAACATGAAATATAGTGCATTACATTTTCCCATCCTAAAAGCACCACTATCTCCCCACTTCTTCTGTATATCATATGCACTATATACAACAAAAAAGAAAAAAGAAATTCCTTTTTAACAATTCAAAACCACGAGGAAAAGAAAAAACAAAACTTTATTAGTAATTTTTTTATAACACTGGTGTACAGATCAGCTACCATGTACCTCGACTAATTCCATCACTACCTTCCACAAGCACAAGTACCAAGTAATTCTATCCACCAAGGCTTAAGCAGATGGGAAAAAACTTTCTTTCTTATAATGTAACTAGTTAACTACTTATCGAGTATCAACACACATCAAGTCTACTAACATGTACTAAGTAACATTCTCAATCTACTAAAATCCAAATTTTCCTCTCTCCTAAATACACCACTCTCTCCACTTCTTCCGTACATCATATGCACTATATAGAACCCAAAAAAAAAAAAGAACAACTTTTCCTTTTAAACAATTCAAAAATGCGAGATGGAAGGAAAAAAATAGAACTTTAACACCGGTGTCCTGGCCAGCTTTTGCGAACCTCGACTATTTCCCCTACTATTTCCCCTGCTACATTCCGCCAGCATAGGTACCAGATAACTCTATCCATCAAGGCTTATCCAGATGAAAAATAAAACTTTCTTTCTTACAATGTAGCTACTTAACTCCCTATCGAGTATCAAGACACATCAAGTCTACTAACATGTAGTAAGTAACATTCGCAATCTAATAAAATCCAAATATAATTAAGTACACCAACGCCTAAATAATCTTTACATTATCATCATATCATAACATAACATAACATAACATGTTAAGTAACTAGTTCAACTTATTATCAGGTGACCAAATAGTGTAAAAATTCCTTACTTGTCACAACATTCAACGATCGCATTAACTTCTTCTTCGACTCGATCCAACGCCTAACAAAATCACATCAAAAAACACAATTAAACCTAAATTCACCTCAAAATCACTACTAAAACAACAAATTCTATAAAAATTCAACCTTTTGAGCAGCAGTAGAGGAAAGAAGGAACTCTTCATTAATCGATAACGAACGTTTTTCAATAGTAGATCGGAGATTACGGCGAGAATGCTGTGTGTTTTCGGTGTAAAATGTGGAGAGTGTATTTAACGATGCGAGTAGATCCGGCGTATCGGTTCGAGTTTCTAGAACTTTCTTTAGCTTTCGTGATAGTCCCGGTGCTAATGCCATCTCCGGCCACCGTTAATTTCACTTTTCCGGTGATATAATGTATAGATATATGAATTTTGTATGTATATGTGGAAGTGAAGTGATCGGATCTGTTGCTAATGGTGGGAAAAAAGAGTAACGGAATGGTAATTGATATGGGCTTTAGACTGGCAAATTTTGACGATTAACCACTTTTAGCTAGCGTTTCGACATAGATTTGGTCGAAACTTGAAAATATATGTTTTTATAGTTGAGTTGAAAAATAATTTTTTTGTAACTTGAAGTTGTGTTTAGACATATATTTTACTTGAATAAAAATTTAAATTTTGTGAGTAAAAAATTTGAAAACTGTCTCAAACCACTTTTTGAAACTTGAAAAACTCATCCTTAAGAACTACTCAAAAACTGCCAATTTTATAAATAAACGTTGTTTTTAAAATAAATTTTGAAAATGTATCTCCAAATTCTATGTCCAAACGGAGCTCTTAGAGTGTTGATCGAACATCCAGCATTTGCAAAGTTTTAGAAGCTCACACTTTAAAAAAGAATCTCGAATTTCGAATTAAGAAATTCTGAATTTCATGAAGAATCGTGCAGTTTGAGAAATTCTGTATTCTCCCTAAAAATGAGTTCAGTTGAAACTTAGGTATTTTCTTGAAGTTTCTCCAAAAATTTTGTTCAATAGTCTAGACGATAGCTAATTTTTAGTTAGTACTCCCTATGGAAAGGTTGTTTAATTTTTTGCACTTTATAGTGATCCACTTAGGGCCCACTAGTTTTTAAAAAAAGGGCTGATTACATAAACAGCCACCAAACAATAAATATTTACTTCCTAATAACCACCACTATTTGTAGCCAATATAAATTACCATAAAAATAAATATTTATTGATATTAATATTAATATTTAACATTTTGTAAATAGGATACAAATATTTAAAATACTACAGAATAAAAAATTCCAATCGTTAAATATGGATAGTGGGAACGCTATATACGGGTAGTGGGTATAAAGCCTAAATACCAACTACCAAAATTCCCAAGACTATAAACTGCACCTACATGTAAACGAACTCCATAATCAAATACAACTCAGATATCCTCATCATACTAAACAAATCTCCTGCCATGGAAAATATTGATCTACTTATACAATTCAATGGAATATGGACCTCCAATTACAACTACGAGGACTACAATATGGATGGAATAGTTGTTGATTCCAACTGTACTTACACTACATTAGTGACTTCAATTCAGAAGATGCTTCAAGGATTTGGACTATATGGTTCAATCGAAATCAAATACAAGTTAAAGGACGGTTTAAAACCAATGGTTGTCTACAATGATATGAGCTTGAAGTTCTACTTTGATCTCAGACGAAGAACAACTGATATTACACAATTTCCTTTATGTGTAACAATTCATGAAGAAACTGGTGCCATCGTTTGTGCAGATAATGGATCTGAAATGCTATCACATGCTATGTCCCAGGATGAACTGCAAGTAAACACCATGTATATGGAACATACAGAAGATATGTTGAACGGCAATCAAGGCAATGAGTATGAGCAAACCTGTTTGGATAACATAATCATCATAAGCAACACAATGCACAACGAAATTTGTGAAGGGCAGTTATACAGAGACAAGAAAACACTGGTATGTGTAATGAAGAATGTGTCGCTGCAACAAAATTTCAAATTCAGAGTCGACAGATCATCTGCTACAAGGTATATCAAAAAAACTATGATGTATAAGTCAATACAGTATAAATTATTAATAATTCTGCTGCAACATAACAATTGTAAAGTAAAATCCTGATGCAAAATCTATTTTATCATAAAATAACTGTAAGACTATCAACAACTGTTTATGTAGGTACGCTTTGTTATGCACTGGTAAAGAGTGTGATTGGATCATGCGCTCATCAAGTATAGGAGGTTCTGGTATATTTAAAATACGCGAATATAACGGGAACCATACTTGCCCCGAAGAAGAGCGAATACTTTCTGAAAGTCATGCAAGTTATGCTACTATAGGTGAAATTATTAAGGACAAGTTCACAGATCCAAAAAGGGTGTATACGCCTAATAATATAATACAAGACATTAAGAAAGATTATGGCATGGAACTAAATTACATGAAAGCATGGAGATCAAAAGAAAGGGCACTAGAACTGTTAAGAGGTAACCCATCAAAATCCTATAATATCCTGCCAAGTTATCTCTATATGGTTAGAAGCAGTAATCCAGGCACTGCAACAAAGTTGCACAAGACATCCAACAATCATTTCAAATATGTGTACATATCATTGAATGCTTCTATACAAAGTTGGCAGTACTGCAGACCAGTGGTAGTGGTAGATGGCTGCTTTATTTCAGATGTTCATGGAGGAACACTGATTGCAGCATCAACACAAGATGGAGAAGGTAACATAATTGTTATTAAACTTAATCAAATATAAATGCACATTCATTTTAAAAATTATGTATAAAGTGAATAATATTAACATAACCTTGTTTTTTGATATAGGCAGCATCGTTCCACTAGCGTATGCAGTCGTCGATTCTGAAAATGACAAGTCATGGGAGTGGTTTTTCAGGTCATTCAGAGACACATATGGAACCCGACTAGGTATGTGTATTGTATCTGACTGTTGTACAAGCATATCACGTGCTTGTTCAACCATTTATCCAGAAGTGCCTCACTGCATATGTGTGTATCATCTTTGAAATAATATAAAAACAAACTTTAAAATTAGTCACAAAGAAATCGATGAAATATTTTTCACATTAACAAAGGCATACACATTAGAAGAGTTTGCTCACTACATGAATGAAATAGAGAAGATAGATAAAAGAGTGAAGAAATACCTGTGTGATATTGGTTACCATAAATGGTCCCGTGCATACGCTGAAGCTAATAGGGGAGATATGATGACAAGCAACATAGCAGAGTCTATTAATGGAAGAAACAAACATGCACGATCGCTGCCTATCATAGAATTGCTGGATGCAATGAAAGATATGGTTAGAAAGTGGAATTGGGAAAACAAGAAAAAAGCCATGGGAACATTTAAGATCCTGAGTAACAAAAATCAGAGTATTTTCAAGAATAATATGGAAGCTTCACGAAGAATGAAGGTATGCAATAAGTAGTCAAATACATATTGTCTCATAATCTGTTCTCTCTTTCATTTCAATCTCATTTACTAATATAAATGCCTAAAACAGGTCATACCTTCAAACGAATACTTGTACGAGGTGCAAGATAATGGAGCAAAACATGTAGTATGCCTGCGATATAAGACATGTACATGTAGAAGGTTCCAGTTGGATGAAATTCCTTGCCCTCATGCACAAGCAGTGCTGAAATACTACAATTTAGATCCTTATAAATACTGCTCACAATTGTGCACAAAGGAGAACCTTGTGAAAACATACCACAATGTTGTTTTACCATTGCAAGACCAAAACGCATGGACAGTCCCTGATGACATATTGTTGGAGGAAGTCCTACCACCTAAAGGACGAACAAAAGCTGGGAGACCAAAGAAGCGCAGAATTAAAGCAGGCTGGGAAGTCAAATGCAAGCTTGCATGTAGCCGCTGTGGAAGGCAAGGACATAATCGAAAAACATGTAGAAATCCTCCAATGCTTACATAGATGAGTTTTGCCTGTAACAGATTCAAAACTAGTCAATTACTTAGTATTAGAATCCTCAACAGTTCTATTTATATATAATGCAGTTTTATAAGTTTAATGACTATAAGATCACCAAAACCTGATATTCATAAAAACAAATGATTAAGTTTTTACAATTATTGTGTTTCCTACAACAGATTTCACAAGATATTAATAATAAAAGTATGAACTTAAACATTTAATAATACATAAAGATTGACCACCAAACTAAAAATGAAAGAATTAAACCAGAAGGTGAAGGTAAAAACACTTACAAATACTCACTGACAAATCAAATTTCATCTTAACATATCACCAATCAATGTATAAATAACATATCAAAACAACTAGTAAACATTTAGATAACAAACTTAATGTATCAACTCATCACTAAAAATATATGACACCAAATAAAAAACAAGATCAGGTATTCAAGTCTGAATGAGAATAAATTACTGCCATACTAAATAAAAATAGATAAGGAAAGAATAGTGCAAGGATAATGCAAACTTGAAGTAGACATGAGGGAAACAGGTTTCCACCTAACATATCAGCAAACCCACTGTATGAAATACTAGATAATACAGACTAATAATCAATTACATAAAAAACTTAATGTAAAACTACCTCGCTAATTATATAACATAATCAGTAACATTACCATTATAGTCAAGACTTTACAAATTAATAAATTCATATAAGCCCCATTTAAAATATTACAAACGTATTTAAACCCAGATTTCTACAATAACTTACACCATATATAAATAAAAAGAATAATACAATCACTTATAACAAAATAAACTAAATATGTGCAAACAAAGTTTGGTTACATTAATATTAACTACAAAATAAAACTACAATAAAATAACAAACATTACAAAATAAATAAAGGAACATATAAAAATTCAATACTATGTGAATATTTCATTATAACCATAAAGAATCAACAAAAATAATTATATAAAATTTAAATTAATAAAGTAAAAAACCAAAATATAAGAATTAAATACCATTCCATAAGACCAAACTAAATAAACCACAGAAAATGTCAAAGCCATATTAGGCAACATTAGCATAGAACATAAAAAAAAAACAACAGCTAAATCGTTCATCACAGAAATAAAAACATTCAGTTCTAACAAACACAGCACAACTAAATCAGCATAATTAATCTTCCGGATCACTTTGCTGATTTACCTCCTGCTTCCTTAGTCCATAATCCCACAACAGCGCACCAAAACGCTTCCGATATCTTCCAATATTGCAACCAGAAGGAGGCGAGTCACGTCCATGCATGAAATGCTCAGCCAATGTAAGAGCAAAAACACCATAGTCTCTGAGCATAACACAGAAAATGTTACACTTCAAGATACAACAATATAAAAAAAAAACAAAGAAATCAAAAATAGAACTTACGATTTGCGAACACCAGTCATATCATATATGTGTAACACCTCCCACTTTTCAATATTCGGTTTATCACCAAATATATAATCTGCAGGGTTCAAATCATCTCTCATATCATAGAAACCCATTGCAGACAAGAACATAGGAATCAGAATGGCATATGGCTCAACAGCTCGAATGAGTTCATCATCATAGTAAAAGTTGTCCAACTTAGAATCATACACATATAAAGCCCTTTTCTTAAAAGATAACCTACCCAGAATCCAGTGCCAATCATCAACAACCTTTATAGGCAAAAGAACATCATCTACCAAAGGCCACGGCATATTACAACGGATCGATAACCCCTTCATATAGTCAGATATGATATGATAATCAGTAGCAACAGTAAGAGCTTTATTATTTTCCAGATAACTCTTGTAAATATCCCTAATAGTTGAATCAAATAAACAGTCCGTTATTGTAAAAAGACCGTTGACAGATGAATCATGCTTAGCCATTTTCCTCAGGTAATAGAGAATAACATCGATATGCTACAACAAAATGATATAATATTAGTAATATAAATAAATTAATAACTAAGTACAATAATTAAACACTATTCACATACCGTTTCCTGCAATGGATTATCAACAAAGTAAAGAGTATGAAACCATTCTTTGGATGACACAAGGCAGACACCAAAATCAAATTTTGGCCGAAGTATATTGGCAGTAAAGTGGTAAGGAGGATCCCTGTGAATTTGGAAAACAAAATTATGTTTAGTTGAATACAGAAAATATATATGTTAGCTACAAAAAACAGATATGATAATTTAAATTATAACCTATTCTTCATCATCCAAGTTTTTATCCAAGAAGAAAAGCTTTTGGACAACTTAGAATCAAGTCGGCACCATGGTTTGCTACTGAATGGATGCTTCCTTGCAAATACAGAATTCATTGCAAAATTTCCTCTGTTAACCGAATGTCCAGAACTACAAACCACAGGTGATCTATAACACCTTAATGACTTCCTAATAGGCAGAGATTTATGCTTTGAGAGCAGCCGCTTAAAGCGTTTACCAACAACTGAAACACTTTTTTCCCCGCTTACAAGATCCTTCTCACTGAACTCATCAATATCCTTAAACAGACTAATAAGTTCCAAATCATCATGAATATCAGTCCCTTGTCCACTATTATGCACTGCATCTAAAATAAAATATATCAGGTTCTAGAATTGATAATATAATGAAACGTAATAGACAATATTATAATAATCCCTGAATATATCAAACCAACTAATGAACAAAATAACTCATTTAAAAATTTATTATATTACCTGCACAACCACCATGAGAAATAATTGGATCAGCACAATCAGATTTAGCAGAAATGTCAACTTTAATGCAACCATCTTCCAAAGCAGATTCATTCAAGACATCCAATGCTGCACAGCAGAATATATTAAATGAAAAAGCTATTAGCAATAAAAACACACTAATATTTAAACAGCAAGTATTTTAATACTAACATAAGTATAATCAAATGAAAATAAAATTGTTATAAACAACTCACGTTGAACCACTTGTACTGATATGACACTGTTGCTACCCTCGCCAGAAGGGGGATCATTTCTTCCATATATTTCCGCTTCCTCCTGTGTATCAAATATCCTGAAATTCGGATAACCACAAGCAACATCCTCCTTTGCCGTTTCAGATACTAAATAAGAGAATACAACCGAAATCAACAAAAATTATTAATTACCATAAAAATACTCATTTGAATCAGTGTTGTTAAATATATGAAAATAAACTCACATTTATCCTCATTGGATGCTTCAACTAAAGCAGTGCGAACAGCAAATTCACGCATTCTATTCTCAACAATTTCATCAATTATAATCAAGTCATCAGTGGTTATTGAATCAAGTCCTACAGCCTCCACATTTGGTTCCACACGCGTCTCAAACAGGCGTGAGTTATCTCCTATAGATAAAGCATATACTTCAACTAACAAAGTAGACAATAAAAGTAACCACGCAATAAAATAAAAACAAAATAAACAGTTTTAATAGCAATATATAACCAATTTCTTTGTTTCCAACACTCGCTTCTTTGTCAGAAAATACCGCCGAATCAGACACCAAAACTTTCTGGTTCTTTTGATCACCAACAATACATACTGCAGTGCCTGCAACTAGGAAAAAACAAATTAATTAACAAACACCCCAAATAAAGTTAAAAAATACCATACAAACTTTAACATACAACCTGACTGTGGAATTACATCACATGCAGCTTTTCTTTTTCCAGATTCCTGAAGTCTTTTCTCTACACTAGCATCAATAATATTTAAATCCTCAATAGACATAGAATCAACAGCTGTATCATCACGATCATGGATACCAACTTGACCCATCTCAATCCTGCTAGGAACTGATCATAATACGAAAAAACATACATAAATATTAAGACATCAATATGAATAAATATTATAAAGACCTATCCATTACCATTAGAAGGGCTGCTGAGTACATTCCCAAGAACTGCTTCACCTTCCCCCAAAGGTGCAAGATTAGGTGACGCATCTTTGCTGGACGACATAATGCCTACACCTAAAAATAAAAAATATTAAAATATTAAAACCTAACATCTACTTAAGATATTAAATAACTACATATAGCCATTTCTTAAAAATCAGACTATAACAAAAGTAGCTCTACAAGAGAATAAAAAACCGACCAATGACAACTTTACGACTTGCAGATTCCTGAAGTCTTTTCTCCACACTCTCGTCAATTATATTTAAATCCTGGGTGGACAATGATTCAATACCATCACCATTTACATCTTGGTTACCCAATTCACCAAAGTCGAGTCTTCTAGGTACTGATAAAAAACAACACAATATCATAATCCACCATATCTTCCAGAGTTTGAATACATCTAAAACAATAAAATTACATCAATATTTACAATATTTACATATACACACAATAAATGTAAAACCTACCAATAACATTTGGGTCACTGCCATCATCCTTCTCAATAGCCACTGAAGCTTGCATACTAGGCGATTGATTCAAAAATGCTTCCGAATTAGCAACAGAACAACCTGCCATTAAGAGTCCAAAATTAAATTAAATTACAGCAAAAAAAAGATCTTACATACATAATATTAAACTAACTAAATAAATAAATAAAAATGATCTGCAGTAAAAGATATAATAATACAATAACCATAATATACTTACCAGGACCATTTATGTCACGAGGTGTACGCATAGGCGTGTCATCAGTGCCAACAACATTTACAACATCTCGACCAACATCATTATCAGATCCAAATCCACCAAAATTAAAAGCACCATCCATACCTACATCCTGTATTAATATTACATGCACAAATAAATATGACTAATAAATATAACTAATAAAAGTGGATAAATATTAAAAATACTGTAAACAAACCTGCTCCATTCCCTTAGCATCTAACTTATTTGAAATCTGTTCCAACTCGTTGAACAAACGAACAGCTGTGGACTCCATAAACTCTTTCAATCCCGCAACCGCAACAGTGTTAGACTGAATTTCCACCTTAAGAACAGCCTGTTCTTGTAACAAAACATCCATTTTTTTCATAATATCTACTCTCCTCCCATACATATCACTATCACCATCAACCTGGGCCGATGCATCAGATCCTGCGTAAACAGATTCAACTTGACAACCAATATCAACATCGATATTTGATTCATTTTCCTCTGGCAAGTTCATTGACTGAATCTCAATATCAGAGGCATTATTACATTGCACAACCATCTGAAATACACCAAACCAAAAACATACTCATATCAGATTAATATCAACCAACAAAATACTGAATTTCACATTTATATAATATCAATGAAATAACAAAACACAAAGAATTACCTTGTCACCAGTTAGTGAAAAAAAACCCATCTGTACTTCATTAAAAGCAAGATGCCTCGTAACTTGCCAATTAAGAATACGCGGGACCTTGTTAGCAACACGGTTAGCAAGCTTGCCATGAACTGTGGGGCAGCATTCAAAAAACCATACAAGCAAAGCGTATGGCATCCCTGCAAATCTGTAAGAAGATTTCCACACACAAACCTTGTTGTGCAACGATTCAATAGTTGCAAGAAAAATCTTATAACCCCACAGATATGATTCCCATTCACCCGACTCTATAATATCAAAATGCTCAGAGTCTATATAATGAGGGTTAGTTTCACTATTCTTGGTAGAATAAAGAAAGGTATTGATAAGGTATAAAGCTGCAATTTTGATAGCATCATCGTCATTGTCCCACATTTTATTTTTAAAACATTCTTCCAATGTAGATTTGCTAACCTTATCAACCCCACCAAAATACTTAATAATAAGACGATTATCCTCCTTAGAACTATAATCTTTCATAAAATCGCCTACACATTTCAAACCTGTAACCAAAGCAAATTCCCTCGAACCAAATTTTAATTTTTGGTTATTGATTATAAAAAACAGCGCATCATCAGTTGGGCGTACAACTTCTCTAAACAAGAGAGCAACAAGAACCTGATTCTGAACATGAAATGCAGGCAACTCCAGAAAATGACCAAAGCATGTAGCTTTAAACCTCTCATATAATCCACCAGTTAACCTTTGTTTAAGCTCTGAACTAATCTCCTTATTGCAATGCACATTAATTGGCCTATTTCCCTGCTTTTCCTTGGGAGTGAAATATTCCCATGTCTGACAAATGCAGAAAAATGAATATACACAAATAAAGAAATATCTCTTAATATTGAAACATAACCAGCTAATATTCAAATAATATTTATAAAATAATAAACTGGATAAGAAAACAACAAACACAAATAAACAAAATAAATCTGAAAAGGCCTCAAAATACTACTACATATAATAAATAACAATTTTGAATAAATGCAGAACAAATAAATTACCCATAATTGACAAATATAAAAAATTGAATATACTACGATATTTACCATAAATAGAAATAAATCTTTATAAATATATATACATTAAATTGTATAAATTCAACTCAATTTATAACAACACTCACACAGATAACAAAACTAAAACTGCAATAATGAACACTTTTGAAAAATTATTAGAAGCAACTTAATAAACTTATAACCTTCACCAACATACAAATTAATATATAAGATCAGAAACTAAAAAATGTATAAACACATTACCTTCAAAGCAGGATCACTATTAGCATCAATATCAGATTTAACAACATATCCCTTACGTCTGACCTCCTTATTTGGAATAATTTGTGCATCATCAACCTCAACCACATCATCTTCAAAATGCACAACACGATGTCTCTTATCAACAGCTTTCCTTTTTAGATTTCATGCAGCCTTAGATCGAGTCATACGGGATGAAATATATGATGCATGCGTAACTGGTTGTGATATAGAGGAAATAACGGGTACAGATTCTGTAAATACATCATCTTGTGAACTATTCTGTGCATGCATAGCTGCATCATCACCAGCACGACAACCCCTCCTACCACTCATATCCGTAGATGCCAAGAGTATGTAATACTAATATATCAGATACTTAGTGAAAATTAACATAAAATTATGCAAACAATTGAAGCATTTAAAGAGAGAAGAAGAAATGAAAAGGTTCTGCGATGAAATTAATTGTAAAGTAGATACAGAAGCCCTATAGAGAATGTAAACGATCGCGTGTGGGAAATGAAAAGAAAAGCTGCAGACGTTATTATCGCATTCACAAGCCCTAGATTATCGCGCCTAATCAGAACATAACTTTCCATATTCCCTTAATCCCTTAATAAATGGGATAAGATACGTTAAACTCCTCCACTTCCCAATATAACCGGTTACACATATCTATACAATAAATTAAAAAAAAAACCGTCAACTTCCCCTAAAACAATTAAATAAAGTCATTTAATATCATAAAAACACAATAAAATAATTAGATGAATTACTTCAAATTAACTGATTGGCTATAAAAAAAATACAAAAAATAAGGTGTTTATAAATAGTAAATATTTTTACTAAATGTTCACTCAGGGTAAATTCCCCTTAAAAAAAACTGATGATATGCTAGGAAGTTCTAATGGACTTGTCAGGAAATGCTCCAAATTCTGGCGATAAGGGCTAAAACTAAATATTTTCTTAACAACGGACAAAAGCTACACAGTATGATGAAGTGTCTTATTTATCAGTGAATCGCCCATAGTTTCTCCAAGAAAAAAATTGAAGTTCGGCTGTGAACTCCGGGAAAAATTTCTGCAATTTGAGTGAAGTGGCTATTTCTCTAAAATATTGCATATAGTGCTAATTAGCACTCCTAAAAGTGGCTACTCAGCTAACTTTAACAAGGTCCACATTACAGGACCACGGTATTCAGATTGGGTCATATCACGTTTGGGCTGTTTGGTATACTTAGGTAAAAATTTCGCGTAGGGGCTTGTTTGGCGCGCGCTAATTGATTTGTAGCCGTCAAAAATAAATTCGCTGAGAAATAGCCACCTCCGGACAAGTCTCAGTATAAATACTGGGGCTTTAAAAGTATTTATACTGGGACTTTATATAAACTTCAGTAAACTAACCAAATACTGGGACTTTGAACAAGTTTTGTTCAAAGCCCCAATATTTTGTTATGGGACTAGTCTGGGGTGTTTTTCCAACGCTAATGGAGCGTAAGTGTGCGCGCAAATTTTTGGCTATTTCGAACACAAAAAGGTATACCAAAAGAGTATACAGTATACCAAAAGGGTATACCTTGTTCAAAACAACAAAAACTGAAATATTTATTCGCTCGGATCCAAACCACAAAAGGGTATCACAGAAGAGTATACAGTATACCAAAAGGGTATACTAAAGGGTATACTGTGTTCAAAACAATAAAAAATGAAATATTTATTCGCTCGGCAGCATTGCGCACTTGGATCCAAACACAAGAGGGTATACCAGAAGATTATACAGTATACCCTAAGGGTATACTGTGTTCAAAATAGCAAAAACTGAAATATTTATTCTCGCTCGGTAGCATCGCGCACTTGGATCCAAACACAAAAAGGTATACCAGAAGATTATACGTGTTCAAAACAGCAAAAACTGGAATATTTATTCGCTTGGTAGCATCGCACACTTGGATCCAAACACAAAAGGGTATACTAGAAGAGTATACAGTATACCAAAAGGGTATACTTTGTTAAACACAAAAGGGTATACTAGAAGAGTATACAGTATACCAAAAGGGTATACTTTGTTCAAAAACAACAAAAACTAAAATATTTATTCGCTCGGTAGCATCACATACTTGGATCCAAACAGAAAAGGGTATACCAGAAGAGTATACAGTATACCAAAAGTTGTACTAACTTTACCTATGCTAGTGCTAATTGTTGGCAGCTATCATCATCCTTATCTTTTTTTTCCCCTCACTTTTAAATTTTTGACATGAACTATTTCTTTTTTATTTTAGCTACTGATTTATACTAACTTTAACTCAAGACAGGAGTACCATTTAACAAGTGATTCAAAGTACTCATACAAAATTATATCTAGTCCAAACACTAGAATTAAAAAAAATGAGGAACTTTCCCCAAATCTTATAACTCAAGTCGTGTTCGGTGATGCGACACTATTATTCACAAATTCGCCTCAAAATTTTCATCTAACTTTTTCAAATCTTCACCAACTGAACTCAGATTGTTAGCGCAACTTTTACACCACAATCCCAGCAAAGTGCAAATTGAATCAAACAAACACCAAATCAAAGAAACCCATTTGTGATTTGCGCTATTTTTCTTAAAATCTCAACAATGGCGCTTTAAAATATATTCACCAGACATTAAATCGCACACTCTAATCCAAACACAAAAAGGTATACCAAAAGAGTATACAATATATACCAAAAAGGTATACTTCATTAAACAATAATAAAAATTGAAATGTCTATGTGTTATGTAACATATCGCGCTTCGATCCGACATAACAAGGTATACCAAAAGGTATACTTTGTTCAAAACAACAAAAATTAAAATATTTATTTGCTCGATAACATCGCACAATTTGATCCAAACACAAAAGGGTATACCAAAAAGATTATATGTTATACAAAAAATGTATACTTTGTTTGAAACAATAAAAATCAAAACCTCCATTTGTTTGATAACGTATCACACTTTGATCTAAACATAAAAAGGTATACCAAAAAAGTGTACGACATACCAAAAAGATATATTTTGTTTAAATAATAAAAATTAAAATGTCCACATGTTCGATAGGAACTCACATATCAATCCAAACACAAAAAGACAATCCTAAAGAGTATGCGATATATACAAAAAAATATACTGTGTTTAAAACAACAAAAATCAAAATACTCAATTGTTCGATAGCATCTACACTTCAATCAAAAAATAAAAGGATATATTCAAGTAGGGCGGAGGGATATGATGTGACGGTGAGGATTTTCCTTTCTACTTGTTTGTAACAACATTATGTTTTGTAATATGAATAATTTTTTTTTTTATAATTAAGGTTTCAAAATTGTATATAGGTGTGGTTAAATCTTGTTTAATATGTACAAATAGCTTATAGTTGCATCTTTAAGAGACCTTGATTATTATTAGCATATATTTTTATATGCCTGGGTCTCATTGTGTTATAGAATTTAGCAAATGTCTCTCATTTAAATATTAAATTTTTTTTAAAAGGAATTACTTAGCCACGGTTGAACTATAATTAATATAAAAGTAGTAAAATATAAAATTAAATTAGCCACGGGACTTACGAGGCAAATAGTAGTTGGGTCTTGAAATCTACAGTTCGTTAGCCACGGTCATTAGCTACGGTTGTTCCCCGTGGCTAAAGCAGTCATTAGCTACGGGCCTATCGTGGCTAAATTCACTCGTTAGCCATGGTTTTTTAGCTACAGTTTAACCGTGGCTAAAAGCCAAACTTTTTATATTTATACTAAAATGGACATGGAGTGTAATGAAGTTTAAAATGGGTAGAAATATGTAATATTCTATAAAATATGGGCATATAGTGTAAAAATTTCTAAAAATTTGGGAAATTTTCAGAAATAGGCAGCCTACTACCCAAAATTACAAATAGGACGCCATTTTTTTTCATGCATAACACGCATCTCTAAAATTACAAATTTTAGCACTCCTTCATAAAAAATACCCTAGCTACCAAATCTCCCCCTCCCCTGCCACCGAGCCGCCAGAAGACACCTTCCTTCGCAAGTGGTGTCATTACTTTTTTGTATTTTACTCTATTTATGTTGTTGATTGCATCTATATCATTGCTTTGGACAAGTTTATACACACAAATCTCCCCCAAAAAATAAATTATACATGAATATACATATATAAATGCGTAGCAATAAGAGAAATACAAAAATATACACAAAAAAGTAAAAATTCATATAAACATCCTTAATATACAGATTTATTCACTCGCATATACATACTTATACAAATTTATATAATTTTATACACGTGTATAAACTTGTATAAACTTGCGGCAGGCTGCTGACTCGGGAAAAGGATGATATGTCGAGTAAGATACGAAAATATGGGTTATTTTTGGTAATTATTGTCTTTTGCTTGTCTTTTTGTATGAAAATATCTAAAAATTTGGTCCCGTAGCCTATTTGCGCCGCGCTAAATGAATAATAGCTAGCGGTGTAAAACTGTTTGAAGACTAGCCACCTCTGGATAAGTCCCAGTATAAAACTGGGACTTTGAACTAACTAGTTAAAAGTCTCAGTATAAAATGTTGGGATCACTTAAATACTAATCCCATTATAAAATACTGCGACTTTGAACATGTTAGTTTAAAGTCCCAGTACTGGGACTTTATATATAAAGCTCAAGGGTACTTATAAACATGAATCCTATTATAAAATAATGAGACTTTGAAATGTTAGTTCAAAGTCCAGTATAAAATACTGAGACTAGACTTTATAAATAAAGCTCCAGGGTACTATAAACATGAATTCCATTATAAAATAATGGGACTTTGAACATGTTAGTTCAAAGTTTCAGCATAAATATTGAGACCAATTTGGGGTGTTTGTCAATGCTAATGGAGTATCAGTGTGCGCGCAGAACTATTCCTCAATTAATTTTGAAATGATGGATAATCCTCACTTAATGCGTCCAAAAATGGCTACGCATCAAAATTCTCAGTGTGGGTTGATGTAGCTTTACACAAATAGGTAGAAGTGATGCCGATCATAAAGTTGTGAGCACTTTAAAGGCGATCTTTAAAAATTGAGCACTTTCTGTAATTACAAAAATATCACACACCTTTTAAATTTAATGAAACGGTAATTATAAAAATGTCACCATATCTTTTACATCTAATGAAGCCATAGTTATAAAAATTTCACTGTATTTTTACATTTAGTGAAGTCGTAATTACAAAAGTGTCATTGCTCCCATACAAAGGAGAAATCAAGGCCAATTCATGGGTATTTATTTATGTATTGAACCAAAAATTATGTCTATTTTGTGAATAAATAAGACCAAATCGTCATCTTCCTCATATATAAAAATAAAAAAGAAAACATAACATAAGGCAAATAATTGAAGTCAAATAATCATTACCTTTTATAATATAGGAACGTGTTATTTGGTGCCACTGACATGTATTTAGGACGAATTATCACTTACCACTGTAACTAAATTGAGTACGACCCTCCATGCCATAATTGACGAAAGTTATCCCAAAATAACAAACATAACCACCATTTATCTTATCTCCTTACTAAAGACACGTGTTTGGTTAATACACATCGTCCCTCCATCATATCTTCAACAAAAACAAGCTAAACAGTATTTTTGCCGGAAAATTAGAGTATATGAGAGTGAAGAACACAAGCTAAACGTGACGGTGAAAATGCGTTGCCAATTGGCTATGGCGAAGTTGGCCTGTTATTGGCAGTAGTAACGGTGGCGCTACTACTCTGGCTTTTCTCCTTCCCTGGTCCGGCGCTTTTGCCGGAAAATGGAGGCGGCGTTGAGAGAGAAAACGAAAATGAGGAAGAAACGTCGACGATGACTGAAAAAGTAGCTCTTGTGACTACCAAATGGACTAGTATCAGTCTCTCTCTCTCTCTCTCATAAATTCTAACACGGTCAGTTCTATTGCCTTCTCCCTGAGGTCAGGCATTTGGAAGCAAAAGGTTGAATATAAAGTGCCTACTTTTTCAATACCCTCGAAAAAGTGCTCAAAGAAAAAAAATTTGCTTGCAATTGTAGAAATTTCGCTCGACAATTTATTTTACATGTTCCATTAAGTCTTTACCCATGTTTTAAAACTTATTTGTAAGTGTAGTCATCCACTAACAAACTATTCCGGTACATAACTTCAAACCATGGTTTGAGATTCATACAACTTAATTTTTTTTTAAATGAGCCAAATTCAGACTAAAACTGTGAAGTTGGGTTCAACTTCATACCTTTTGGTTTGAAGTCGAGTATAAAAGGTAGAAAAAAATAACATATTTTAACTTTGGACCAAAGGGGCTGAAGGTAGCTTAACTTAGCTTGAGCTTCAACTTTAATAGGTTGAAGATAGGCAACGCGCTTGGTTCTACAAAGGTTCGCCTACAAGTGGTTTAGCCGTAACTTCTACCCAAAAGTGGCTATTTGTGCACTTCGCCATCAGGCAAAGTGCACGAATAGCCAGTTTTGCTAGTGGTCTTGAATTTGAGGCCACTTTTTTAGTAGTTTTACATGAGAGACCACTTTTTGGAACTTCAATTCTTGTGGGCTGGAGTTCAAACTTTGTGGGCTAAATTTCATGCCTAAGGTATAAAGTTCAATTTCAACCCGCAAGGGCTGAAATTTTAGGCATAGATGCGTAAACTTCAATCATTGTGGGATGAAGTTCAGCCCACAAAGATTGAAGTTCCAAAAAATGGCCTCTCATGCAAAACCAATAAAAAAATGGCCTCAAACATAAGACCAGTGGCAAAACTCGTCTCAGAGCAAAATTTTTACCTTGCAATAGGGGGAACTGCACAAATAGTCAGTTCTGCCACCATTGTTTAAAGAAAAATCAAAGTTTTTAAAATTTTAAATTTAGCCGCTTCTTCAGCTTGACAACTTTGTGTCTGAAGTTGGCCTCTATCAAAGGTTAACTTTGAATGAAGTTCAACTTCAATAGTCTAACTTCGAATCTTGGCAAGAAAGATAAGAAAGAAGTACGCCTTTATACCTCACATAGAAATCGAGATACAAGCCCGAAGACATAAGGAAAGAAATCTACATACATATGTATGTATGTATATATGTAGATTATTTAAGCTTCATGATTGGAGGAAGCAGGATAAGATGGGTAGAGATCACCATTAATTTTACGAGTGGTTGTTTGACTTGTGAACAAGTTATACTAGGATTATAATGTGTGAATAATAATAAAACATGGATTTTAATAGTAGTGCAATTATGAAAAAGATATACTTTTATCGATAAATATTTGATACTTTGAACGAAAAATCAAATGTACTAGGTATAACATAAAAAAATCTTTTATTTTACACTACCTATACTTGAATTTGTTTTTATTTCTAAATTTCTACCTCGGCCTTCTTAAGAACCTAGGGAGAAGAGCTTTAGCAATCGACAAAGATGTCAATTTATTGACATTATTCGAGATTAGTGATCTCGGGATTAATATCTCACATTGATGTGGTATAACAATAACAACAATAACAACAATATACTCAGTGTTATCCTATAAATGGGGGTTGGAGAGTGTGAGATGTATGCCGACTTTACCCCACCAAGGTGGAGAGACTATTTCTGATAGACCCTCGGCTAAAGGAAGGATATATTTTAAAACAAGTTTGTAAAGAAAAAAACATAAAAATACATGGTACACGAAACATTGACATAAAAATTATATATAACTGAGGTAAACAATAAACATCAAACACCAAAAACAATAAAGACGAAGAATAAGATAGAACTAATATATATTCCAAACACTCACACTAGTATGACATAAATTGATTATCTACTGTCAAACCATTTACCCTAATGCTCGACCTCCACACTCTCCTATCTAGGGTCATATCCTCGATGAACTGAAAATGAGTCATGTCATGCATGTCTAATCACCTCGTCCCAATATACCACAACAAATATATATAATCTCAAGACTACTGGCTATTAATTATTAGGCAGAATAGGCAAATTGACACTTGTACTTGTACAAGTTTCTATTCCCGGCCCTTAAACTTTACGAGTTTTCATTCAAGCACCTCAACTCAACCAAAATATATGTTTCAAACACCTCTGGCTTCACGTGATTCTCACTTGCCTTGACCTGGACGACACATCATTTCCACGTCAGACAAACCACTCCATGTCATCATCGCCATCTTATTTACTGTTTTCAGCACACATCTTCTTCTTTAAAAAAAAAAAGGAATTCACCATTCTAACAAATAAAGAGCCAACTTTCAAATTCCACCATATGCATATAACACCCCCAATGATTTTTATGACTCTTAGAATGGCAAAAATATAACACTAACTGTAATTCCTTTCGGTTAGAATTGAGGAAGCTAAAGCCTAGAGATCTTCAAGATCTAAAAATATAGGAAGGAAAGAAGTCGCGTCAGTATAATCCCCATTTTTTCAATCCAAATTTCATAAAAAGTTTCCCAAATCCACTAGCAGTTTCAACCATTAGGCTCCAAATTATAGAAGTAAGGAGAAAGGTGAGGCAGAGGTGCTGAAAAAGATGGGTCGCCATGTCCGAAAAGTCGACCCTTTTCTCCTCAATTAAAATGCGGACGAATTCGGAATTACCTCTTAATTTTTGGTGAGTGTGGCGATACGAGGGAATTTTTGGTGGAATAATGAGGAATTTGAGGTGGATTTATGGTGCCCATGGATTGATGTTGAAGGTGAAGGAGCAAACGATGCTGATTTTTTATCTCAAAGGTTTTGGTTATAGTAGTATGGTGAAAGATAAGGATGAAGTGGGGTGATGGAGGTGGTGGCGGACTGGTTGTGGTTGTGGAAGAGAGGCAGCGGCAGAGGGTGTTGAAAATGGAATGGGTTGAGGGTCGAAGATAGGATTAAGAAAACGGGTCGTTTTTCCAATTTTTGGTTTTCTTAATTATTCTTTTACTTAGCTTCTAATTTTTTATTTTTTTTGAACTAAAAAAACACAACCCACGCTCTTCATACGCGTGGTATACACCTTATTTGTCCGGTTCAATCATTAAAATGCCACATAAGCTAGGTCAATGGTCAGAAGTGTTTAGAATAAGTGTTTTAAGCATGTTCAGGTGTTTGGATGAAAACTCGTAGAGTTTGGGGGCCGGGAATAGAAACTTGTGCAAGTATAAGTGTCAATTTGCCTATTCTACCTAATTATTAAACATTCAATCTTAATATTGGATAAAAGAATCTTACATTTTATCCCGAAAGTATTACCTTTATCCCCCTTCGACCTAACGGCCCTTGTATTATAGTGTCTTCATTACTTTTTATCTACCTTTGTTCTTCTTGGCAGTAGGATCATGCTTACGTGAGAATGAAATGCTTTGTAAATATAAAAGGGTACTTAGAATTTTTATCTTTTAATACACATGCACAATGATACCGAAGTATCATATTTTCGTCCACTTTCAACAGCTTGAGAAGTGGATTCCTTCCGTTTTCTTCTCATCATTAATTATTATGACTAAATATGTAACAACTAAACTATCATTACATATCTACTACATGCCTTAAGCTAGTCATTGAAGATCATTCGATCCAAAAATTTAATCACGAAATAGTAACTTAAGATCTTTCTAAATCCTTTTTAATGCCTTTATACATACTCAAAATGACATATTGTAAATCTTTGATACTTTCACATGATTTATAAAATATGGTAGAGTGAAGGGCCTGCCTCGATTTTTTTATCAAGATACACTTAAACTCACTAAAGTTTCAAATATACATCATTCTTGATTTACAGCTTTATGCCACTATGTGTTAGCCTATTGAATTATGATTGTCTCTCAAGAATTACAAGAGAAACTTGGTTCCCCAATTCCTCAACAAATTAAACTTGTGTCAAGAAATCTTAATTATCACATGAAGTCATGTTCTAATTATAAGAAAATGAGATTTGGGTTTATTTCAACCGTAAAAGTTAGTTCAATGTGTGAAAATATCCAAGCACATAAAAAATATGATACCTTCCTTTCATTGTGGGAACTAACCCCGACCACGCATGCTCAGGAGTATATCAAAATGAATTGGGTTGAGCCTGATTTTAATGTCATGATTAAGAAAATGAACTTGAATATAAATCAACCTAAACATACAGTTAGCTCAAAATGTGAGGTATTGGCAATAACCAATTAAGTAAGAAAATGATATCCTTCCCTTCCGGACGTGGAATTCAACATGTACGTATTTATAACTAATCAATATCATGTACGTGAATATTTGGAATAGGTATTTGCATTTACATGGAAGATTACTATACTTGTACTATAACTTAAATTCTACCAGAAATAATTAAACAAGAAGAGATCAGGCTATCCTCCTCCTCTCTTTGGGGTTTCTCTTTTTAATAGTAAAAGAATTGAATCGCTCTTTCTTTGTTATCTTGGGGCATTGTTTATTATTCTTGAGAATGAAGTGGGAGTACAACTAAGCAAAGAATCAAAACACATGGGTCACGCGTGGTTTTGTGGGTTCTCCTGTCTTCAAATCTTATAAACCTAAGTTTTGTATTTTCTTGCATATGTGTATATCATTCTTCTCCACATCACCCCACTTGCTCCCCTCATCATCTAATAATACTCCTCTCTTTCCTTTCTCCTTTGATTTCTTTGATCCAAAGGAATAAAATAATACACTGCAATTTACTCTATATATGATAAAGAATCAAGCACTCTTTCTTTCTAGCTAAGTCATTTTTTAAACTGAATTTATAGTAAAAACTAAATTTAATCCTTCGTAGTCATACCATGGGTCACTAAATTAACGAAAGAACTCTTCTCGTCCAAAATCAAAACTAACAAAAATTATTTGTCCTGCTCGAGCCAATAAGGAGGAGAAGCTAAGAGAGTGAGGACTGATGACTGACGATCCCTCAGTTTTATTCGTTTTGTTTGGTTATAAAGTTTTACAAAGTCAAAATTAACTCTTCTGAACAAAAATAGAGCATAACGTGTCCAAAGAAATGTGGTTTGTAACTTTATTAACTTCAAACTTTTAACCAATATGTTTAAGTTCTTTGAGTCTCAAATGTTGTCAGTGAAACCATCACTAATGTTAGCTAGCTAGTGGCCCCTTTCTTTAGGTTTTATAACCAATCACATGGGAAGTGCATCATATACATAATAATAGCTGCTAAGCTCATAATACTTAGAAGTTAAAAGCAACTTAAAACAATTTTCATTTAATCGTGTTCTGTACTATATCATTTCTCTGCATTCGATAACTCTTTTTTGGGAAGAGGGTGTTAATACTACGGGGGGTGGCAAGTGACATGAAAATCATGGAGAATTATAGATATATGCTAGTAAACAGTCCATCAAATTCGATCACATATTTTTAAATATTGCGATGTCAAGTACATACATCCGATTTTTTAAATGTTCTCCTCGTGCTTGGATAGAGAATGATCACCATTGAGAAGATCTTCGTTCCATTCTTAAATTTCATCAATGGTGTCTCATCATAAGATCATCTAGAGAAATGTTCCTGAATCTAGTTAATGCGACATGACAACATTGCCCCATATTTACTTTTACCTTAGTGTAAAGAACATATTCATTACCAAAAGAGGATGCATTCCACTGGAACACTTGTCGAATTGAATATATTTAGTTTCGAGTCAATAATCAAATTATTCTTTTTACTCATACATAAGGACCAAATCATGACTAAATTTCAAATTAGCCTTTAACTTTCTCTACTGCATCGTCTAGCAACAATACAACGCGTAAAAGCATTATGATTCTATCTAGTAACTTATAGATTTAGGAATTTTATCACCTAGTTCATCATTATTTACAAATATTATTAAGTCATTGATGAGATAGCATTATCAAAGATAACATTTATAACGTAATTATATAAAAGCTAGCTAGTGATGAGTTAGAAGTAGATTGTCATTATCACAGAAAGTTGCGTACCACTTCTCATAGATTTTCATGACAAGCTTGACGAAAACTAGTCATAAAGATAAACTTCCAAGTGTAGGTGGACATGACAAAGGGAGGCAATGCACTTTAAAGATTTTGTTCACTGTCTATTCTTTATCACTTGATTGGGTACTCTCAGCTTTCCCTGATAGAGTGCTATCAAGTGTGTTATCAAGTACTCTTTTGATACATTTTGTATGTCAATATTTTATCGAATTCATAACATAAAAAGTAGCACTATTGCATAAAGTTCTCATTTATAAAATTTATATGTCGTCTTATATATGTGTTCGCCATGATATTTCTATGACTTTAAAAGTTTTCATACATATAAAGTGATATTCTATTTAAAACAGACTAATACGTTAGAATATTACACAAAATAAACTAAACGATGAGAGTTTTTTTTTTTTTCCTCAATTCACGAATTCTTCCTCCAATATAGCACTAAACATATATAGTATGTTTTCTTCAAATATTAGTGAGCCGGTGGTTACCCTTGTCTAGAAGCATCTTCTATACTCATATGATTAACCAATTGTCAGTTTCTCACCTTATGTTGAATTAAGCTAACAAAAATGTGTTCGTTTTCGGGTGTTCTATCTCAAAGAGAGGTGCAATATTATTAACCATTGATAATTAGTTGTAAAATGGACTAACTATTTAGGTATACCCTGAAATCGTCATGTTTAATTTTTGTGACTTGTTTAAACCTATTTGGTCTAGAGACTAGAGTGTGTCGTTATTTCTTAGTATGCAAGTTTCTCAGCATCTCTATCACATATATTAGAAGAAATAAATCCAACCTCATAATTGATTAGTTTCACTTATCTCACTTGGAATTTTGTGTTGATAACACGTTATATCATAAGTTAAACTTAGCTCCCTCCATCTTAGAAGTAGGTCGCTCTTCCTCTAACTTAACTAATGATAAAACATTTCCTCCTAAAAAAATAACTTTGCTCTACAATTCTAGATCATTAATTATTTCGGACGAATATTTCGCCATATAATCAATAGGATCTAACAAGATTTAAGTTCATATTAATTTTATGGAACTACTTTTGTCTACTATTTGAATATTTCTATAGGGTTGGAGATCTAATCCATAAAGGGTGACAGTTCGCAGATTATCTAATTAAGGTCATCAATTGATGGGTAGGGCAACTCTTGTATTGGGACTATCCTAATTATGCCTTAATGGCAAGTGTTTGGTCTCCGTATGGTTGAAAGGGCCAAGTCTATAGGTCATATGTAACTCAACTATCCTCAATTATAAGTGGTACACTAACACATAATCTCTTTAATTACCTAATCTTCAGTGTACAGCTTAAGAGGCTTTGTAAGAAACTGAAGGATTATACATAATCCAAGAACATACAATTACCCAGGGTCTAATCGTATTTGTTTCACTAGTCAACAATACAATCACATGTAATGAACACACGAATTGTAAAGATTTAGCCACAGTCTAAGTCGTACCTGGTTACAGAGTTTGTTCCAATTCGTAGAAGACCATTCTTCTTAGAATCTTCCATTGAAGTTCTTCAACACATGAAGGAGAGAGTTTTGTTTTTCTGTTGTAGGAAGAAAGAAGCGTTTCTTTCAAAGGAGAAGGAGGAAGGATTGATCTGTTAAGTTTCTTCTAATAGAAACTTATTTATAGTCCTGAAAGGATACAACCTTTCAGGAAAATCCCAATAGTCATGTCCTTTTCCTTATAATATTATAATATATATAGCTAATTATATATATTAACATATTTGGACGTGGATCGGGGTTGACCCATATGGGTGCCCTGAATTCAATTTCCAACATCTCCCACTCACACATAGTGGGTCAACTCTCATTCCTATTCTGTAACTTTCATACTTAACGACTAGACCGTGTGACCAGTGCATACTTCGAGAGCTCAGTTGCTATACATCTGTTAGGAATATATAGCATCTCGATTAACGGAACCTTGGAGTAGATTGCAGTATGCAGTACCCTAGATCATTTATCACATTCACATCTCTCTCAATCTCTTTGTATTATTTTGAGTTCATCATTATGTTCTTGTAGCAAAGACAAACATAATGGGTTAACCAATGAACACAATTAATGTGATAATACTCATTGATGATCTTCCTCATCTCAAGAATCTCTTAATCTCAATCTGACTTGCTTTTCTAGAAATGTCCCGCCGGACCGAATCATTCATGATCTCTTGGCAACACCCTAAGATAGCAAACACCAAATTGAATCTCGAGAAACTGGTCAAAGTCATGAGGGTACAAAGAAAGAAAATTACTTATAATTTTCAGGGCTTCACACGATAAAACAAGTAGAGATTAAACTTGTATCACCCATAGGTCACTTTATGCATACGTGGTATGAATCACGTATCACAGTATTGACTCCTTTCCCGTGGAGCGTATGTCTTTCACAAATTAAATACTGTGCAGATGATAGTCAGACAACCTATGTCAAACTTTGAGTTCACAAATCTACTCATACATTTTATCCTTCAGAACTCACATCTAGCATTAAGACAGACTCATTTAATCAAATATGATTAACCAAAAAACAAGCGACATTCTTATTATAAACTTCAAGCTCTCTATTATTATCACTTCTGATAATAATAAGTTTATAATTGTCTCATCCCTATTAGCCACCTAGACAATAGAGGCGATTGCCTGTGTGAAAAAGGCCAATCTTTTTGTCTGTCCGACATACTTCAAATTTATGTACTAAACATAAAAACATTCTATGTATATGAACCAACAACTAGCAATTTAGGCTTCAACTACATTAACTTCAATAATGCAGTTTAATGTGAACATGCTTGGAAAAATTAAGATATAAATACATCGACATCTACGTAAACCCAATGACCTTACATATCATTCATAAGCACCAAATGCTATGGGTTTCATTATTGGATCTACTATTGTATAATGCGTCGAGATGTATTTCATGTTCACTTTTCTATGTACAACTATGTCTCTAAGGAAATTATACTTATATCAATATGGTTTGTCTTCTAATAATACTTGGGACTTTTGTGTAAGCTATTGAGACTTGAATATCAACACTTGATTGTCACTAATTCAATAACACTATCAAACACACCCAAATTTATCGTAAAGACGTTTAAGCCAAACAGCTCTGCACAGTTGCTGAAAGTGCTAGAAATTCAGTTTACTTTATAAATAAGGCTAATGATTGTTTCTTGCTACACAAACAATATATGCATCGCTATTGTTTAGCAAAGAAGGACATACTCATATTTAGATATTCTCTCATCTAAACTTCCTTCTCAATCATCATAAATATAGCCTTTTAATTGCCGATCATTTCCTTGACAACACAAGGAATAAACAACTGTGCGTTTGAGATACCTTTGTATCCTTTTAACTGCTTTGCAGTATTCTGTTTACAAGTCAGATTGATATCCCATAGCTGAATAATAGATTTCAGCCATCATGAGCCAAATCATATACCTATGGGTTCATGAGGATACATCCTCCCACTTAACCCTTCAAGCTCTAGAAATAGGAGTATTAACGGATTTGCACTATTGCATAATATTTTTCTGAAAGAGACAACAATCTCTTCAAACGATCACTTGAAATCCGAACTTCAAGAATTCATCCATATCTTTTTCTACATTCAGTAAGTCGTTCTCATTTACTGAGAACCCATTCCCAATGGCGCTATAACCCATAAGTAGATCAACCAATTCCAACTCTTGGTTTGGTTTCACTAACTCCATTTCATGTTCCATTGTTCTAGATACTCATCCTTAGCAGGGTATTTAAGAGCCTTATTTTATCTTTCGTTGCTCTTATTCATCTTGTGGAGTAACTATATATGCTTCCCCTTCGATCTCAAATCGACAATAGGAAATACGTAGACGACTCATTTGTCGAGGTTGAGATTGATAGATTGATTTATCAATGGATAGTTACTCCCACTGGGACCAGCAATATAAATGAATTCTTTTAGTCATCTTGGTGCTAATTGAAACATATCCATTATCACCAAAGTAACTCTTACTCAAATCCATTTGACTGTCATTAGCGGAAGCAATTTGGTCCACGGTTTCATGAAGAGACAAGTCTGACCTATCTCACCCTACTTAGGATAAGACATTCTCTAAGAATATAACATCATGTGATCCAAATTTAGTTACAGTGCCACTATTGTATCGTTCACTTATGAACATATAAATCTTGGACTAAAATAGTATCACAAATTGATACATGTCCTTCCCCTTGGAACTAGTTTTCTATGTGGGAAAATAATAGAATATACAGTAGCAGCACAAATCCAATAGTAGAAAAGAATTGGATTTTCATCTATCCATAACTTATATGGAATATAAGTAACTGACTTAAAATAATTTTATAATTTGGATCACATATGTCATAATGTACTAGCTACAATGGAATGTAATGTCACTTTCAAGAAACGTCACAGACATATCTAGAGTGTCAAGAGCCTCTTGCTCTTTTTAGGACATACTGGATTTTATTGTCACCTTTAACACTTTTGTTAAGTTCAAGACAATATTTTCGTAGCAGTTGACATATTGAAATAAACTAGTATAAGCTTATTGAGACAACTATGTACTTTCTTAAGGCCTAAAACTTCATATACATATCATTCCTTAAAATAATTAACTATGTCAATAATTTATTTCACATTAGATTTAGAATCGAAAGTTCACTATGTTCCCCATCATCATCCAAATTCTAATATTCGATAAATCTAACATAATCGATTATTAAAGGAACACTTGTCTTAAACTACTTAAAACTCAGGACTAAACAAGCACAGATTCTACAACACATATAGAAATATTTCAACAAGAAATAATGGCATAAAATCGTTGATCTAATATTCACAAGTGTACACATACTCTTATGAAAAAATGTGATGTCACATAAACAACATACAAATTAAGTGCACATTGACATATTTTCGTAACATATACATCAAATATAGACCACCAGAAATATTGTATGCATAGATTTTCCGTATACATGCAGATATGCATATTTTAAAAAAAAATAGTGTAAAAAGTCTTACTAAAAAACTTTTTACAAATACATTTCAGAGCTTCAGTTATCCAGATTAAACAATCATGAATACATAAGTTATAAAGAAGTGTTACTTATCCTTGAGATGAACTTGCTCATCTTCATGTATTTACGGGCAACTTCTTGTCCATTTACTGCATTTATGGATATATTTTTTTCCCAATGATCCAATAGACCAACACATGGTCTAGCAAATCCTTTCATTATTGGTTTAAAAAAAATGAAAAACACATGTTTCAATATCCAAGACATATCAATTATGGCATTTTAAAATCTTTTGGCTCATTATCATTATCAACTTTGGAGAGTATCTATTTTGCTAGAATGAACCAGAAGACGTTCTTCTGTGTACTCCTTGTAACATATAGAGGAGAAGTTTTGATTTGCCAAAAATAATATTAAGTGTCATTCTGAGAATACATAAAAGTATCCTGTATCCAATGCATCACTATCTTTGGCTTCAGACGAAATGTCCCAAAAAAACACAAGAGTCATCTCGTAACGCAGTACTATGCCTATGCAATTTTCATGAGGAAGATCGAACAAAAAAAATAAGAATCAACCTAATAACTATGACCCTTAGCGTTTTGTCAAGCTCTTGAGTTCTTGATCATAGAAACATGCTTATTTCACTCCCCGTAAACATATTAATGGCATTACTATTGCTATTTCCATGGTCCTCAATATATTTCTTGTAACATATACAAGACAAAAAAAATGGATCAAACATATTAGGAAATTCCCACACCTCAATGGAATGGCTACTGGTTACATTAAACCAGGGTGCAAAATAGTGATCTCGTTCACCGTGTAATCTTATACTGAAAAAAAATAGTAACCAACTGGCCAATTTTTCTAATTCTGAAAATTAAGTATTTGAAAAATATAAGAAGTGCCAAAATGGTGGACTGATTACCGTCTTTGCTTTTGAACACAATGGAAAATTCCTATTAATGCTTTCTCTATTCATTGTCAGAGAGTTGCACTAACCCAAAAAATTCATAAATTAGGACTAAAAGATTCTTTCCAAGCAAAGACTGTAGGCGTCAAAAAAACAGTTGCATATATTAGGCGACTATATATGCAAGACCCCGGAATATTTTTTACAACAACAGTAAATAGAGTACTTCATATGAAAATATTTTTCAAATAAAAGGACTAAGACTAGGAAACAAATAACCTGGCTCTGATACCAATGAAGGATTATACATAATCCAAGAACATACAATTACCCAGGGTCTAACCGTATTTGTTTCACTAGTCAACAATACAATCACATGTAATGAACACACGAATTGTAAAGATTTAGCCACAGTCTAAGTCGTACCTGGTTACAGAGTTTGTTCCAATTCGTAGAAGACCATTCTTCTTAGAATCTTCCATTGAAGTTCTTCAACACATGAAGGAGAGAGTTTTGTTTTTCTGTTGTAGGAAGAAAGAAGCTTTCTTTCAAAGGAGAAGGAGGAAGGATTGATCTGTTAAGTTTCTTCTAATAGAAACTTATTTATAGTCCTGAAAGGATACAACCTTTCAGGAAAATCCCAATAGTCATGTTGTTAGAAACTTATTTATAGTCCTGAAAGGATACAACCTTTCAGGAAAATCCCAATAGTCATGTTATTTTCCTTATAATATTATAATATATATAGCTAATTATATATATTAACATATTTGGACGTGGATCGGGGTTGACCCATATGGGTGCCCTGAATTCAATTTCCAACAGAAACTAACGTCTATCTTTTACAAAGAGTTTAACTTTTGTATGTTATCCGTATAAATCTATTTTTACAATATCAAGTCTTCATAAAGATAAAAGTGAATTGATAACCTGAAAATAAGGCAACAATACAAGGACGACATACTTTTTACGTTACCAATATATAATTTAATTCAAAGTATATGAGTATACCGACTATATATGTCCTTTTGAGCAAAAAGAAGGATAAAGAAAAGAAGCACTTCGTACTTAATTTCTCTCCACCATGCATGGACCTCGGACTTGTCCCTTTCTCTGATGTTAATAAGGGGGAAATTCTAGACACACCTAATAGAGGTACTAGTCACTATCTAGGATATTCAAGAATTCTTAATCCTTAAAGGTCATATCTCATATTTGTAGATATGATATTTATTTTTCCCATTTCCCTAGTGGATGAACCTAAAATCAAGACTAGTTTGCAAGCATGCTAAGAAAAGATCCCACAAAAGGCAAAATATCGAATCTGTGAAATTTTCTTCACGATGAATATTTTTTGATTGTGATAGACATTTTGAAGAAACGTAACGCGTAATCCCTTCGTGGTGCTCTTTCTTTGCTTGAGCAGGGATTTTTCAGACTGTGATTTCCCACCATTTATTTATAAAATTGCTTCAAAACAAGAGTAAATTTTGTACGTAAGAACTGGGTGAGGGACCAAAAAAGGAAAAAAGCTTTGCATATTTTGATATAGTGCAAAATAATATTCTTGATACTATTGTGAATTAAAAGCTGCAAAGTAAATAAAACAGAGATACTATAGAGAAGCTGATATCTTATTTCACTTTAAACTGAATTACAAATTTACATTTCAAATGCCATATTTATAGGAATAACTAGAACCCATAACGGTTATCTTACAAAACGGTTATCAACCCATAACGGTTATCCCATAACGGTTATCTCATAACATGAACATCCACTTCATATGTACCACAATAATGGACATCCACTATTCAGTAGATTCATAACACTCCCCCTTGGATGTCCATTAATAGATAATGTGCCCTGCTAAAACCTTACTAGGAAAAACCCAGTGGGAGAAAAGCCCAGTGAAGGAAAAACAGTACACACATCTTATAATATGCATTACCAGTTGCCTCATTAAAAACCTTACCAGGAAAACCCAGTGGAAAAAAACCATGGTTAAGGGAAAAAGAGTACAACACGTATTTTACTCCCCCTAATGAAAACTTCGATCAAGGTGCCTCAGTTTTCTCATCCAATCTTGTATACCATTTTCTCAAAATTTGCAGGCAGTAAAGATTTGGTGAAAAATCTGCCAGATTATCACTTGAACCTATTTGTTGCACGTCAATTTCACCATTCTTTTGGAGATCATGTGTGAAGAAAAACTTTGGTGAAATGTGCTTTGTTCTATCTCCTTTTATAAATCCTTCTTTCAATTGGTTTATGCATGAAGTATTGTCTTCATATAAGATCATGGGTATTTTGGTATCACACTTCAGACTACATATTTCTCGAATGAAATGTATCACTGATCTTAACCATACGCATTCCCTACTTGCTTCATCAATAGCTATTAACTTAGCATGACTCGGAGAAGTAGCAACTATTGATTGTTTTGTAGAGCGCCATGATATGACAGTACCTCCACATGTAAAGAGGTAACCAGTTTGAGATCGAGCTCTATGTGGGTCAGATAAATACCCTGCATCTGCATAACCAACAAGATCTGCACCATATTTGTTAGAAAAAAACAAACCCATATCAACAGATCCTTTTAGATATCTCAATACTTGTTTGATACCTTTCCAATGTCGCTGTGTAGGAGCAGAACTAAATCTTGCTAATACATTAACAGAAAATGCTATATCAGGTCTTGTAGAATTAGCAAAATACATAAGTGCACCAATTGCACTTAGATATGGTACTTCAGGACCAAGGAGTTCCTCATCATCTTCTTGAGGGCGGAACAGATCTTTATCCACTTCAAGGGATCAGACAATCATTGGAGTACTTAATGGATGTGATTTATCTATGTAAAAGTGTTTCAAGACCTTTTCTGTATAGGTAGATTGATGAATAAAGATTCCGTCTACTAAATGCTCAATTTGTAGACCATGACAAAGTTTTGTCTTTCCGAGATCTTTCATCTCAAATTCTCTCTTTAAATAATCAATTGCCTTTTGGAGCTCTTCTGGAGTTCCAATGAGATTTATGTCATCAACATAAACAGCAAGTATAACAAACTGTGATGTTGTTTTCTTTATGAAAATACATGGACAAATTACATCGTTTATATAACCTTCCTTCATCAAGTAATCACTAAGGCGACTGTACCACATGCGCCCTGATTGTTTTAAACCGTACAAAGATCTTTGTAATTTGATTGAGTACATTTCCCGAGACTTTGAATATGCTTCAGGCATTTTAAATCCTTTAGGGATTTTCATATAAATTTCATTATCAAGTGAGCCATATAGGTATGCTGTAACTACATCCATCAGGTGTATTTCAAGTTTTTCATGTACAGCCAAACTGATGAAATATCGAAATGTTATCCCATCCATAATAGGTGAATATGTTTCTTCATAATCGACACCAGGTCTTTGTGAGAATCCTTGTGCAACAAGGCGTGCTTTATATCTTATGATTTCACCTTTCTCATTACGTTTACGCACAAAGACCCATTTAAAGCCAACTGATTTTACACCATTAGGTGTATGGGCTACAGGTCCAAAAACATCACGTTTGGCAAGTGAGCTCAATTCTGTTTGCATTGCCTCTTGCCATTTTGGCCAATCATTTCTTTGTCGAAATTGTTGAATAGATTGAGATTCAAAATCCTCATTATCTTGCATAATATTAAGTGCAACATTAGATGCAAAAACATTATCCACCTCTATTTCCGATCGATTCAAATTTATTCCATCACCAGTGGAATTTATTAAATGTTCCTCACTCACTTGAGCCTCAGGTTCATTGATTTCTTCAGGAAATTCAGGATTAATAAGATCTTGGTTCTCTTCAAGAGATTCTTTTATAGTGTCATCCTGATCATTTGTTATTTTTGTTTTTCTAGGATTTCGATCGTTGGAACCCAATGGTCTACCACGCTTCAGGCGCGTTTTAGTTTCACTGGCTATGACACTACTAGATGGTCCTGCTGGGATATCCATCTGAATTGGTACATTCTCTGCAGGGATATGTGATTTAGTAATCCTTTTCAAATCAGTAAATGCATCAGGCATTTGATTTGCTATATTTTGCAAATGAACGATCTTCTGGATCTCTTGTTCACATATGGGGGCACGTGGATCAAAGTGAGATAATGATGGAACTTTCCACACAATTTCTCTATTTATTTCCTTTTTCTCTCCCTCTTATTGTGGGAAAATTATCTCATCAAATCGACAATCTACAAATCGAGCAGTGAATAAATCTCCCGTCAATGGATCAAGATACCGAATAATAGAGGGTGACATAGACCCAAAATATATTCCCAGCCTTCTTTGGGGTCCCATCTTAGTGCGTTGTGGTGGTGCTACTGGCACATATACAACACATCCAAATATTCGTAGATGAGAAATATTCGGTTCATGGCCAAAAACTAATTATGACGGGGAGAATTCATGATAATTTGTCGGTCTGAGACGAACAAGTGATGCTGCATGTAAAATAGCATGACCCCAAGCAGTCGTGGGCAATTTTGTTTTCATAAGTAGCGGTCTTGCTATCAATTGCAGTCGTTCAATAAATGACTCTACAAGGCCATTTTGAGTATGAACATAAGCTACAAGATGTTCAACTTTTATTCCGACTGATAAACAATAATCATTAAAAGCTTGGGATGAAAATTCTGCAGCATTATCAAGGCGAATAGCTTTAATAGGATTATCTGGGAATTCTTAATCGAATTATTTGTGCCAATAATTTCGCAAACGCAGGTTGCGAGATGATAATAGGCACACATGAGACCATCTTGAAGACGCATCAATTAGTGCGTTTGCGAGATGATAATAGGCACACATGAGACCATCTTGAAGATGCATCAATTAGGACCATAAAGTATCTAAATAATCCACAAGGTGGATGAATAGGTCCACATATATCCCCATGGATACGTTCTAAAAACGTATGGGACTCAATCCCAACCTTTGTTGGTGATGGTCTAGTGATTAACTTGCCCTGATAACAAGCAGTACAAGAAAATTCATCACTTTTAAGAATCTTCAGGTTCTTAAGTGAATGTCCATTTGAATTTTCAATGATTCGCCTCATCATTATTGATCCAGGATGACCCAAACGGTCATGCCAAAGCACACAATTATTTAAATTAGTAAACTTCTGGTTTACGACAGAGTGTGCTTCAACTGTACCAATATTTGTATAGTATAAGCCAGAGGATAAAGTTGGTAACTTTTCTAAAATATATTTCTGGCCAGAGACATTCTTTGTAATACAAAGATATTCATCATTCAATTCATTTATTGTCTCAACATGATATCCATTTCGGCGGATATCTTTAAAACTTAACAAGTTTCTTCTGGACTTGGAAGAGAACAATGCATCATCAATAATAAGTTTTGTTCCCTTAGACAGAAATATAGTGGCTCTTCCGGAGCCTTCGATTAAATTAGTATTACCAGAAATAGTAGAAATATTTGTCTTTCTCATTATTAAGTGTGAAAAATATTTCCGATCTTTGAATATGGCATGTGTTGTTCCACTATCAATTACATAAATATCTTCAGAATTGATCTTTGATCCAAATAAAGTTTGAGGGATATCCATGTATTCTTCAAAATAAAATGACATAGATAAAAATAAACATCATATAATACATGTTTTATTATCAAGAACAAAGTTTAACCGGTACTTTATGTACATTACTATAATAATATTAAACATATCATCTTTGGCTACAGATCCATAACCAATTAGATGATCTATTTGTCCTTCAGGGATCTCAAAGAAATCTGCTACGTCCAAATGCGTGAAGTCAACATTATCCTCAGATATAAAGTTGGCTTCAACATTATTTTCTTTCTTTTTCAGAGATGCTTGATAGAGATCAACTAGGTACTTTGGCGTACGATAGGTACGTAACCAGTGTCCTTTTGCTCTACAACGGTAGCAACCATTCTCTGAATTTTTCGTTTGCACCGCTTCATGCTTTTTATCCTTCCTTTTCCACTGCTGGTGGGGAAGAGATTTTGGTGTATAATGATTATCATGATAAGAGTTTCTTCCTCGGCCACGACCATGACCATGACCACGACTGGGGCCATGCCATTTTCCACGCTTTTGATGAAAATTCATCTCATTCGCTTCTGGGAATGGAGCAGAACCAGTGGGTCGACTTTCATAATTTTTCGTTAATAATCCGTTATGTTGTTCAGCAACAAGCAGATGTGAAATTAACTCAGAATATTTACAAAATTTCATCTCTCGAAATTGCTGCTGCAGGAGCACATTCAAGGCATGAAAAGTGGAGAATATTTTCTCAAGCATGTCACTATCAGTGATATTTTCTCCACATAATTTTAACTGAGAAATAATTCTAAACATAGCAGAATTATACTCACTTATGGTTTTAATCTTGTAGCCTTAGATGGATCCAGTCATAACGTGCTTGTAGATGTACGACCATCTTCAGGTGATCATATCTATCTTTCAAGCTATTCCACAACATGAGTGGATCCTTAACCATGAGATATTCCATCTTTAAACTTTCATCAAGATGATGACGTAGGAATATCATTGCTTTAGCACGATTTTGATTAGATGCTTGATTATTATTCTTGATGGTGTCTCCAAGACCCATCGCATCCAAATGGATTTCAGAATCTAAAACCCATGAAAGATAACTTTTGCCCGATATATCAAGGGCAGTAAATTCAATCTTAGAAATATTAGCCGTATGTATTGAAAGTAAGTCATTACCTTATACCTTTTCCAAGTAGAGCCTCGTGCTGATAACGTATTGTGAATTAAAAGCTGCAAAGTAAATAAAACAGAGATACTATAGAGAGAAACTGATATCTTATTTTACTTCAAACTGAATTACAAATTTACATTTCAAATGCCCTATTTATAGGCATAACTAGAACCCATAACAGTTAATTTACAAAACGGTTATCAACCCTTAATGGTTATCCCATAACGGTTATCTCATAACATGAACACCCACTTCATATGTACCATAATAATGGACATCCACTATTCAGTAGATTCATAATAGATACTCTTTTGTGGAGGTTCTTATTTTACTGAGAAGTTTTAGTCAGCATGAATGGTTTGTCATTAATGTAAAAAAAAAAATTAACAATATGATTTATTTTTACCCTTCAGTTGCTTCCTCTAGCATGTAATGAACACCATTTTCACTCTCCCATCCTTAACTAAGCTACTATCACAAAATTGAAGTATCAGCATATGTGTAGCACCCGTTAATCGTCTACTTTACAAAATACAAGGAAGAAATTCAAGAATTATATATTTATTTCAAAAAATATACTTAATTCATGCAAATGGAGCTTGAAATATAGTAAAACTCTAGCCACAACTTTAAATAAGACAAAGTGCAATTATAGCCATTGCGAACTTAATAAGGAGCCATTGTTCTAAAGTTTAACAGAAAAACTGAACCGTAGGACACGATATCCTAATGTTTTAAACAACTTGAACTAAGGACACAATGTCCTAAAGTACTGAACTTCAAAATAGAGCTTTCTGAAGTTTGAGAAAGCCGAGAAGAAGGCAAATCTCTGCTCATTTTTAAGTTGTGAAAAATGTAAATGCATTGCAAAAGCAGGTTAAATCATAAACAACAGACCTAGGAGTGGCTCTGTGGTTTCATTTCCACTACAAGTTAGAGCACATGTGTATAGGGGTGTCAATGGTCTGTTCGGTCAGTTATTTTACGAAATTTATATTATATAATTTTTTCGGTCATTCTATTGTATATAACTAAAATAAGTTGCTTCAAAATTGATATTCAATGAGAAATTGTAGCCTTTATGCATTGATTAAGTTATTATCATAGCATTATTAAGCTTTTTGCTTCCGATTAACTGTGTAGGAATGCATTTGGAGAAAATTTAGTGATTTGGAGCTAAAAATGAGAGTAAATGGAGCTTTGAAGTCGGAGTAGAAGCCCGAGACCTGACCGGAAATCAAAGCAAGGATGTAACTGAGAAAATAAGTTGACAAGAAGTAAAAAAAGTCTACCACGCCGCGTCGGGCATCGCATGGCGCGCCTCGGTAGGGTCAATATTCATAGAGTTATAAAATTATGCGGGCACAGGCAATTGCCTTGTAGGTTGTGCGTTGAGCGTCACATGGCGCGATGCGATAGGCTAAAAATCCTTCTATTTTGACTTCAGATGTATGTTGGATTTTCAGATTATGTGGGTCTATGGGGACGATATAAAATCCCTAAAAGAAGTCCAAAATACAGCTTTTCGACCTGGAGAGGAGTAAAAAGAGGCTAGAGCTTTGGAGACTTAAAGAACGCAAGAGTTTTTCTTAAATTCTTCAATTCTTCTTATAATTTATTTGTTTGTGAATATTTCTGACATGATTGTTATGAACATGAGCGGCTAAGTTACCCCATCTAGGGTGTGACAGAACTGTTATTAGATGATGTGCTTAATGTTTCGTGATTAAATCTAGTTTGAATTATTATTCCTATTCATTCGACTACGTTTTGTATTAGTTTAATTAAAGAGTTCTCAATTGAATGCGCCCTTTTGTTCATGAGATAACTTGGAAAAAGATTTCGAGATAGGGTTAGTTGGATGACGATACTTCAACTTAAACTAAGGAATTATTTAGGTCGATTTACGGAGTGATTTAGGAATAATTTACTTTTATCATGATATTTATGAGTAGTCCATATAATCATATTTGACTAACTTGGAAGAGTAGTTTGAGATTGTTATTGCTTATGATTGGAAAATACTAGCTACAAGCTAGGAAATCATGTCAATAGAAATAATCAAGCGAGATTGAGAGCGAGATAATCAGTACATCATCCCAATAATCGGGAAAGTTGTTCCCCTAGGTCTTTTATTCATGTATTTTACTCTTGCTATTTACTATTTGTCATTAATTACGTGTTGTTCATTTTTAATTTTTCTATACAAAATCGTTATATTGCTCTGGAAATTGTTTGAACGGAAACTTGGTGAAAATTAGGTTATAAATTAACGTTTTCTCCCTGGGGGATTCGACCCGGGACTTAGTAAATCATGTATTTTTGCAGCGACCGCTTAGCCCTTTTCAAAGGCATAGTTGGGCGTAGGGGTATTCACGGTTTGGTTAAAAATCGATCCAAATCGAAAACCAAACAACCCGAATAAAATAACCGATACGTTCTCGGATATGGTTTGGTTTGGTTTTCAAATTTTAAAAATCGACATAATTTGGTTTGGTTTGATTTTCTTGAAAATAACCGAAGAAATAAACAAACCGAACCGACAAATTATATATATTAATATAATATTTTTATAATGTAATTTAAGTATTTTATATATTTTTCAATAAATTTTGTAGTGGGTTAAATGTTACTTATTAGATTTTACTTTTTTGACTAACTTTTAAGTCCATTTTAACAAGAAACCAACTCATTTAATAAAAGGATTGGCTAAATTTTAAATCTATTTTAAAAAGAAACCAACTCATTTAGTCCAAGGAGTACAATTCATTCAATAAACTTATTGTTATATTATATTTGATAAAAAATCGGACTCACAGACACATAGACGCACCGATAAAGTTTAAAGGCATAGCAAATTTTAGTTTTGACATATTTTTTTCAGTAACCATTTCATGTTCAACTTGATATATGAGTCATGACATATCAAAAGCTGAGACATCGTGTAAATATAAGTTTGCTTTAATTTTTTCTTTTGTTCTAAATATTTATTTTCAATTGCTAGGATTTGCTGTAGTGGCAAGAGTGCAACATTTTAGGTGTAGTTAGGTTAAAATTTCAAGTTGTTCAAAATACTATAAGACTAAGAACATACTTGTAGTTTTCTTTATCATTTGTTTTTAGGAAAAATTCTCTTTATCCTTTATTTTTTAGGAAAAGTTGTTTTTATCATTCTTATTATCTTTATTGTTATTTCATTTCTCAAAATTCGATAAAACCGAACCAAACCGACAATAACCAAACCGATGGATATAACTTTAATTTGGTTTCGTTTGATTTTAAGAATTGAAAAATCGATTATATTGGTTTGGTTATGGTTTTAATCAAAAACCAACCAAACCAAACCGTGAACACCCCTAATTGGACGTGATCAAATCTTGGCACAGTTACCGGAGAGCATCGGTTTAGTTTGTAGCTGTAAATATTTTTAGATTTTTTAATTTAGATAATTTTTAGTTCTTTTACATATATGTTTTGTTTATTAAATTTTTTTTAAATATACATGACATCTGGAAATTATGTGAGGCTAGGTAATTGTTATTCTTATCGCGCACCTTATTATTCTAGTTGTGGTGGAAATCATCTATGACAACATTGTCAACCTTATTTGTGGAATAGAAGAAATATATGTGGTTGTCATGGTGGTCATTTTATTGGTTGTGCTTGTTTATCTTACTTTTCTCCGAGCTCCTATTATGATGGTTCTGCTTTCCCTTGTTATATTAATAGGTGCAATGAAGTGGATGATGCTGACAAGAAACACAAGGTTAACATGCAAAAGATTCAAGATATGTTCAAGTTCTTGTTGAAGGAAGATAATGAGCAACAACTCCATACATAGACATGAAATGACTATTCGCAACCTTGAAGTTCAATTGAGTCAACTGGTTGATGTTTTTAATGCTCAGCAAGAACTTGTTGTGGATAGTGATCAATGAGAGATTAAGATGGAGGAAGAAGTGAAGGTCTCATAGTGGAGTTAAGAGTTAAATGCCAACCACCTAGCCAAATGGATTTTGATGATGTTCATGTTGAAGAATTGATATTGGAGTCAGACACAAACAGCTAAGATGGAATTTTAGTTGATTCTGATTTGTGCCAAAAAGTGAGTGTCAGTAATGAATTGAGGTTTGAGCGTGTTGCACCTCATTCCAGAAACTTCTCACTACTATGTTTGGATAAAGACATATCAATTTTTTATATGTCTGAGCAGTGAAACAATTAAAGAAAGAGGTCCAGGGTGCTTACATTTTAGATGTTGCATGCCATCTAGGCAAGAAGACATTCGTCAACTCAAGGCCAAAAAGTAAAAAATCCGATATTTGGTGCTTGGTCTGTTCAGATTCTTACCGATACCACATACGCACAACTGAAAACTAGAATTAGAATTCGGGATCCAGTTCATAAGATCGAGGTGGAAGAAAAAGTGAGGATGTTGGAACGACGTTGAATAAGGCGCTGATTGGGAGCAGCCCAATTTTCTTTCTTATTTCTGTATTGTTTATTTCGGAAGGATGTTACTTGGTGAGCTTTTTTTTTTTCAGGTTTCGAATAGTATGGATTCTAAGTGTGGGATGCTTGCAACCCATTATGTTTGAAGATGAAGTCCTACTTGGGGAGGAGTCTGAGTACCCAATGTAAAGAAGCTCGCAAGGACGTTCTTCGAGTTTAGAGCCCCATGAAGTTTCTCTATCACCCTTATTTTATTTTAATAGGCAATACATTATTTCAAGTGTGGGCTTGGAGCCTTTTAATTTATGTTAATAATCACCTTTAATTTTTCTTTGTGCCTTGTTTCTTTTCCAAGGGATGTAGTTTGAACCGGGTGTATGATAATATTTTTTTCTCTTATAATTTGGATAGTACGAAATAACTTATGTGCTCTTCTATTTGTGAAGTGTTCTATATGAACACTTAGGCCGAAATACTTGGACTACATGCATTCTTTATGACTTGTATTGTTATTCCTTGATAACTGTTGAGCACCCTTGTGTGATGCCTAGGCTCATATTTTGACTCTCTTATATGCTATACATGAATGCATGCTCGCGTGCTTTAATTTGAGAGCTAGAGTTGAACCATCCTGAGTAGATCATGTGCCATGTGTTTGTAAGATATGTATAGCTTTGTGTTTACATGATGATGTCTAGAACTTTTCCCAAGTGTGTGCAAAGCTAAATGATGAGTCTTGCTCGATTTAGGAAGTGATATAGGCATTTTTTTGTCGCCCTATGATTTTTTAGCCTACCCAATGAAATTTGACCCTAGTTAGCCCCTTTGAGCCTGAAACCTTTTCGTTGGTAACTGTTAGCCCCTTAGACAGGCCGGTTTATGGGCAGCATAGCCAAGAAGAGGATTTGGGGTGTTGCTCCTAGCTATGGCTAAATGCGGGAGAAAAGCAACAAGATTGTTGATTGTTTGTTCAAGTGCGGGTTGAAAGTGACTTGATGGGATCAAGGCACGAGTGGGCTGATTGACAAACGATGGTGGAATGACGACTGGGCAGCCTAGTATCTTGTGTGTATGAAGATGGCAAATGGGCAGCTTGTTGGGTGACAAGAGAGCTGGGCGGACAAACGACTTTGTGGGCAACGGGGTGTCATGACTTGGTGTCTTGATGCCAAGGCAAGCATTAGAATAATTAAGCGTTGTGCATGGCACTTGGCCAAAATTGGGACGCATGGGCAAAACATAGGCAGAGTTGGCTGAATGACATGAACTGAATCAGTTGGACGAAGGCACAGCCTTAGGCTCATGCGCTGTGCGCGTGAGCAGGTAGTTGGGCGATCAGACATAGCCGAGATGTGGGCGAACATGGCCGAAAACGTGGGAAAGTGGTCTGACAAGTGTAATTTTCGCCCCTATACATTTGTAAAGCCTTGTGGCAGATTCCCCTTATGTATATAATTCATTTGTATGCCATTTTAATACTTAGAAAAATTTTATACATAGTTTTCTAGGGAGAAAACGTTTGGCCAAGGGTGGCTTTGTATTAGTTCCTTTGTATTTTGTTGGATAAATATAAAGGTTGGGATTTCCTCGTATGTTGCTGTCTGTTTCTACTTATTGCCTTACGTTCATTGTGTTCAATCTTTATTTAAGTTTACTTCAATCATCTGCTGATAAGTTGGTATTTTACCAACTTAAAGACTACTTTAGGCTTTCGTTTTTGAATCCAAAAGCAACATTTGGTGTTATTAATGTCATAAATTGCTTAGTTTCAGGTGCAACAAGTTTACAAGAGTCATTGACTGAAGATTGAAGCTTAAGAGAGATAAATGGAGCCAAAGCAGCTGAACTGCAGCATATCAGAGAGGGGCACTCCGCCCTGAGCTGAAGGGCGACCGCCTTGGGAAATTCAGAGAAGTGCCAAGTCTGGAAGAACATAGGGTGCCCCACCCTGGTTAAGAGGCAGACCGCCTGAAGGAGACCCAAGAGCTTGCGGACTATGTTGCAAGAAAGGTGACCCACCCTCCGCACTAGGAGGACCGCCTAGTTGAGATCCAGAGAAGAATGAAAGTCTGGGACCAAGAAGGGTGGACCGCCTCAAGATATAGGCAGACCGCCTGTTGCCTGAACAATTGAAGAACAATTAGTCAAGTGTCCTAGGGGTGGACCGCCCCTGTCAGTAGGTGGGCCACCTTAATTATTTTCCTAGCCTAGTATAAATAGAACAAGCTAGGATTTTAACACTATTCTATTCCATATTATACTTTCTACTTTTAAGAGGAAAGGGTTAAGAGACAAGTACAAGGTTTCCATTGATTTGTAAGCTTCATTACTTGTACTTTTGAATCCTCAATCATATATCAAAACACAATTCATGTTTGAATGCACTTACACTGTTTCATTACATATTTTTATGTTTGATTCAAACCCCTATTATGAGTAGCTAAATTCATAACTAGGGGTGTAAACGGGCTATAGGTGATAGAAAATCAATGGGTGTCGCTTAGATTCACCAACCATAACATGAGTAACGATTATCTAACTCCCATTACATTAACATCAAAATCTTAGTATCCATGATATTAGGGTTTCATTTCTACTTTGCTAACTAAAGACTAGAGAGATCGGTTAGTGTAGATTAGTGGAGTTGGCAAGGATTTGGGTTTTGTTGGCTATTACTTAGCCTAACCCATCTAAAAGGAGTTACACTCGGAAGAGGTCTCCTTTCCTTGGGTCCGCGAGTAAAGCTTTATGCACTTAACTATGTCTGTGGCGAGCGTAGTGAGGTAGATCACTCTTAGGCCGGGAGGATTCTAGGGATTACCATAGAAAGACTCGACCATAATTATTCTTGTATTAGGAAGGTGAAACTATTTTACCCATTGATTGGACACCACCATTAGCTATTTACGCCCCTAGCTTCTTAATATAGAATCAATTATTTGCTTTCATTTACATGCTTGGTAGTTTAATATATATTTACAGCAACAACCCTACTTCTAGGCTTCTTAACTAATAATGATTGAATATCTATTTGCAACTCTCTTACTTGAACAAGCTAGTTCCCTAGTCGGGGTATTATATCTTTGACGACCGCTCCTCACCATTAATGGTGTAGGATTGAGCGTGAATCAAATTTTTTGCGCTGTTGCCGGGGAACTACAGTTTCAATATTGAGTTGTATTAGTTAATCAAAGCTGATTAGTTCATAAGTCCTAGCATTTTACTTTTTGGTTTTTTTTTTTACCTTGTGTAGGTAAATCATGCCCTATAGGAGAAACCCTAATAGACTCTTGCAAAACCCCAATTACAATCTATATTACAATCAACAATATGGTGATCCGCAAGGATATGAAGAAGAGTACGAAAGGGAATTTGAGAATGCGGAGGGCCATCACTTATATGTTGAAAACTTGATGATGATCCTATAGAAGGAGATGATGATCCTCAAGTTGAGAATATGGGTCCACAAGGTGATAAACCTTTGTGGCTACTCATGCAAATGAGGCTCAAGCAAATGCGGAAGGACAAGCAAATGTAGAGGGAAATCTTGGAGAAAATGTTGGTGATGCGGGCAATGCCAATCGGGGTGGAAATAATGCTAACCGAGGTGGCTGAGGTATGAACCAAGGTGGTAGGGGTGGAAATCGTGCTAATGTCAACCGAGGAGGCAATGTCCAATAGAGTGAATGGCTGTAACGTCAACCAGAATCAAGGGAATGTTAGAGGTAGTCAGAACTACAATCAACATGTACAAGATCTAGATGATGATGAGTCCGAAGAGGAGGTCGACATGACTAGTTTTGCAAGTGCCATTGTTCCACCACCAATTCATGGAAATGCTTGTTTTAGTACTCCAAATGCGATTCTACAAGGACTTGAACAACATGGTTTCCTTAGTGGAGGCAAGAATGAAGATGCAAATGATCACTTGAATAATTTTGTGCAAACGTGCAATCTCTACAAGTCGGCACGGGTCTTGGAAGAGTCATTGCGACTAAGAGTCTTTCCCTATTCTCTTACAGGGAAGGCCAAGGCATGGTTAAACAAGTTGCCAAGGAATTCAATCTTTATATGACATGAACTAGTGAAACAATTTCTAGCAAAGTTCTCACCAAAAAAAGCAAGCTTCATTGTAGGACAAAGTGTACATGTTCGAGCAAGATGCATCTGACTCATTGTCCGAGGCTTGGGAGGCTTTCCAAGATGTTTTACTTCATTGTCCTAACCATGGCTTCCGAGAGGATATGTTATTGCAATGCTTCTACCAAGGACTAAAAAAGATGAACCAATCCGCTTTAGATACTCTTTGTGATGGTGCTATCATGGAGACGATGTATGGAGAAGTCAAGGAAATTCTTGATAAAGTTGCCAAACAATCTCAAGATTGGCAAACAAGAGCTCAAAACCCGGATAAAGCAAGTGGGATAAGTCCTATGATGATGAAGCAGTTGGAAGCTCAAGATGAGAAGATGGCAAGGATCCTATCATCCGTTGAACTCATTAGTCACAATTCCAAAGTGGATAGAGAAGCCAATGAGAAGAAAACCAACAAAGTAGAAAACATTCAAACCACAAATGTCGGGCATCAAGTGGCTCCAATGGGCTATGTAACCCTGGGGGGGTGTTCTTTTGTCTCTCATCCGACATGAACAAGAAGGATACTACCCGGAACAATATTATAACATGAAGGAGATGAAACAAATTATGTGGCCAATTTCCAAGGCCAAAAAGGGTATGATTAAGGTGGTTACCAAAGACCTTATCAACAACAAGGGCAATGGAGACCAAGCCAAGGGAGAGGCAATTAGAGTGGTAATCAAGAAGAGAGAGGAGCCGGTTCTTCTCAACAGTATGTGCAAAGACCTTCATTTAAACAAAATGATCACGAATACAAGGGTCCTTTAAAGTTAGAAGATATGATGAATCAAATGCTTAAGAACCAACAAGGGTACACCGGAGATAAGAAAGACATGCGGCAAACAATGTCATATCCTTCTACTTCAATCAAGGACCTTGAATCTCAAATGAGTCCACTTGCACATCAAGTGAATCAAAGGCGGCAAGGGGCACTACCAAGTGATACGGTAGTGAACCCCAAGAAAAGTAGTAAAGACAGTGATGGTGATTAGAACCCAAAATGGCAATACATGGGATGACCCAAAAGCCAAGGGTGATGATGATGTGGATTTGAGAGTTCGTGATGATCATGTGGGTTTTGAGTTGAATGATAATGAAGCTATTGAGGAAGAGATGGTACAAGAAGCGGTGGAGAGATAATGTGATTGAACAACAAAATAAAGATGATGTTGAAAAAGCCACTAAAAAGCCTTACCTCCAAAATGCCACTACCCAAATAGCCAAACCAAGGAAAACTCCACTACCCAAAGAAAGCCTTCCCAAACCAAGCTCCATACCCAAACTCTTTCCATTTCCAAAAATAAGCAACAAACAAAGAGAAATATCATATGCCAAGAAAATTTGGGAGAAAATAGCAACAACTTCATCAATATCCCTTTGGTTAATGCGGTAGGACAAATGCCTAACGTTTCTGAATTCATGAAAAATTTGGTGACCAAGAAGAAATACGAGAGACTTCGGAACAATCAAGGTCACTCATCAATGTAGTGCAATTGTGTCAAAGCATATTGCACAAAAGTTGGAGGATCCTGGAGCATTTACCATTTCATGCACTATTGGTGGGAAACATTTCAAGAAAGCCTTGTGAGATCTTGGAGCAAGCATCAATTTGATGCCGTATGCAGTCTACAAAATTTTGGCTTCCAAGACACCAAGACTGACAATAATGAATTTGCAAATAGTCGATCATTCTATGAAAAGTCCGATTGGAATAATTGATGATGTGTTGGTAAAGGTGGATAAATTTATTTTTCCAGCGGATTTTGTCATTCTTGATTATCCCGTAGACTTTAAAGTCCCTATCATTCTTGGGCGACCATTTTTGGCAACCAGAAGAGCTCTTTGTGATGTGGAAAGGGGTGAGCTCACCTTTAGATTTAATAGGGAGAAGGCGGTTTTTCATATTTGTAAATCTTTGAAGCAACCCTTGGATGATGAGGCCACTTGCTCTTATGTGGACTTGGTGGTTGATGCACTTGTGGAAAAAAAAGTGTCTTGGTTAGTCAAGAAGACACTTTGGCAGCGGTCATTTGGTATATGGATGTGGAGAACGAAGAGAGTGTGGCGGAGGTTGTCAAGGCGTTAGAGGGTTTTTGATCCAAACTTTATGTGCCCAAAAAGCTATCCGTAGACCTCGAAAACCAAGAAACCCCACCTACAAAACCATCTATAGAAGAACCACCAAAACTTGAGCTAAAATTCCTACCATCCCACTTTAGATACACCTTCCTCGGTCCAAACTCCACTCTACCCGTAATCATTTCTTCCCACTTAACCAAAACCCAAGAAACCAAACTTGTTTAGGTGGTGAAGTGGAGGATAAAATTAATAGGGTGGACGTTGGCGGATATAAGGGGGATTAACCCCGGGTATGTGCACTCACAAAATTCTACTTGAAGATGGATATAAGCCTAGTGTGGAGCATCAAAGGAGGTTGAATCCTCCAATGCAAGAGGCAGTGAAAAATGAGATCATCAAGTGGTTAGATGCGGGTGTAATTATCCCGTTGTCTGATAGCAAATAGGTGTCGCAGATACAATATGTGCCGAAGAGAGGAGGGATGACAGTAATTCTTAATGAGAAAGGAGAGTCCATAGCTGCTAGACCCATGACCGGTGGAGAGTATGTATGGACTATCGAAAGCTAAACACCATAACAAGAAAAGACCACTTCCCGTTGGCATTCGCCGACCAAATGCTAGATCGTTTAGCAGGTCGTGCTTACTGTTGCTTCTTAGATGGATACCCCGGCTTCAAATACCCATTGAAATCGATGACCAAGATAAGACCACTTTCACTTATCCCTATGGTGGAGAAATTCCATGAAGTCTTCATGGATGACTTCTCGGTAGTGGAGACTCATTTGATGATTGCTTGTCGAATTTGGAGAAGGTGCATGAGCGATGTGAAGAAACGAGGCTTGTGCTAAATTAGGAAAAATGTCATTTTCTAGTGCAAGAGGGCATAGTGTTGGGACGGAAAGTGTCCAAGAATGGCATCGAGGTGGACCAAGCAAAAATTGAAGTGATATCAACGCTTCCACCTCCAATGACGGTTAAAGGGGTTAGAAATTTCTTGGGGCATGCAGAATTCTACTGTCGGTTCATCAAAGACTTTTCCAAAGTGGTGAACCTTTTATGCAAGCTCCTTGAAAAAGATGCCAAGTTCGTGTTCTACTAAGCTTGTTTGGATGCCTTTGAAAAAGTGAAGAAAAGATTGAAAACCGCACCGGTTATTATGAGCCCAAAGTGGGAGCTCCCGCTCGAGCTAATGTGTAATGCTAGTGATGTTGCCTTGGGGGCCATGTTAGGTTAAATGATGGACAAGATGTTCCATCCCATCTACTATGCAAGCAAAAAAATGAACGGGGCTCAATTGAATTATACGGTGACGGAAAAAAATCTCTTGGCAATTGTGTTTGCCTTCGAAAAGTTTCGGTCTTACTTGATGGGGTCAAAAAAAAAATTATGCACACTAATCATTCTGCCATCCGATACTTGATGGCAAAGAAAGATTCAAAGGCAAGGCTTATCCGGTGGGTGTTACCCCTCCAAGAGTTTGACTTAGAAGTTTTTGATAGAAAAGGGACTGAAAACCAAATGGCGGATCACTAGTCCCGCTTGGAGGAGGAGGGTTGTCGAAAAGAAAAAATTGATGTGAATGATTCATTTTAGAATGAAAGAATCTTGGCCGTGTCTTGGGAAACCATCCCTTGGTATGGTGATCTAGCAAATTTTGTGGTGGGTGGAGTGTATCCCAAAGATTTCACCTTTTTTCAAAAGAAGAAGCTATCAAAAGATGCAAGATTCTATTATTGGGATGAACCCTATCTCTTTAGGGTATGTGTTGATGGCATCATCCGGAGATGTGTCACCGAGTTCGAACAAGCAGCGATAATGGAAGGATGCCACTCTTCTCCTTATGGAGGGCATCATGGTAGAGTAAGGACGGCGACAAAAGTATTGGAATGTGGCTTCTTTTGGCCAACCTTGCACAAGGACGCCCATGCTTGGGTGAAAAGTTGTGACCAATGCCAACGGATGGGTGGAATCTCAACAAAGCATGAGATGCCACTCAATCCCATTGTTGAGGTTGAATTGTTCGATGTGTGGGGAATCGACTTCATAGGGCCTTTCGTGAGTTCTTATGAAAACAAGTATATCTTGGTAGCGTTTGACTACGTTTCAAAATAGGTGGAAGCGGTTACGATCTCCAATAATGAAGCCAAAAGTGACACTAACCTTCTTGAAGAAGAACACTTTTTCGAGATTTGGAACTCCATGTGTTATTATTAGTGATGGTGGGAGCCATTTTTGCAACCGAGTCATTGCAAACCTCCTCCAAAAATACGGAGTATTGCAATTCCCTACCATCCTCAAACAAGTGGCAAAGTAAAAGTCTCCAGTCGGGAGATTAAAAAAATTTTGCCAAAGACAGTTAATGCTCATAGAACCGATTGGGCTAGAAATCTTGATGATGCTTTGTGAGCATATCGGACAGCTTACAAGACCCCGATTGGGATGTCCCCATTCAAGTTTGTGTTTGGAAAGCTTGTCACTTACTGGTAGAGTTGGAACACAAAGCCTTATGGGCGCTAAATAAGTTGAATAGGGATTGGGGAGATGCCGCAAATGCAAGAGTCTCTAAGTTGCATGAACTTGATGAATTCCGGTTCTTGGCATATGAAAATACCATGCTTTACAAGGAGAAGATGAAAATGCTTCATGATTCGAAAATTTGGAACCGGACCTTCAAAGTTGGGGACTGGGTGTTGTTGTTCGACACGCATTTGAAATTGTTTCCTGAGAAGCTTAGGTCCAAGTGGACGGACCCATTTAAAGTAGTTGGTGTTACACTTTATGGCTCGGTGGATTTAGAGTCTAAAGATGGTGGGAGAAGCTTCCGGTTGAATGGGTATCAAGCGGAGCATTACTTGGGATGTGACGCCGAAGTTGGGGAAGTGGCGTAAATCTATCTTGATGAGACTTGAGTGGAGGAATCAACATCGTTGTGTCGCGACGTTAAACTAGGCGCTTCTTGGGAGGCAACCCAAGTTTTTAGCATAATTGGTTGATGAATGTGCATGTCTCTTATTGCGAGCGAAGTTAGAAAAACCGAGTAATAATCTGGGAAAGCAGGAGGCGGACCGCCCTGGTGGCAAGGCGGACCGCCCATCAAAGTCCAGAGAATTCACAATCTGAACTCAGGCAAAAATTGGTTAAGTATGGGAAGGGCGGACAATCCTACTTTGTAGGTGGACCTCTCTCGAGGTAAGTTTTCTTTTGTGTGTGTGCCAGGGCGGACCGCCCCACAGCGGGTCCTGACCCAACCCAGACGAGAGATAAAAGGGGGAAACCCTTGATTCTTTCCCTCTTCTCGATTTTTTCAAATCCATCACTACCCAAACACCGAAAATCACACAAAACACACACCAATTGGTCTAATTCCCAGCACTACAGCACGCATAACTAGGTCACACAATCACCTCGAGCTCCAATTTCTCACTCACAAATGCGATGCATGCCTTCTTTGTTTTTCTTGTAAGTTTTCTTTAAATTTTCTTTTAAGGATTAACACGTGCATAGTTTTAGGATTAGGTTAGTTAGGGTTATATTGATATAGATAACTTGTTTTGATGCTTGACTTTTCAAACCTTAGAAAGAAACAAGTTGGAGGAAAAATTAGGGTTGCAAATGCTTACCTTACTATTGAGCTTGACGTTTAATCTTGAATTCCCGCCCTTCTCCTTATATTCCAATGTTTTGAACTATGGTTATGAAAAGAGAGGTTGGGAATGTGTTTAAGCAAGGCATTCGGTGTGTTTTAAAACACTTTGCACGCCTTGAAAGCATGATGAATAGTGGTGGTAAATCTTCATTGAACTGCCTAGGGTGGACCTTCTTTTTCTCAGGCGGACCGCCCCTTGCAAAAACATGTGAAAAATTTCTAAGTGTTGAAACCGCAATTCTCTGAAGTTTGAGAGGTAGACCGCCTTGTCCTCAAGGCGGATCGCCCATTTAAATTCTTATTCTCTAAATCTCTAAGGGCGGACCGCCCAATTCTTGAGGCCAACTGCCCCTTTGCAAAATGGGTGAAAATTTTCTCTAACTGTCAATTTCAGCACTCTCTGATGTTTGAGAGGAGGACTGCTCAATTCTTGATGCGGACCGCCCAATTCTGGAGGGCGGACTGCCTACATCTTAAGGTGGACCGCCCCGTGACCAAATTTTGAAGTTGTTTCTCTATTCTTTCATAAGGGCAGACCGCCCCTACTGCTTCCTGACACATGTTTTTACATTACTTTGGTTTCAATTCATGGCATGTCTTGGCTATAACTAACCACTATTTTTGAGTTGTTTTGCAGGCATGATGCCTAAACAAAGAGTATTGCCAGGAAAAGGAAAGAAGGGAGGCAACTATCTCCTCCACCAACCACTCATCCTTCTTCTTTTGATGAGGATACTAGGGATGAGGTACTCTTGGTAAATTTGAGGCAGACCAGGGATGAAACAAGGAAGAAGCAAAAGCATGAATCCTCTTCATCACAAGCCCAAGAGGAAGAACAAAGAGAGGTTGAGCCTGCCCAAGGGAAGACAATGAAAATGACAGTGAAGAAGAGTAGCCCTAAGCTCAGGGGGAAGAGTCTGATGATGATGACCTTCCAGAGGAATGGGCACGCTTGTTCAAATCAAAAGCCGCTTGTAGGCTGTACGATAAAAAGTTCCGAAACAGGAATATTATCCCCGAGCGAGTCATTGGGATGAAAGAGGTTGAGAAGATAAATCCAGACATTTATGAGAGGTTCCAGAACACAGGGTAGAATAAGGTGCCGAGGAGAACATTGTGTCAAGACAATGAACACATGGTGAGTGAGTTCTATGCCAACTTGGCTGCAAACGCAGACAATGATCATACACTGTATTTTTGGGAGAAATATGTGGATGTGTTCGTGAGGGCCTTAAACAGGTATTTCAAGCTTAAACACTTTCCCCCAAAGCAACATATGGAAAAATTGAAAATGTCTGAAGCAGATCAAAGGGCATGGTTGGTTCCAATCATTGGCCGAGAACCAAATCCTGCTTGGAAGCAGAATGGTGTTCAGATTGTGAGGGTTGACCTAAATTTTGAGGCAAATGGATGGCAGTACATTATCATTTCAAGAATTAGACCAACAAAGCAAGACAACAAGCTCACTTTGAAAAGAGCGGTGATGATAAGGTGTATAATGTTAGGTATTAAGGTTAATTTGGGGGTGGAAATGATCAAACAAATGGTTGAGGTTGCAAGATACGAGAATGACAATCTCACATTCCCGCAAACATTGACTGAATACTTGGTGCATCACGATTGTGAGGCTTGGTCACATGATCACACATTAGAAGCGATTGTTAAGTTCAATTGGTATGCCATCAAAGACACGGACAATCTACTTCACCCAGCACCTGCTGATCCTCCACCGGCTCCCTCACGTATTCTTCCACCCTCTGACACCCTCTACTTCGAGAGCATCCCCTCACCCTCCTAAGTCTGGCCTTTTTTGGTTCTGGTATTGGCACTGGCACTATCCCTGAGGATATGACTCGGGAAGTGGATGACTTTGGTGCCAAGTTGGAAGAGATAAAAAATCTCATTTCCAACTTGCCCCAAGTCAGCCATCACTTCCACCTCCACCTCCGGCTGTCACTACGGAGCAATTTGCCAAGATAGTGCAGGCGATGAATGCTTATACATTGGCCCTAGAAAATAACACCAAAGCTCTCGGGGAATACATAAAAGTCATTGAGGGGCATCAGAAGGACATTGAGGATATGAGGAAGGTCTTGAGGGAACTGACTGCTTACTACATAACAATAGACAAGAAACTGGGTAAGGCACTCGGGTTCCTCCAGGAGTGACTGCAACACAAAAGAGAGCACCCTCCTGAACCATGGCTTTGGTCCCAGTTGCCCCTACTGGTACACCTCCTTCAGCTCCACCACATACCTCTACTCAGGTGCCTGGACCCTCAGGTACCAAGGCTCCTACTAAACTATCCAAGAAAAACCAAGAAAAGGAAGCCGAGGATTTGAGGAAAGATGTGAAAGCCACTCAGGCCATGGACATTGATGATGATGATGATGAGAGCGTGCCTTTGGAGCCCACTGTTGACCCTACTGCTGTACTTGGCACTCTTCAGGCTCACTTCCGAACCATGTTCAGGACCGACTTGATGCTGAGTTATCAATTGAGGAAGCAGTCCGACTGAGAAATGAGAAAAAGAAGCCGAATGATGAGCCTGCCCCTGTACCTGTGGAAGGCAAGGGCAAGCAGATTGCCTGATTTTATGACGGGGAGTCCTTTTCTACCCCTCTTTGTCTGTATTTTGATTTACATAATATGTGGGACGATGCTAGAGTCTTTAGTTTGGGGGAGGGGTTCGAATGGTCTCCTTTGCCTTGAGTTTTGAAGAAGAAGACGTCTCTCTGTCCCAAAGGGTACTGACCTCAATCTCAAGAGTCTTGTTCGAGCCTCTAACGCATTCATTTTGACCATGTACGCCTTCAGTTTATTATGATATGACTCGGCAACCTCCTTGAACTTGGCGTTGGCCTCATCCGTTAGCCCTTGGATTTCGGCCTGATGGTTTTCCTCTTGCGCCTTCACTTGGGCCTCGAGGACAGCGTTAGCCTCATGAGCCTTGGCTAGCTTGAGCTCAGACTTATCAGCAACTTAGCGAGCTTGGTCAAGCTCGAGGTTGGACTTGATCAACTTCTCTCGAAGATTAGTAACTTGGGACTGAAGCTCCGACCTCTGGCAGTCCCACTCGTCCCCTATCTGCTTAAGGGAAGCTGATCGGTGCAATTCCATCTCCACAGCTTTGATCGCATATACATAACTCTGCGAAAGGTTTTGAGGGAAGGTTGGATTAAAAACAAATATTTTTTCAAGCCAAAAGAAATTGCAATCAATGAAGACATACTTGAACTGCATGCTGAGCTAAGAAAGCCATCAAATCTCCATGAGCTGTATCCTTGGTGCACTCCCGTTCCAAGGGCCCGAGCAGTCCTCTAAGACACATGGAGATGTCCGGGAAATCATCCAAAAGGCATAAGTCAGAAGGGATCCCAATCCTTCTTAATCCCCTTTAGGAGACCGAGGCATTGGAAGGCTCGGAAGCAGAAGGTCGATTGCTCGATGCCACTCTCTGTTCAATAAAAGAAAGGTTTTCAGTAATTCTTTCCTTAGCAGTTAGATCCTTTGGAGGCACGATTGGAATTTTTTCAGCTGAAAAATTTGAGGCATCAGTTGAAAATAAGAAGCTATGAGAGGAAAGCAAGAAGATCATCGAGAACTACTAGAAAAGTTACTTACGTGCTTTATTCCATACCTCGGGAAACCTAGGCTTGGAGGATAAAAGACTGGTCGGGAAAGAGATCACACCATCCACGGTCCTCGGTGTCCTTGCTCTTTGTAATTAACGAGTATTTGCCTCGTTTGCTAAGTTGAACAATTCAACCTTTGTGCAATGTGGGGTAGAATAGGGCAATCAACTGTTGAAAGGTAAAACGGACCCCAGCCTCTAGACTTAAGAAGTCAAAGCATTGAACGACTCTCTAGAGCCCGGGGCCTAGTTGAGCCAAACATAGATTGTATGTTCGGAAGAAAGTATCAATGACCTCGTGAATAGGTAGAGTAAACCATATCATAAATGGATAGGTGTAGACAAAAGATGCCCAACTACTCTATCGCAGCAACGACTCTTCGGGGCAGGAATTCCAATCTGGAGCCTCAGGGCCCCAGTTGCAATCTTTCCGAACTAAAGTGGTGTGAGCTTTTATGATCAAGCTCGGTGTAATTTGTACCGGAACATTCATGTTCTTCTCTTGCTCGACAACTGTTTTGATCTTGCAATTTGAAATCCTTATCGAGGTCAAAGTTTGAAGGGATGACCTGGTGAGGCGGGAGCTCGTTGATAGATGGTTTCTTTTTCTTGGGCTTTGAAGTTCCCGCCTCTATGTTGGCATTTGCTTCTCCGCCGTCAGTCGTGGCGGCGTCGACCTCTATGCCAATTGTCTTCTCAGTGCCGTCGCGATTAGTAGTGGCCTTGCGCCGCCTTGGGTTTAAATCACTAAGTTACAACGTGGCCTCAGTGTTATCATCCAATGGCGGAACAATATTTAAAGGCAATGGGACGTTCACCAGTTCGTTGCCGACAACCATAGTGGTGGCGCCTGGGATCCTTTCTTCACAAAGATCCAAAGAATTTTGCACAGAGTGAGTTGCAGACATTTTCACTAAGAAAGTTGGTGGTTCTTTTTCGATTGAAGAAGAAAGAGTTCAAGTTGAAGCTTTTGGTATGGAAATTTTTGATGTTACTTAGAAGACTGAAAGTGAGGAAGAAGGAAGACGAGTTGGGCTATATATAGTGGAAGAGCCATCACTGCATTTACATGGGGAAGGAGGAACGAAGGGTCATGTCCTCTCAGCGATTGCCACATGTGATGGATGAGAATTTGAAATGACAACCACCTTTTTAAATTACAGGGTGCACATGTGGCCACGTTGAATTCTGCTCACTTTCATTCCACTCCTCAGGAGTTCTGACAATTACCTGAAGAGGGGGGGACTATCTGTATTAGGTAAAAAGTGGCTTGATTACGTGGCACCTCGGGCACATGGCTCGAGGGTGGTTCATGCCAAGACATAAGGTTTGATTATTGCATGGGGAACTTGGTTCTCGAGGCTCATCCCCGAGGTAGAGGCTCGAGGCATTCTTTGATGAGATTTTCTCTCGAGCCAAAGGGTTCAGTTCCCCTGAGGCGAAATGGTTAAGCCTCGGAGGAACGGTTATGTTTCAGAAGAGAAGGAGTTTTGTAATGGTCGACCATCGACTCAACATTCAATAGGCTCATCATGGGCTATCCACGATCAGAACGTGGGTAATGGGTATTTAATGACTAATTAATACATTAATTACAGTTGTATTTTTCACTGTTCTTGAGATTCTTGTCTTTACCATTTGCTATTAAAAATTAATCTGCAACTTTAATACGACAAATTTCTTGGTAACCACGTTACAAATTCGATTGATTGACCTAACCTGAATTAGGCCAATACAATTATGCTTGTTTAGGACTAAAAATTGCTCAATAGGTTGAACAGATAAAAATTATAGAGGGTCACAAGAAATACAATAAATACTAAAAAAAAGTAAATAAAGCAAAAAAGTAAGAGAAATTATTCCGTGAGAATAGTCAGATTCTTGGAGAATCACTTGATGAATAATACAATGGGGAGATGGGTATTTATAGTTATAGATTTACCCTAGTCCTAATTATGGTAAAATACGAAGACTATAGGTCATGGGCCTGTTACTCAAGGCGGTGATACTAATTAACCCTAACTAGGAGACTGTAAAGTCTAGGGCGGCGGGATGTATGCATTGCGTCCCTTGGCCCGTGCTTGTTGAACGCCCTTGGCTTGTGGAGCAGGCGTGTATCCTCAGCGCTCGGTGACTTGTAGGCTAAGTCTAGTTTTCGCCAGCTGGACTCGTATCCCCATAATTCTAGGTGGTGTATTTTTTACCCACACAGTGATGACTTGTGAGAAGGAATAAAGGTGTTTTACTTGAGAGAAATTGTTAGTCAGGATTGAAAAAAAAAAGTGAAAAGAAAAACAGAACGAAAAAAAAAAAAGATGAATAAGAAAAATACAAAAAAAAAAAGAATAATTATAAAATATAGGTCCCTTACTAGTGGTGACTCTTGAAAGCTTAAAGAAAATGGAAGGTTGAGTTGATTAAATAAAAAAATTGGGAGATAAGGGAGAGTTGGGTGAAAAAAAAGTATTTTAAATATGATCTATTAAATGCATAAGGGAGGTTAGTCACTATAAACTAAATGTATCCCACCTGCCATGCAGCCTACATTACAACCTATGAAAAGTCCTACTTGATCTTAGACCGAACAAGCTTACATTAGTCGAGTCCTATACCACGGGCAAGCCTATGGTACATCTAGAGTGGTACATGACTTCTTGATGAGAGAGTGAGTTTTGAATTTGTTAAGTCCCAATGTTTCATGAAACTTTTTTGCAAATGGGACAATTCTCTTGTGTGAGGGCACATGGATTATAAGGGATAGGTGGAGTTATAAGGCTTCTCAGTTAGAGTAAGTGAGTGGGTAGGAGAGTTGGAATGAGCTCTTGAGGTTAGAAAGTCACGAGAGGGAACTTGCTTATTTTAAATATTCCTGACATCAATATGTTTGTGAAAGAATAGTATGAAAATTGCATATGCGTTGTTCTAAGTTTTCGTATAAGCCATGGTCCATAGATAGTGTGGCCAGTCCAGGTTTTGCTCGAGGATGAGTAGAGGTTCAAGAGTGGGGTACTGATATTCGGCGAGAAATGCATGTTTTAGAGCATTGTTTCGCCTCATATTTGTAGCCTTTACGCATTAATTAAGTGTTATCATTGTATTTTTAAGAATATTACGTGCTTTAACTGTGCAGAATATATTTGTAAGGAAATAGAGTGATTTGGAGCTAAAATGAGAGTAAACAGAGCAGTAAAGTAATAAGCCTATCACATCGCGCTGGGAGTCACATGGCACGCCTCGATAGGGTCGATATTTAGAGAAACTGTGCAGGCGCAGACAATTGCCTTGTCATGTTGGGCTGCTCGTCGCATGGCGCAGTTCCAAAAATCTGCTATTTTGTCTTCGAATTTATTTTGAATTTTCAAGTTAGGTGGGTCTATGGGACGATACAAAAGGCCTAAAAGAAGTCCAAAAACACAACTTTTCAACCTAGAAAGGAGCAAAAAGAGGATAGAGCTTTGGAGACTTCAAGAATGCAAGAGTTTTTCTAAAATTCTTCCATTCTTCTTATAATTTATTCGTTCATGAATATTTCGACATGATTGTTTGAACATGAGCTGCTAAATTTCCTCATCTAGGGTGTGACGGAACTGTTATTGGATGATGTGCTTAGTGTTTTGTAATTTAATCTAGTTTGAATTATTATTCCTATTCATTCAACTACGTTTTGTACTACTTATAATTGAAGGGTTCTCAATGGAATGCGCCCTTTTGTTCTTGAGATAATTTGGAAAAAGATTTCGAGATAGGGTACGTTGGATGATGATACTTCAGCTTGAACTAAAGAATTATTTAGGTCGATTTACAGAGTGATTTAGGAATGATTTGCTTTTATCGTGATATTTGTGAGTAGTCCATATAATTATATTTGACTAACTTGGAAGTAGTTTGAGATTGTTATTCCTTATGAGTGGAAAATACTAGCTACAAACTAGGAGGTCATGTCAATAGAAATAATCAAGTGGGATTGAGAGCGAGATAATCAGTACATCATCCCAATAATCGGGGAAGTCGTTCCCTTAGGTCTTTTACTCTTGTATTCAACTCTTGCTTCTATTTGTCATTACTTACATGTTATTAATTTTTAATTTTTCTATACAAAAATCTTTATAAATTGCTCTTGAAATTGTTTGAACGAAAACTTGGTGAAAATTAGGTTTCAAATTAACGTTTGCTCCATATGGTATTCGACCCTGGACTTATCAAACCGGGTATTATTGTAGCGACCGCTTAGTCCTTTTCATAGGCATAGTTAGGTATGATCAAAATATGTCCCAATCATGTCGGTTTCCCTATTTCAGTTCGGTTCTATTAATTTTCAATAACTTTTTCTAGAACTCTGCTTAAGAGTCATACCATTATTAGAATGTACTATTTCTTATGTAAAATAATTACAAGATTTAATTTGACACATAATTAAAGTATGATTTAAGACAATATTTGGATAAGTATCGACTCTTAAATGGTCAATAGTTAATATTTATGTATTCGATACATTTTCATTCTCAATATTGATCTACAAGTGATGGTTCTTCTCTCATTAAGTAGATATTCAACGTTTTACTCTATACATGATTTTGGTAAAAATTATCTAGACATTATTACTGTATAAAAGATATGATTCAATAAAAAATATTATCCTATAATGCTACTGTAAAATCAATTAAGTGAAGATAAAAGAAATCTAATTCACACGAGCTGATAGATATTAATCAAATATAACTTGAGAACTATCAAGTATCTATTAAGAGAAATTTAAATGAATGAAAATATATTCGACACCTTGGCTACTTCGTAGTTTGATGCTCAAGTTTGCTGGTCGCTTTAACTGATTAAGTTTTAAAAATTATAGGGTGCGGAATAAGTTTGGGAGTTGGTACACTAATTACTCCATACTTAATTACTCCATACTGCAACTTTCGATTATGTTAACAATTACCTAATAATTGGTTCGATTAGGTACTATCTGGTTGATTTGGTCAATTTTTTAATAATTATTGACACCCCTATATATACATGTTCGAACGCTCTTACCCCTGGCGTAAGTGTATTGGGTAAAAATCGACGTGCTCGGACAGCACTCCTGTACGACTAATCGAGGTCAATCGAACTGATGTTCCGAAGGAGAAAGACCGAAGCAAGCAATTGAGCCACCGAAGTTGAGCACCGGGGTCAACATCGAAGGCGAGCCATGAGCCATGCTTCGACAGTATTCCATTCAACCGAGCAGCAAGGTCATATCACCGAGGTCATGCACTTGGGCCTCGGTGGAGCACCTCAGTTTTTAGCGGCTCATCAGCCCACTACCGCAGCCCACTAACTCCACTAAAGGATATACTAAACGTGGATATAGGCATGATCAGCCATAGAAAACGTGGACAAGGCCCCTTGTACCTATAAATAGCATTAGTTTTTACATTGTATTCATTCAGAAATAGTTACAGAAACTCTGGTAAAATTTGTACTCACAGACATATATTGAAATTACGTTATTCTCTTGCATTTTCGCTTATTCTTAGCATTGTCTCGACTTTGATACTAAGATTTGTTTGTGTTCTTAACCCAAATTCAATTTGTGATTCTAAATTAGTTTAGGCCCATACAGTAAGTGCCACCATTTCGAACACTAGATAATTAAACTACAAAATTTATGCAATCAATCTTATGAGCTAATCTGCCTAAAATTTCCGCCGCAAAGATGAAAGAAAAATCTTGATAAATGTACCGGTACTAACTAGGAAATCGGTAATGGAAGTATTATTATACTGTTTTATTATACTTTTACAGTGTCAAAGAAAGAAAGTTGAAGTGTGTTGTCATGCTGCATTTGATGATGGAACTTCTAACTGCAACCAAACAGGCCCAAAAAATAAAAGCATTACACATTTTTTTTTTTTTTTTTGGATTAAGAAAGAAAGTGAAACATATATGAAGTGCGGAAGAAATAGATTAGCATTATACTTGTTACTTATTAAATAGAAAGTGGCTATCGTAACCTAATACAGTATGATCAATGACCACTAACCGTTGATAAAGACTTGCAGATCTCAAACATCCTTTCAGAGTCAGACATAACTTACACTTAACCAAATTATTAATTAATCCTAATAGCCGCACCTAAACTTCAGTTTGATCATGCTCTAGTTAT